>CM053615.1:26478201-26560987 GCA_028646535.1 Procyon lotor
TTGTGTGAGAAGCGATTCGAGAGAGGTAAATCAAATCATAGTTTAAATGTTCCATGGGAGATTGCGATATAAAGGGATTGGAGGAGAATCCTTTTGTAATTATGTCTTAATTTATTGGTTTTACAATGTCAGGTCTTCCTTCAGGCTGGCTTTTCCTAATGTGAGCCCATCAAAGTAGCTCTAAAGAGTATCAGGAAACTTTGTTCTTCAGAGGAGCAATGTGATATTTTGTAGCATTGTTGCTTTTATTCTTTTCTCTGTTCCCCAACTTTTATGTGGTTTGGCCTCTTCAGAATCCCCACAGCAAGGAGTGAGGAGGAGAAAATGGCAAAACAAAACAAAACAAAACAAAACCCAGAACTGTAATCAACTCAGTTCAAGATGGCAGCTCTTCCAAAAGGGTCTGTTGCTGAGACAGGTTGAAGCTAATGAGTAACATCCCTGCCCACATGGTCATCCTTCTGGACATTCTTGAGACTTGTTCTTCCACATCATTCATGTCTCAGCCCAAATAACTTTCTTCTAAGAGACCCTCTGTAATCATTCTTTTCCAAACAGTCCCTCGGGGCTATCCTATCCTTAATGTCTACACACCTTTAATTTTCATCTTCTCACGTACTAATGGTTTAGTATATACTCATTTGTCTACTTGTTAATTATCTAGTTCTACTCATAAAATATGTTTCAGGAGGGAAGAATATTTCTGCTTTGTTGATTGCTGTATCCCAAGTACTGGGAATAGTGCCTGACATGTAGTAGGTGCTCACAAACATACTTGTTGGATGACTGACTAAATAATTTGGGCAAAGTATGTCTCAATGTTTTTCTTTTGAACTGTATATCAAAAAACACAAAAGTTGACCACAGTCCACTTTTTCTTTCTGATAGAACTCACCATACCATTTGGAAAATTAGTATTATTGTCATCTGGAAAATGTTCAAGGCACATATATGCACAAATATGGTTACCTGCCCCAGTGGTGGACACCAGTTTGGGCTTGCTTCGAGCACCATCTCCTTTGGTGGTGTAGGCTGTGACAGTGAGGGAGTAGGAAGTTTCAGGCTGTAGCCCAGATATAATCATGTCCTAAAAATGACACAATAGAATGACACTGATTCAAAACACCACAAACACCCTGGGGGAAAATCAAAGTATACATCCTCATTCTATGCATGCTTAAATACTCCCTATAGCCATGCCAAGCACTGGAAGTTTCATGCCTATTGTTCATGCTATGAATGATGTGTTTTCATGCTGACATTAAAGTGGGGTCTTCAGCCATTGCACAAGGTAATCCTAAGAAGGAGTAGTTAAAAACATGAAACCTGAGGCCAGAACTTCTGAATTCTTGAATTTAAACCTGCATTCCCTTATTTCCTAGTTTGGTGATCCAAGGCAGGTGAGTTAACCCCCTCCGTACCTCAGTTTCCTATGTGAAAGTTGGAATAATGGAAGGATTAAGTGAGTTATATCAGTAAACACTTACAACTATGCCTGGCTCACCATGAGCAAACCATAAACCAACAGTTATATTATGCCAGGAGCTCTCAATATGCATCCTGTCTAGCCTGACCCAGGCCAGTGATGGTGCTGATGCCAATGCAATCTGTTTTATCACCACGCTAGTATTTTGCCAAATGGCTGATCTGTTGGACCTAGATAGCTTGACAGCCAGAGAAGTTTCTTAGGACTCGAGTAACATATTATTGGTTAATTATATAGACTGTAAACTAAAATCATTACATGCTAAGGAGAATTTTCTGGTGATTTGGGATAGGTCATAAAACTAAAGGCCGATTTTTTTTTTTTTTTTACCATATCATCATGGAGTTTTTTCTGTTTTTTGTTGTTGTTGTTGTTGTTGTTGTTGTTTTTAACATGAGCTACTCAACAGTTTATTATCCAATAGGCTTTACATAGATCATCATGGAGTTTTACTCAATTAATCCTATTTAGAAAATGTTAAATGTCATAAACTATTTATCAAAACTCTAGATTTCTCTTAATTAGGGCCGCCAAACTGTGATGGTTATAAAACTTAGATCTGTTCTTCCAAACGGGAGATTATATGATTCTTTACATAGACTAGTTATTAACTTGTTCTGTTATTTTCTTTAGATTTGCTACACACATGCCCATATCCCCACACACAAACACACAGCTATAAAGTTCCCTTTCACATATTTGGCAGAGCGATGTTTTCAAACCGAATATGGTTAGATTTAAGATGTCATTGTCTTCCACATCTGAAGACAAAGGAAGTGAGAGTGCATGGAATGGACTGGATTGTGTGGAGGACAGAAGGATTTTTCTGTGCAAGGCTGTAAGGGGCACCACTGAACTCAGTTATTGAATCTGATCCCAAATGTGACAAGTTTTGATAGTGTGCTTTTCTCAAAATAGGAATATCATTGGAGTGGAAATTCAAAAATTTCAGATATCATCCTAAACAGCCATTGGAAATATTATTCTGCCAGATGAATGGGCTAAACTTGGGAGAGAGATTTTATTTTCAGGACCTTAGAATGGTTTTACTAACATTCCAGGGGCTATAAAAACCATCTGAATCAACCAAGAGTAGCATTCTAAATTATAGTAGATATACTGGGTATTCTAGAAATTATGATGGGAAAATGACAACATTATTGTTTCCAAGGTCCCTCTCACAAGCTACTGGATTTATGCTGAAAGTAGTCAAGGCTAGTGGGGTGGGGAGGCAGGGCTTGGTTCCATCACAAATCATATGGCAAGAAACTTTATTTATCAAATTGGGATTAACCACACTTGTCCTTCCTCTCACATAGGCTGTTACAGGATAACACATGTAATGTAATTTGAAATTGGTCAAATCCTCTGTAGTGGTATAATCCCATCCGGACACACTCCTATCTGCCTGAATCACATCATCTCTCGTGTTATATTTTCTTTCTTTAAACTGTGGCCACACTACCTTGGTGGTTTCCCTATCCTCTGTGAGGTAGTGTGACTGATATGATAGGAGAAAGCAAAGAGAATAAGAAATGGTAGCCATAATATCTCCATTCAACTTCCAGCCTATTAAAACTTGACATTCCTGGATGTTCTGAAACAGTTACTGGCCTGCTATGTTTCTCTCTAGTCCAAAAAAAAAAAAAAATCCAAATCTTAAAGAAATTTTTCTATCTCTATTGTAAACTCATTTCTACTCCTGATTTCCCATCAGGGCTCCAGTGGCATATGCATTGTAAATATGTGTTGGACATTTTCTCTTGACTGTCAAATGTTCCCTCAAGTTCAGCTTGACTGAAGCTCAAAAGTTATTTCCAGGAGTACATACCCCTCCTTGCTTCTATACTTTAGTGAGTGGAATAGCATATTTCAAACTTACACAAGTTATTTTGATCTTTTTCTTCTTCAAATGCTTAGCAAGTTTTTGGCAGTTTTTCCTTTAAAATATTAACCCAAACTGCCCCTCTTTCATTTCTGCTGCTTCAACTTAGTTTAATTTTTATTATTTTATGACTACTTTAGTAAAAGAACTGTTTTTATTTGTTTCCTTGTTTACTGTCTTCTTTCTAATCTATCCACTACGTCATCAGCTTTTAGCTGCAGGTAATGACCCATTTAAGTAGGTCATGAAATCAATTTACTCAGTCATGACCAGCATTTTAAAAAAGAAATAAGATACACTTTCATGCAAAATATTAAATTTTATATATATTTAAAGTAAGGTATTATTTTGCAAGACCTTTATTTTAAACATATGAATGCATTGGTCATGACATATAATGCATTTCTTACTACGGATCACAGTCTTAGAAGTTTATAAAACAGTCACTACTTTCAGTGCCATTAAAACTGATACCTTGCCCATCATATTACCAATATTCCCAGTAAGAGCCCTGCATTTTGGCAAAAAAAAAAATACTAAATTCCCAGCCTTAATCGTATTTCTATTCTTTTTTTTTCATATTTCTATTCTCAATAATTTTCTGTATCTCTCCAGTACTGAAGAGTTAAAAGCAAGTTCTTTAGCTTGACACTTTAGGTTTTCCCAACATTATATTAAAAGTTTTCTTGTATCCACACTTAGCCCTCATTTAATAACCTGAGCCCCTTCATTCATGTTGAATTGGCAAGCTCATGTCACTTGCCTCAATGATTATGTCCTAATACTCATCTCTAAAAAATATGTTCCTACCTCCAACTCTCCAACACACACACATGCAGGCATGCATATACTTTCCCACCTCTTAAACCCTTAATTTTTAAAGTTCTGATCAAAGTTTCAAGACCTCTTCTACTTCTTGGTCTATGGTCTCTGAACTCACAGTGACAATGACACTCATTTATTAATTACACATTGCTTGAGGTCATAGCTTTTGTTGTATTTTATGGAATTTTTCCAAACTTTACATCCTTCGTAGCCACCTACTGTAAGCACTTCGAAGGCAGGTGTCATATTCAATGTCCCCTATGGAACTCTATCCATAGTAATAAGCTCTCAATAAATAACATAATCCAGCCATTGAAATATTTTTAAAAATTCCTCCCTTGGTGATATATTTTCTGCTTCTTGGCATGACTCATTCAATTTAACTCAAATTTCTATGGGTACAGCAGAGAATTGCCATTTCTTGATATAATTAGTATCAGAACTGCATGGTGTTATCCAGTGAAAATGTAACCCTGAGGTAGGATTTATGAGTGGCCTCTATGAAACAGCTTGATATCTCTTGTCTGTGATGCCTCCACTTAAAGCGTGCCCTCCTCTAACTGTGTCACAAGGCAGTTAGTAGCAACCGTCAAAACGACATGAGCTCATGACATTTCTTATGCAATCAGTAGCACCATGCCAATTTCACAAAACAAAAACCTAAATAAAAGTCGACCACATAGTGAAGATAATTTAAATAATATGTTAGTTCATGCATCCAAGCAAACTGCGATGACATATCACAAGTAAATGAAAGAGGGGTAATAGAAAAACAAGCATTTATAATATGTTTTTGACAAAGCAGTCCAAAATTACTCACATGTTCAGTAGTATCATCAAATTCCCACTGATTGAGATTAAGAAGGTTGGGGAAAAGGAAAACAAAATAAAAAGAAATGAAGAGAAATGTGTAGCCTTATAAGGCAATGTTGCCGTCCTTAGATTAAAACAAACAAAAACAAAACAAAACAAAAATAAGCAGTGTGTATAATAAAATTTCAAAGAGTAGGTGTGTTATGCTGTTATCCTTACCCCCAAATAAGAAGTCAAAAGTAAATATGCTTTGTATTGTTATTATTAAAATCAGCTAATGCATATTTTTCATGTGTGGTTAATTGGAATGAATCAATAAAGCATAACATATAGCTAGTGTTTCTAATCATACACTACTTTATGACATTTATTTTGACTTTTTCTTTATGTTATACAATTTATGTCACTAATTAGATTAACACTTTTCGTTAAATATTGGAATCTTATAGCCCCAGGGAAGTCTTGCAAGATGCAGTGGAATTTCAATGAATATTCAGAAAATACACGAGGTGGGCAAAGGAGCAACAGTCAAAAACATACACATAAGGAAAATTAGTAAATCAATAAAGAAAAGCCAAAGTAGAAGAGAGGGGAAAATTATGTTGACATTTAAGGCATTTTGTATCATGTAATTCCATTAAGCACCATCCTCCACAAAACACTGACAGAACTACAAGTTTATAATGTAAAATTATCTAGAACCAGATGGAAGACATCAAAGCATCATGGCTATATCATTTTCTTTTTCATAATTTCAGACTTACAAAAGAAATCATAGGCATTAATGGTTTTATTAATTTCATATTGTGAGTACTCTTTCACAGACAGAAAGAATATTTAGAAAAAGCAATGCCCCTTTTCCAGAGTCTAAAGGACTATGAATCTAAAGAAATAAGTTTACAGAAGTAGACTTCAAAATCATGGAACTGGATATGGAGCTGATTAAGTAAACAACTCATTCAGATCCCTTTAGTTAAAATGTTTCAAAATCAAAGGAAAAGCAGCATTCTTGTCAGTTGATTATATTAAAACATTAGGGTTGATGTTTTCCTTATAGACACAGGGACATGGATTGCTCTCTTATTTGCACAGAGACAAGAATGCAAAATGTGGCTACCTGATGTAATAGTTTTCATTGGCTCACAGTCCTCCTCACTCTGACACAAGGGAAGGAACTTTTTACTGAAATAAATTTCAGATTTTCCAAACCCCCTCCTTTTCCATGCCCAGCTACCAATTTGCTAGATAAGCATAGTACTCCCCTATTCACAACATTCCATCACCACTGGACCCCATATAGTGAAGCTATCCACAGGTTACATGTAATCCTCAGTTGAAGCTATTAATTGAAATCTTCCTCTTCTTTTCAGGTAACTATGTAGAATACATGGGGAATTTATTAGGATACTATCTTTGAAACACTTTAATTTACAAAAAAAAAAAAAATGAAACATATAATGCTCTGCTTTAAACAACGGGTTACAAAGCCAAGTAGTGAAGGCATGGCTGAAAACTACCACCTGAGGATCAATAGAATTTCTCACACAGTCAAGTGCTCTTCTTACTTTTCTTAACTTGGCTTAACATAGGGGATCCTAATTAATTTCCTGGAAAGCTTTAATTTTTCATTGTTATTATCTTCATTTTTTTGGGAATGAAATAATTACTTATGAATACATTGTTTGATAAATAAGTACTAAATAAAATACTTTCTGGGTAACTTTCTTCACGTAAGAATGTCTATTCTTCAACAGAATAAGTCATACATTTAGAAGTTAGATCAATTTAGTTTCAAGTAGTTCTAGCCCAGCTGCTTAGAATTCTTCTTGTTACTTTGATTAAAATCAATTCAAATTTTTTGAAGTCAGAAAAGCAAACTCAGATATAAATGTAACGAGTTGAATATCTGTAATTTAAGAAAACAATTGCATGTTTTTAATTAGGCTTGAGTAGCATTTCATTACAACTAATTTCCTTACATGCTGTCAACTCTGAGAAGATAAATACACATCATGTGTTTCAAAAACTAGAATTTTGTACAGAATTTTTTAAATGTCAAAAAATTAAAAAGTGGGGGTCCATGTAAGGTATAGACTAAAAGAAATATAATAAATAAATATAAACATAAGTGTGTAACTTCAGAGACTTACCTGTGCATCAGCCAGCATGACATCCTTCAGCATGGGCTGGCCCTTGGGCTCACCATTTTCCATCCTCACATAATGCACCTGGTATCCTCTTATCTGGCCATGCTGTTTATTGGGCACAGGTGAGCGCCATGAGACTTTAACAGATGTTGAGTTGACAGCCTCTACCTCGACTTTGCGAGGAGGACCACTAGGAACTGGAACAACATCATTGGATAAAAGAAAATTATAGGCACTTGTCCCACCCAGTCAGAGTATTTTCTTTACTTAGGTTTAAAAAAAAAAAAATGGGCAGACCCACTATGTTTCCTTTGTGGAATACAAACATTTTCAAGCAATGAAAATGCTCAACCAATCTGCTCTACCTTTTAAGAAAAGATCAAAAAACATGACCAATGCCAAAAAAAAAAAAAAAATGGAAGAAAAAAAGAGTATCAGAGAAATAGAAAAACATGTAAAAAATGTACAAAAGCCAAGGAAGATGCTTTGAGGCTCAAAGCATTAAAGCACAAAGAGAAGTAGCACTGAAATAATAACAAAAACTGGTTGTTGATTGTTGTGTGTTTTTTTAAAGATTTCTTTTTAGCAGAATAAAAAGATTCTTGATTATATTGGTTTTCTTCTTTTTTTCTCATATCAAAGGTTTTCCAAACAACAGATGCCAAAAATTGAATGTCGAGCATCAGTGTCTCTGAAATATGCAAGACAAAAAGGCAACAAGAAGAAAAGAAGGCAGATCTGAAAAGTTAACTTCAAAATGTAAAAGAAGTGACTAAAAAAGGCCAAGAAAAACACAGAGGGCTTTAGACGGAAGTACAGAGAACAGCCTGGATTACAAGGTCATAGGAGCAAACTGTCCTTTTAAAGAGAAGCAACTTACTATGTTGAAATTGAAAAAAAAAAAAAAAAATGCCCAGGTTGCAGGAAAGATAGGTCTTTGGCAAAAACTACTGAAGTTAGAGCGATGCTGGGTAAAAAAAGATGAGCAGAGAAAAACTGATTACTGTTAGCCTATCAAAAGACAGCAGACCAAGACTGTGTCAGAAGGGTGCAAACTGACGTAGCAGAGGCAACATACCATCTTCATCAGTTCGAATCAACACGAAGAAGCTCTCAGGGCCGGGGCCGACGTCTGTGTGGGCTGTCACAGTGATGCGGTACTCAGTCCATTTTTCCAGCTGTTCCAAAAGGTATTTAGTAGTGTCCGAAGGAATGCCCAAAATTTCATGAGGTTTGTCATCTTCTCCATCCACTGAGGTGTACTTGATAGAGTATTCAGTAATAATGCCATTCTGTTTTTCCACTGGTGGAGGTTGCCAACTTACCAAAATACTAGTGGAACTTGGGCTGGTGCAACTAATGTCTTGAGGAGGAGCTGACGGCTCTTATTTTGGTAGTGAGTTAAAGGAGGGTTTGAGTGAAAGGACAGGAGTGGTTGGAAAAAAAAAATGATAAAACAAAAGAAAAGGCAAAAATAAATAAACGAACAATAAGGGCAACAAAATGAAAATAAGGCTTTGAAACTTAAAATAAAACTTTAAATTTATGTACCTTGGCTTAGTAATATGAATAAACCAAAAAAATGAATAAATGACCAAAATAATTGTTAAATAATGGGTGGGGGAATATGTGAACATGAAACCTTGAGATAATAGAGCCTCAAATAAAATTACCTACCTGCAATTTAAATTCTTCTTCTAAACCAATCCCTCAGTATTCCCCAGCCCTACTGTACAGACTAACCAACTTTAAAAAAAACCTGTAAATATTGCAAGATTTATTACATGAGAGTCTGATGATGCTTCGCAGATGCTGTTTCAAGCTTTCACTTCTACATTCTAGAATGAGAGTGATTTATATACAGTATTCATTTGTGAAAGGGTTTTCAGGTACAAAAAGTTGCAATAGCTCTTAGATGCCCTTCCACCAACTCCAATTTAAAAAAAATGAAAATAAAAGCCCAAATATAAAAGCATTCCCTCTCACTATGCAAAAAACTGAGTCAGCCTGACCAGTTTTAAGGAAAGGTGTTAATCTAGCATTGATTATAGCCCATACACAGAGAGCATGCAGAATCAATAAAGGATGAAAATGCATAGTTTAAGATTTACCTACCCGAGGGTAATGTCAGGCTTGTTGATTCTGACTGTAACTTGTACTTACCCTAGGTCAGCTTTCAGCTTTTTAAAAAAATTTATTATAACTCTTCTTGAGACACCATTGCTAGTAAAGAATTCGATTCCACCAACAAATTTTGGTAAAATCAATAAAATCATCTATCCTTTATAAAATGTCAGTAACACAGCCATTAAAAAGAAATATTTTTAAAAATCCTGAGAATCATCTGGAAAAGATATGACTTATGTGCAAAATATCTTTCACTTTGTATATAATTATTCATATAAAATAGAATTTGTGTAAGATTTAAAAGAGAAACTTTTTTATTGTCCATTCTAAAATAAAATCGTCACTTTCTGAGCAATTATTTTCCATCAAATTACCCAAACATATTATTATTTGATAAAGTTAAAAAAGCAATAAGAGCAATGCAACCATTATAGTAAGTTATATTTAAAGTTTATATATGTAATTCCTAAAGGAAGAGGGATAAGATATTTATTTTAAGGCAATTGATGTGGTAGAATGAGTAAATCATTTCTAATTTTGTGTATGTGAATATGTAGTTTGGGTATTTCCTTAGACTTTGTGGGTTTTAATATCATGTAGCATCAGATGTATCTAATTGTTTACAGAATTATCAGTCTTTTTAAATTTATGTCTTAGGTTCTTCATTATTGTCAATCAAAATGAAAGCTCCATGTACTGATGAAAAGGAAATTCTCATAAGACAGTCTTGTAAATTTGGAGTAAAATTTGCAAAATCATGAGAATATCTATCATCTTTATTGATTCTGACTACACGTTCTTATGTTTCAAATTATAAAATTATTTCATATGCTTTATCACTATTCATAATAAATTGAGTTGTTCATGTAACAGCAAGGACTCATTTGTAATTCTTTTTAAAAGCTGATTTGGTTTTTACTACATTGCTACCTTCAGACCTCCTATTCTATGAGAATATATTCAATATCTCTTGAACCTTTTAATATAATAAGGTAAAAACGTAGATAATTTTGATGTGATTATAAAATGTCTATTCTGTCTCTATGTACATAAGAAGGTATGCATGTATGTATGCATGCAAAAAAGTCAATTTTGTAAACCATGCAAAACAGAACACTGAAGCATGTCACATTTATTTTAATTAAATGTCTGAGTTTAAGAGTTATCTTCTACAATATTACTTACTAGTCTGCCTGGAATTCAAAGCCCAATATACAAATTCACTTGCTTCATTTTTTTAAAAGAAAGGGAATTTTACAGGAATAGGCTGTAATCACTAATGGATTAAGTACTAGGATCCTAATACTTTTCATACCAACAGCCATGTTTTGAGAAAGAGAAAGAATATAACTTTTATCTTCAAAAAATCTTGGACAATTTTGAATTTCTATAGAATATAGACTTGCTTATATGAAAGAAAATTCATTTTTTAGAAAATATAAATTTCATGTTTGCTAATAGGTCTAATATTAAGATCAGCAGAGCATCCTCTTTACAAAATTCAATGTATTGCTATAACACATATCTATTGCATATATAACTACCAAAATCACATATAAATATAAAATATCAAAAAATATCTAGGGAAATAACTCCATAAATTGTTCAATTCAAGGTAAATGGTCGTTTAATAGACTAATTATAGAAATTTACTAATAAAGAGCAAACCATGGTATTATTATAAGTCGCCAAACTTTCCATCAAAAATAAACCTCCATAAAATACTTTACACAAAGCAATCTTCCCTGGACACAATGAACCCCCGCTGTGATAAACACAACTATGCTTTAGGGTAACAGTTCCAAAAAGAAATTGAACCTGAGGAAACAAAATACAATTTAGGATTGCAAATATACTTGTGATTATTCCATTGTTCCTAAATTTGTCCAAATACAGATTTTCTATGAATGTTCCAAATTTCCACATGTACTACTTCCAGAATTAATAATAAAGTAGTCAAATAATAATAGGGAATGATAGGGAAATCAATAATAATAAGAGGGAAGTTAATAAACAATAAAGAGTTGAGCTTTTCTCTGAGCAGAAAAAAATACATGAAATAAAAACCTGTTGGTTAGCAAAGTTAAAACCTCTGTGCTTATGGGGCGCCTGGGTGGCTTGGTTGGGCTAAGCCTCCAACACTAGATTTTAGCTCACATCATGATCTCAGATTCATGATATCGACCTGCAGGTCTACACCTGCTCTGCACAGGTGTAGAGCCTGCTTAAGATTCTCTCTCTCCATTTGTTCATCTCCCACCCCCTGCTAAAATAAATAAATGAATAAAAATAAACATTAAAAAAAAGCTGTGTGCTTAAAAAACTTACAAGTTTGGTCTCTGTTACCTCTTAAATTTGTTAAGCCCTCTTGTGATTATTTAGCAGTGCTCTCAACCAGAATTTGGCTTTACAGCCTTATAAATCATTACACAGGGCCTGGTGGAACCTTCATTCATTTTCCTCACAGAACTCTTCTAACTCCTCCAACTTCCTTCAGTTTAGGAAGGGGGAGAATGGGATCTGCTATTTGGATCTGCTATTTGGACCAAGTTGGAAACCAACATAGGTCATGGTTGTAAAACCCAAAGTTGGATGCTTACTAGCATAGAAACTACTGACTGTTAAACTTATTAATTAGCTGATTTGTTTGTTGGCGGGGTAAAAAAGGCCGCAACACCACCTAATGAAAAAGGGCAGAAAGTAAGCAAAGAGAGACACCTACTTGACTGCATGGTTCTGGCTGATATTTCAGCTGTGGAAGCACCCAGGCCTTGAGGAGAGCGTGCGGCCAGACGGAAGTAGTACAAACTGTTGGGTTTCAGCCCTTGCAGTCTATAAGATGTCCCTGGCTCAATGGTAATCCGTTGCTGGGGATAAGTAACAAAAGAATTAGGTCATTTTCGTTAAGATTCATGCAAATATTTTTAGCACACTGCCTGCAACCTCTGATGTCTGTCATTGGGGTTATAAAGTCATCAACATATCACAAACAGAATCAACAGAGAGTATCTAGAACTGTACCAGGGGAACTATTCAAGGAAAATATCAGTGTTTAAAGGCACATTTCTACAACAAAGAAGGCAACCAGAACAATGGAAACCAGAGATATTTCTAATGATGATGCAGTGACCAAGTGGATCAAATAAGAGGGAAGTTGAGAGGCCACCACTCATAAGCATGTTGTACCTTAAGGTTCATGTGTTGTTGAGACCAAGCCACCACAGACACTGACATCTGCCCCGTAGTGGAGTCTGGCCAATGGGTACAATTTCAAGTGAATAAGTTCTCTAGCTCATCTCCCAAGCCCTTCTGTAATTTAAATTGGGGCAAAGAAGATATAACCAGAAGTAGTAACAGAAACCAGTGCACAGTTTCTATGACATTGCTACAGGAGCTCTGAAATTGCAAAGTTCTGATGGGATAAAAATCAGATGTTCACTAGCTGGGTAACATATGAAACCATATCATCTAGACAGATTTAAAATTATTTTAAAACTTTCTTTCTTTGTGACTATAGAACACACAGCTAGAGAAAAAAAATCACCAACTTTTCTGCAAATTTTAACATCATAAAAGGCTTTTGAAATAAGGTTCCTTTAATTGAATGTTATAACTTTTACTTTTCATGCTTAAAATTTGACTTGCATTTTAGCAAAAATAGAGCTATGGGTAATCAATCTCATATTGAACATTAGCCTGTAGTAAGCCTTAAAATATACACTAATATGTAATCTAGTAATGGCATAAATAATCTTAAGGCTTTTCATCGAATAGAGTTTGCTGTTTACACAAACAGAAATCATTCAAGGGGAATTCAAATATAAAACCAGAGAAAACATCCCTAGGGTATTCTGGCTCACAAATACAAAAGCTTTTCGAAATTTTAGATTTCCCAAATGGTAAGTAAAAACGGAATCCCCAAAGAAGCAGTTGTAAAACAGAGTCAGTGTGCCAACACGTAAGCATCTACAACTACAGCATTCTCAAAGGAGAGCCACTCTCCTGCACTGTTTTAATTTGATTCGTTTTTTAGTTAGGTAGTGGCAAGGATTTAAAAAAAATAATGTTGAATTATGTCTTAATAAAAACATCAGTAGTGGTAACTTGAATACTTTAAGTTACAGCAGCATTTCAATTATATACCTTTTTGAGGGCTTAATTCATATTGGCTTTGTTAGTTAACTCTAAAAGCATTGCATTTAGAACCTGGTCTTTGGAGATTCTGCTCAATTCAAACAGCTCTAGTAAGATAGAAGTTTATAGGAACATATTAATTTATTACAGCATTCAGAATGATACACCAAAAGTTAACTGATAATATTTTACTTAGTATGTGAGTGTTTAAAAAAAAAGATATTTCTGTTAGAAGTTAGGGGCTCCCTATCTTTGTGAAGATCTTTTTAAGATAAAGAATACAAAAAAGTACAGTAAAATGACTTGTATGGATTGAATTTTCACATATAGTTTCACCAACATTTTTGTCCTAATGTTCCAGACACATTGTCACAGTAACAAAAGAAATACATTACTTAATATCATATATTCCCATCCTGAAAATGTTAGATGTATCTTAATACTGATTTCTATAATTTATACAAAGTACACCCAAGAGGCAGTATACTATTGGTTTAAAAGATAGATTCTAGAACCTGAATGCCTAGATTTTCAAATCCCAGTTCTGCCATTCAGTAGTGTAAGATTTGGGGGAATCTTTTTTTTAACTTTATCTGTGCCTTCATTTTCTTATATGTGAAATCAATTAAAAGTAGAAACTGAGCCATGGCACCACTGTAAGAACTGAATGAGTTAATATATGTGAAATCTTTACTACACCTCTTAATACATGTATTAGTTATGTTGATTTTGTTTCTCTTTTCAGTAACTATCGACAATTGCAAGACTTCTTAATTTATAATTATTTTATTGGCATAGCATACTCAAACATTCATATCAAATGACTCTTGGTATGCAAATAATCATTCACTACTGGGCCTCCTTCTCTGAAGCCAGCTTGGATACATTCATCCATCCAAAGCCTTGCAGGTCATTTGACTTAAGTACTATATGATTTAAGCACTATAACGCAGAAGAGAAATAAAGGAAGTCCCTAAGTCTCATGGAGTATATTCTTTTAGATACTTTCAGAAGAAGCTTGAAAACCTGAAAATAGGGGCAATAACTTTTTTGTTGTTGGTGTTTGCCCCATTCCACCCCCAAAGACTTAAAATCAATATTCTGAGTTTTTTGGTCAAGATCCTTCTTTGATAAATAAATCTTTCCCACCAAAGTGCTCTTTAGATATCTGACCTTTGGGCAGAACTTGGGCAAATACACAATGGTAGAGTAGTGCCCCAATACAGTGAATGGCCAGAAGGTGAGAAACAGTCTTACCTCCTCGCCATGCTCCCCATCTTTGTAGACCAGTTCATAGTTGGCAATGGTGTCTGAACGTGGAGGTGTCCAAGACAGCAAAATACTTGTTTCAGACTCAGGTTCTGCTTTGAAGTTTAGTGGTTGCCCTGGTACTAAAAACAGAAAGGCAAAGGACTGAGTTCATCATCACCATGAGCATTCAAAAACTCTTCCATTAGTGCATCTGTTTAAACCTCTCAAAATGTGTCCACTCGTGTAGCTTAATGGAGAATTAGGTCCTTAACATTGTTTATAGCCCATTTTTCCTCCTTCACGGTAAAAGATTATTTTTAACACTGCACTTGTTCTTGGTCAGTTTAAAATCTATATGAGATAGAGAATCATCAAACATAGAATAGAGCATAATCCTGATAATAAATCTGATCTCACAAATAATAAACTTACTTCATAATGCTGTAATAAGTGAGATGATTTATAAAATGCATTTGTAATCAATATTGTCTAACTCATAACAAGTGCTAAACATATAAAAACCATTGTTATTTTACAACTGGGAATTTGTTCTTTAGCATTATATTTAACTTTCAAAACTATTTCCAATTGAGTTTATAAAATCCCACCTTCATTACACTAACAAAACCTACTGGTACCCAGAATTATGTAGTATATTTTCTTATCAATCCACATTTTGAAAAAGAGGTTAAAAAAAACTATCACTTATAATTTCTTCTAATCCCTAATTGACTTTCTCTTTTTTAAAGATTTTATTTATTTGTCAGAGAGCGAGCGATAGAGAGAGAGAGAGAGAGAGAACGAGAGAGAACAAGCAGGGGGAGCGGCAGGCAGAGAGGGAAGGAGGCTCTCCACTGAGCAAAGAGCCTGAAGCAGGACTCGATCACAGGACCTTGGGGTCATGACCTGAGCCAAAGGCAGACACTTAACTGACTGAACTACCCAGGAATCCCCTAATTGACTTTAATGAGTGACTTAATACCTAATGTAAACTTAATATTATCCCTAGTGAGATGGAGCTAAGTTACTACAGAAATAAAAAAAAAATTAGAGAATATGTTTATTATCAGAAATACAGTAATTTAGCAGATGTTATGTATAATTCTTAGATCAGTCATTATTACCCATGCAGTAGACAATTTGAAAGACCTATATATCAGATATATTATAAAATGGAAAACAGTGTGGGGATTTAAGAAATTAAAAATAGAACTATCCTATGACCCTGCAATTGTACTACTGGGTATTTACCCCAAAGATGCAGATACAGTACAAAGAAGGGCCACATGGACCCCAATGTTCATAGCAGCAATGGCCACAATCGCCAAACTTTGGAAAGAGCCAAGATGTCCTTCAACAGACAAATGGATAAAGAAGATTTGGTCCACATATACAATGGAATATTATGCCTCCATCAGAAAGGATGAATACCCACCTTTTGTAACAACATAGACAGGACTGGAAGAGATTATGCAGAGTGAAATAAGTCAAGCAGAGAGAGTCAATTATCATATGGTTTCACCTACTTGTGTGGAGCATAAGGAAAAACATGGAGGATGTTGGGAGAAGGGAAGGATTGGTGAATTGGGGGAAATTGGAGGGGGAGATGAATCATGAGAGACTGTGGACTCTGAGCAACAAACTGAAGATTTTGGAAGGGAGGGGTTGGTGGGGGGTTGGGCGAGCATGGTGGTGGGTATTGTGGAGGGCACGTATTGCATGGAGCACTGGGTGTGGTACATGAACAATGAATCTTGGAACACTGAAAAAATAAAATAATTTAAAAAATGGGACATCTATCTAGTTTAAAACACTTTACTCAAATGCTGTACTAGAATAGGTTTTACTGGGGCACCTGGGTGGCTCAGTGGGTTAAAGCCTCTGCCTTTGGCTCAGGTCATGGTCTCAGGGTCCTGGGATCTAGCCCCACATTGGGCTCTCCGCTGCAGGGAGCCTGCTTCCCCCCTGTCTCTCTGCCTGCCTCTCTCTGCCTAGATGTGATCTCTCTTTCTCTCTGTCAAATAAATAAATAAAAAATCTTAAAAAAAAAAAGAGATTAAAGTCTAAACGGATCTACCAGAATGGTTTCCTGTATTCTTATTTTAGTCCTCTGTCTGCTGTGTTAACCTGTGTGTGTGTGTGTGTGTGTGTGTGTGTGTGTGTATGTATGTATACACTCTCATGTCTGGACTAATGCATAAAATGACCAATAGTCAATGCTTCTTATTTTTAATTGCATTCATCATCTTTGCTCCTTTTTTTTTTTTTTTTCATTATAGGCCTTGAGATACTCATTAATTTGATGAGACGTACTTTACATACTTCCTAAGCAGGGTATCTTTTTTTCTTTTCTTTTCTTTTTTTTTTTTCTCTAAGTATTTGCCCAGTGAAAGATCTAATGCAATCATCCAGATTAAGAAATGGAGACAAAAGAAAATCAAAGAGCAAGAGCAAGAGAAGGGAGGAAAGAGGGAAAATAAGCAGGAAAATAGCAAAGCAAATAGATAACACATTAGTTCTAAACGGGAAATACCAAAACTGCTGGCAGGAGCAACAATGGAAGCCAAGAACAATCAGACAGATGGGGACGTATGATTGGATTTTAATATTCAGATGATTAAAGGGGTTCTCAGCCTAAAAATACACACACATATGGATATGTGTGTGGTCACTTCTTTCTTCTTTTGTTTCCTTTTTTCTTTCTCCCAACTTCCCCAAGTCTGAGAAAGAAGAAAGCTTTGTGATAACTCCTGACTTACACCAAACTGGAACACAGTATTGTCAAGAATTAAAAATATAGAACTGAAGGGCTGCTCTCAGGATAATGATTGTTTGTTATGTATTTCCTCCCTGCCTAATGCTAATAATAAATTGACATTGATTGAAAACATCTTGGGAATCTAATTAACTTTTTCTTATTTAAACTGTTTACTTTTTTTGCTTTTAATTTGTCTTGAACAAATTCTAGTGGGCCTCAATGTTTCATCCTTGTTTAGTGACACAAACTTCATCTGACCCTCCAATTCTATTAAGACACCTCTCCTTCCAAATAATGAATTAAAAAGGCTCAAAGCTTCAGAGGGAGTACTGTTCATTTTATTCTTAGACAAAATAAGTAATGGCCAGATGACTTCAAATAATATATACAAGGTTCTCCTCCTCTGCTTCTATCTTGCCCTTCTTTTGAAGTGGTCTGGAGGATAATTTAATTTGCTAGATGTTAAACTTGTGGTAGAAATACAAATGTCCAGGGCACTTGGGTAGCTCAGTGGTTTAAGCGTCTGCCTTCGGCTCAGATCATAATCCCAGGGTTCTGGGATGGAGTTGCATTGGCTCCCTGCTCAGTGGGGAGCCTGCTTCTCCCCCTGCCCCTCCCCTCTGCTCATGCTCTCTCTCTCTCAAATAAATAAATAGAATCTAGCAAGAAAGAAAGAAGGAAAGAAAGAAAAAGAAAGAAAGAAAGAAAGAAAGAAAGAAAGAAAGAAAGAAAGAAAGAAAGAAAGAAAGAAAGAAAGAAAAACAGAAAGAAAGAAAGAAAGAAAGAAAGAAAGAAAGAAAGAAAGAAAGAAAGAAAGAAAGAAAGAAAGAAAGAAAGAGAAAGAAAGAAAGAAAGAAAAAGAAAAATGTCCAAAAGTGTCAGGCAGATCACTTAGACAGTATGGAAACCAGTTGGGGTATATGGCCAATGGGAAAGTGCCTGGCACACCTGAAGAAGTTGATAGTTTTCAGCACTAAGAGATTGCAGTTTTGTGCAATGTTGGTCCAAGTTTGCCTGAACTTCTGATTTTTCAACAGAAGTTGATAGTGAATCTTTTAGCTAAAATCTTTAAATTTTTAACCATTGGAAATTAATTGAATTAATTTAAATTAATTGAAAGACACGATAGGGAGCAAAGTATGTCTACTGGCAAAATCCAGCAAATGAACCAGTGTTTTAAAATACCTTTTTATTATATCAGGCTCTATGTTCATAAACACCTTTAAGTGCTACTATTTATATCTCACTAGGAATTGAAGATTCCCTCAGAGATGCTTTCTCAGAGTCATTTAGCCATAGTTGAAACCACCACAATAAAATTGAGGCATCAAAGTAAAGGCAAAAAGCTGTGCAATTAATGGATTTATTTTTATATTCCTCAAACATAGTAGTCTTAATGATAATATCTGTAAATGAAGAAGCACTTCAAGGGGCTCCAAATGGTCTTATTTCTTGTACTATTGGTACAAGATGGTCTTAATATTGTACTATTTGGAAACACAGAGAGTACTTCGTGTTGTCAGACTCGTATATCAGTTATGGTGGCTTCAGATTCTATCTCCAAGTGTTCTCACAGTCTTTACAACTCAAACTTACTGGCATTCTTTTATCTTCACTTTTTGTTTGTCTGTGTCTATTTTACTATTATTTAAGAGCTTTTCTGTGTTGTACCATTTCCCTCATCAATTAGCCGAACATAAATTTTATAGGAAACTCTGAGATTCTGGAAACTCATGGAAAAAATTTTAAAAGCCCATCCAGAAACTTCAGTACAATCATTCTACATTAGCAACAGAGATGTGATGTTATTGATCATAAACCTAATTTAGAATTTAGATGTGGACAGAGGAAATGGAGATAGAACTTATAATTTTTCCTTAAAACTATATTCAAATGTTTGTATTCTGTAAAGTGGTGTCAACATTATACTTTTCTTCTTGATTACTTCATGTCCACAAGGAAATACAATATGAGCTATCAATTCCCCAAAATAAGATTATAATTCCACTAATGAATGTCAAGTATTTGAGTAGTACCACTATTATATTCCATATAAATATCTGAAGGCCACTCAAAGACAAAGAATGGAGAATGAATGAGAGATGAAAGAAATATCTGCATGTCATCTGAAATGTTGATAATATTAGAAGAGATCAGTACTTAAGTAAAATTAAGCAAATATCTCTAAAGAGAAAAGGGTTGTCACGTAGTAATGGCTAGCCAACAATTTCATTCAGCTATATTATAAATATGAAATATTATCAGAGAAAATACGAAAGTTATTACTGCTAAAATACTTAGTACTTTAATAAGATGCACATTTGAAAATGTATCTGGCATGTTGATAAATGATAACAATAATAAAAGCAATGGACAGAATTATAGAGGTAGTAAGACAAAGCAAAATTCAAAACAAGGAGTCTGATTTGTAAGTGGATATATCATTGATAAAAAAGTACTTAATACACAAGCACTTATATACATTTTACTCTCAATTGTCATTAAATATCAAGTGAAAAGTTAAATTTTATTACCATTTATTACCATCTAGAGCTCATTTACTCAAACTCCTCCTAGCTCCTTCACTAAAACTATTTTAAGAATGCATTTAAAAAAAAAAAAAGAATGCATTTAAAATGGACTCAGAAGTTGGGAAATTAGAAATCAGCCTTTTCCTAGTTTGCTCATTTAGGCCTGTTGACATATACTAATGAAATGACTTAGTAAGTTCTGGAAACCTAAAACGTCATGTCTTTAAATGTCATAATTTGTTTGTTTGTTTGTTTTTCCCCTGCAATACCCAGAATTGGAAGTAGAATCACCTTCTTCAAAAAGTTTAAAGTTGGTACTACTCAGTAATTATTTAGTAAACAAACATAATTATTTTCCTTCTAAAGCCTATACTATTAAAATATATACATAGAAATCTGTAGACTTTTCCCAAGAATCTATTAAATGGACAGAAAAATTAGAGGTCAGTTATGTTTTCTAAAGAAAGAAAAAAGAAATATATTAGGATTCAAAAGATTTAGAATGGCTCCAATTGGCACAAACATCACGCAACATTTTAGGGTTTTAGGTTTTAGATGTAATTTACTACATTCTTTATCACAGTTTTATTTGAACTTCTTTTATACGATATAGTTATCATATATTCTTTTTTTTTAAGATTTTATTTATTTATTTGACAGAGAGAGAGATCACAAGTATATAGAGAGGCTGGCAGAGAGAGAGGGAAGCAGGCTTCTTGCCGAGCAGAGAACCTGATGCAGGGTTCATAAACCGAGCTGAAGGCAGAGGCTTAACCAACTGAGCTACCCAGGCACCGCTAGTTATCATATATTCTTATTATAATTACCTATACAAGAAAAATATATAAAAAGACATCCTTTCAAAATGTATATTCTAATAGTGGAACTCTTTTTCTAGCACAATATAAATTCTTCCCTTGACAACAGCCATATACTGCATTTTCTACATTTTTAAGGTAAACTACTGGCAAGTGAATGTAATGCCAAGAATTAAAGCTATGAAAAAACTGGGGTGCCTGGGTGACTCAGTCGTTAAGCTTCTGCCTTCGGCTCAGTTCATGATCCCAGGGTACTGGGACTGAGCCCCCCATTGGGATCTTTGCTCAGCTGGAAGCCTGCTCCTTCAGCTACCACTCCCTCTGCTTGTGTTCCCTCTCTAGCTGTGTTTCTCTCTGTCAAATAAATAAAATCTTTAAAAAAAAAAAAAAGAAAAAGAAATAAAAAGATCTTGAAAAAAAAAGCTATGGAAAAACTAGAAGATTAACCCATGCTTCTAGAAAATAATTAACTAAAATATTTCCATATCTAAAATCACTTAAAGATTACTTAATATTATCAACTGTTTGGATAGTCATGACTAAAGGGAAATATTATTGACTATAAATAGATAATATTTTTATTTTCTATATTATCAGAAATACATCCTCCACTTATATCAATATGTTAACAATAATCTTAGATGAAATCAAAGTGACAACTTCCTTCTTACACTCACTTTATTACTACATACTGTTTCTTCAGAGCCCAATTTTAAACAAAAAAGGACTTTTGGTGCCAGTGAATTAAAGATAAAATGAAATGAATATCTTTCAGATATAGAAGACATAGAAATTTATATCTTTGTATCTATGAAATTAAAATATACTTGAGAAATTTATACATCTTAGTAAATTTTCATAGGTTTGGAAAAGATAAAATTATAGTGAAAATAATTATATTCTCAAATTTTCTATAGACTCTGTGAAAGAATATTTCACAATGATTTTATGTTGTACCCTAGCTATGATCCTAAGCAATAGTCACCAAGGGAAAAAAAAAAAAAGAGCAGCTCAGCATTAATTATATTAGAACTAACATCATTGTATTTGGCAGGTGTCCACTAACATCAAATGGCCTTTGTTAATTAAGGCTAGTGAACAGATCAAATCATTGTGCTATTTTGGAAGGTTTTCTTAGCCTATTGATCTTGGCAGGCACAAGTCATTATGTCATTATATATCTTCTCAATCAATGGGTATTAAAAGTACAACTACTATACAAGGTTCTTGGAAATAATGTAAAAGTATTCAGAGATTGGAAACAACTCCTCTAATGCATCTGTGCCCCATTCATCCAAATTTTTCCAAGTCCAGAGTCTCTGGATCACATTAACTCAATTGTCACTGTTGTAGTTACAGGTTATGGCTTGCGTCATATTATGACCTTGGTGATACAGAAAATCAAAATATGTTTGTCTGTTTAAACATCAGCTCTATATCTTTCAATAAACTGTGACCAAAGGTATTATTGTCTGTCTTCTCTGTTCTGAATATAAAGATTCTCATGATTCCCAAAGCTTCTTACATTTTGGTTGAATTTAGTTCCGGGAAGTATTTGGTGTCTAAAGTAGCTAACTCTTCCTGGCATCAGGGGAAAAATGATAAAACGTTGTGAATTCTTATGTTTAAATTTGTGGTTTAAATCTTAGAACCAAATTTAGTGATCAAGTATAATAACCTGTGAAAAGAGGTATTCTTTTCACTACTTTCAGATAAGGCTTTTTTTTTTTTTTTACATCTAAATGGTTTAATGTACTTTTGTACTAGGATAATATAATAGCTACCTCAAGTATTTTAGAAGTAAATTACATATAATTCTTAAATAAATATATGAATAAATGACTGTGTTTATTGCCTCTATTTATTGAGCACCTGGTAGGCACAAAAATCTAGCAGGCACTAAAACTATCACAAAAACAAATTATTAATTTGAAAATAGTGATGCTTTAAAGTAGCTAGGGTGCCCGGACTTAAATTCTGCTTTCCCATTTACCGACATTATGACCACACAAAACAAGTTCCTGAATCTTCTTCAATCCTCAATTCACTCATTGGCAAATAAGGTAATTCTACATCTACCAAATTGGGTAGTAATATTAATACATATAACGTTCACAGTACCAGCATATGTAGCTGTTTTTATTATGGTGGTCATTATATATTACTAAATTATAAAATGTTCTATAGCCCTGTTACCGGTTGAAATGTAACCTGCAAAATTTCATATGTTGAATTTCTAACCCTCAGAATGTGACCTTAATTGGAAATAAGATTTTCGCAAATGTAATTATTTAAGATGAGGTCAATTGGTTGGGCCCTCATCCGTTATGACTGGAATCCTTATGAAAAGGGGAAATTTGAACAGAAAGGCACACACACAGGGAGAATACGATGTGAGAATGAAGGCAGAGATCAGGGTGATGGTTCTCCAAGGCAAGGAATAGCCAAGATTGCTAGCAAACCAACAGAAGCTAAGAAAGAGGCTCAGGAGCTGCCCTGAGAAAGAATTAATTCCATGCATCTTGATCTCAGACTTCTAGCCACTGGAATGGAGAGGCAGTAAAATTAAAGTTGTTCAAGCCACCTAGTCTGTGGTATTTTGTTATAACAGCCCTAGAAACCAAATACAACCTTAAACTCTATAAGGTGGTTATTATTTTTGATGATGAGAAAACTAAAGTTCAGAGAAGTGGGGAAACTTGTCCAAGGTTATAGAGCTAAAAATGGTAGACTGGATTCAAACTCTGGTAATATTACTCTGAAACTAGGGATTTTTAAAATATCACCGAGGAACACCTAGGTGGCTCAGTCAGTTAAGCATCTGACTAGTGATTTCAGCTCATGTCATGATCTCATGGGTGGTAGGATTGAGCCCTACGTCTGGGCTCCACTCTCAGCAGGGAGTCCGAGTTTCTCTCCCTCTGCCCCTCCCCGCCTCTCTTTCTCTCTCTCTCAAATAAATAAATAGGTCTTTAAAAAATATATCACCACTGAAAAATCAGAAAAACTAAACGTGGAACACAGGTATATGCTCTTCGTATATATTTTCTTTTATCTTTAAATGGTTAGGGGGCTGCTAAAATAGTGTAATAAATAATCTCATAATAATTGACAGTTTTAGTCAAGAAAAAGAACAAGCAAATGAGATGCACAGATTTCTATGCTATCCAATACAAGAAATATGGAAAAATTAATTTACAGTGTTTTCTTATATATTAATATAGCAAATAAGTACAGAAGAAATACAAAAGCAAAGTAAAGAAAATATATGCATGTTTTAGTATAATTGTGATAAGGTATATATTTTATAGCTATCTTTTATATTATTAGAGAAAATAATAAATCCAAGAACAAATAGTGAGAACCCAATAACACTATAAAAATAAAACAAAGTGAACCAATATGCTCTGAGATCTCTAGTAGCCAGGGAAAATAGCTAAACATTCTCAGTGACATGATTCATAAAGCATGAAATATGAAAACAAGCCAGAGTTAAACATAGGTTTATCTAGTTCTGACACCTCAGAAAATTCATTCCCAAGATTACCAATGAGTTACACTTACAGATTATAGATACTATGTCCAATAATATGGTCTTTTAATAATATGTATTTTATGCAGATTCTCAGAACAAACCAATAGCATACTGCCAAAACACTGAATTTTTTTAAAAAGATTTTATTTATTTATTTATTTATTTGACATAGAGAGAGTGTAAAAGAGCACAAGTAAGGGGAGCATCAGAGGGAGAGACAGGCTCTCCACTGAGCATGCAGCCTGACTCAATTCCAGGACCCTGGGATCATGACCCAAGCAGAAAGCAGACACTTAACCAACTGAGTCACACAGGCGTCCCCAAAACACTGAGATTAACACAAGTCATAAGGTGCCAACACCTCAAAGGAGTCAAATTAATAGCTCTCAGACGTTCAAGAATAAATTTTAGAAGAAAGTTGCTATGCCATATTCTCAACTCAAGGCAAAATTGATCATTTTGAAACAAAGATCAGAGAGTTCTGATACCCGCTTATGAAAATAAAACCATTAGAAGGGCCAAGTGTTTCTCCATAAAATAGTGTGATGTCTACCAGAATGCCCAGTAAAATGAGTCAATGAGAACCCAAAGTTTGATCTAAGATCTTGATAACTGTCTTTCTCCACCCATGAATCCATACAGAGAAAAAAAAATAAAAAATCCATTAGGAGAGTATTTTTATTTTTAGTAAAATACTTTTTAGAGAGTATTTTAGAATACATTTAAATGTGTAAGGCCCCCTGACACGTGGTTTTATTTTTAACTTTATCTTGAACGACCCAATTTTTCATAAATAAAATAATTTTGTAAGAATATTCTATCAGAGTCACTAGTATAAAACAACATAGTTCTATTCTAAAAATGCTGAGTGGAGGATGCCTTCATCTATCTCATTCAGAAAAATCTTCAAGTCACTTGGGTACATTTTTTTTTAATATGCTAAATGCATCCCTCTGCTTAAAAGTATTACTTAGTCTTTCAGGTGTCCATGCCAGTTCCAATCCAGATGTCTTATCTTAACCTCTCATTTAGAAAAACGTCTTAAAAATTAAAATTCATAGCTATCTTTGTCCTTTCTTTGTTTTCACCATTCACATCTCTTACTGCCTACTCCTTCCCTCCTGCCCTACTCCCCATCCAGAACCAGACTTACCTCCTGTCTGAGTGATGACTTGTATGTCACTTGAAAGAGGACCATCTCCAATTGAGGTAAAAGCCAGAACTTTGACAGAATATGTCTTCTGGGGCACTAAGTTGCCAATAGTAGTGATTTGGCTGTCAGCTACATTATGCTTCATCCAGTTGTTGACATGTTGAGTGGGATCCATTGTATAATAAACTCTATATCCTTGGATCTGTCCATTTGGTTCTTCAGGCTCTTTCCACTGTACCAAAATGGTAGTTGAACTTAACATCCGCGCCTGGACATCCCGTGGGGCACTGGATGGTGCTTGTTCTGAGGTCTGCGTTAGCACAGGCTCACTGGGAGGTCCCCGTCCAATATTATTGACAGCAACAACCCTGAATTCATAATCTGAGTAGGGACTTAGTCCAGCGACACTGTAGCGTGTTGTTGCCACCCCATCAATTTCTTTGTAAGGTTCCTCAGAATTTTTGGGTTTATGTTGAATGATGTAGTAAGAGACAGGCTCAGGGTTCCCAGAGTCCCATGTCAAAGTGATGCTTGTGGCTGTGCTCTCGGTCACTACAGGAGTTCCTGGAGGTTTGGGTAAGGCTGGGAGAAAAAAGGACAGTGACTATCCATCATCTCTAAGATATTACAAAGATCTATAAACTCTACTACTGGAATGACAGAATTATTTATCTACTAAAGATTTAATTAAATTAAATTATAACAAAAGATTGTTTTCTAAGTGGGTAGGATGCACAGTAAGATGCTTAGGGGACAAATTCGATTCTACTAGAAGCACATCACAGCACTGTAATTTGGGGCTTGTATTCAAATCTGCCAGTTGTTAGCTATGTGATCCTGGATACATTGCATAACCTCTCTTTGCTTTAGTTTTCACATGTGGAAAATGGGAAGAAATATCACTGGATTGTATTGTACATCTGGGTAACTGTATTTCATGAGTTTGCTCTGAAGATTAATGAGCTACTCCAGTAATGCTCTCAGAATGTATCCAGCATTCTCAAAAAACATTAATTGCAATTATTACTATTATTGTAACCAAGAGTTCAGCCAATTATCTCTTTGCCTCAAGAAATACATGATATTACTAAATACCAAAATTGAAAAGAATACAATTTAGAATATATTCAAATGGCTTTAAATTGCTATGGAAGAATAATATCCGTATTGTTTTCTAGTGGTAAGACACAGATAATATTACTATAATTAAAAAAATAATGGTCTAGTGGCACATGGGTGGCTCAGATGGTTAAGGATCTGCCTTTGGCTGAAGTCATGATCCCAGGTCCTGGAATCAAGCCCAGAGTCTGGCTCCCACCTCAAAGGGAAGCCTTCTTCTCTGGCTCCCTCTGCCCCTCTGCTGACTCATGCTCTCTCTCTCTCTTTCTCTATTTCTGTCTCAAATGAATAAATAAATTCTTAAAAAAATCAAAATATTATAACCAAGAATTTTAAGGTAAGAAAGAATAGGAAATTTTAAATTGATTAATTTCAAATTCATGTTTTTAGTTAATATTCAAAACTGTTAAACTAAATTAAAGTATATTCACAAATTTTTAAAGTAATTTACTATCATAATATGTATATTCAATATATCAGTAATACTTGAACTTAGAGCTACCAGCTAACTTTTGAGAGAAAACACAGAATGTAGCACTCAAATGATCAGCATTTTTGTACCTTTTTTCCTTGTCAACATAAGACAAAAAGTACAATACTCTCTAGAATGGCAGCTTTTCAAGAGTCGCAGACTTGTACTTGATTACAGGTGTATCCCCGATACCTAGACTATTGCTTAGCAGTGTTAACGAATGAGTTGGGATACATTCTCCTCACTCTCTTCCACTTGCTCCTTTTGTTTTGATTTACTTTTTTGCCTACAGAATTCAACCTTATATTTATTTATTTTTGAGGCGGAGAGAGTAGAGAATGGCAAGAGCCTGGGAAACAAAGATAAGAAGTTGAACAAGATATTAGTTAATGTGACTCCTGATTTTGAATTCTTGAAGGTCTTCAGTAAACTTTCAAATATTTGCAACTGAAATAGTTATTATAAGAAAGGTGATTCAATATTTACATCTTGCTCTAAGAACTACAGAATGATAATATTTGGCCAAGGAATTTTACTAAAAATAATAATAAAAAGCCATTTGAACAAATGTTCCAATATTCTGGACTGGCATTTTTCAAAAAAGTAGATGATCCAAATATTCCTTAGATGTGTTTCTGAATTATTAAGGTAAGTAAAAATATTGCTAGTTAAAGATCTGTTTACTGATACTTAACAGACATTAGTTTTGCTGTCATATTTATTGTACAGTATAGATTTTGTGCCTATAATGTATGGATAAGTATAAATATGTTTAATACAGTTACTGATATTCAATACATTGCTATGTTAAATGACTAAATGTCGACAATGGCATGTACTTTTGTTCTCATGTCACATCACTGTTTTTTATAAGGCATATATTTGATATATATACTTGGTGGGGGATAAGATGCCAATTACAACATGTGTGTTACATTTTTTAGGATCATACATCCTGAAAAGCAAAGATAATTTGTGTTCTTTTTTGCAATAGTTCCAGACATTTGTAAAAACCTAAAGTTACCCTCAGTCTGACCCTTTTTATAAAAGTGTTCTAGAATTCTATAAACACTGATAAAAACAATTTGTACCCCACACACTTACTTTTGTTTTCTTTGTTTCAAAAACATTTGTGAAATTTGTAAGTTTGATTACATTTAGTGCACTTAAAGAAAATAATATTTCTTCTTTTTTTAAAATTTTATTTATGTGTTTGTTTGTTTATTTACTTATTTATTTGACAGAGAGAGAGATCACAAGTAGTCAGAGAGGCAGGCAGAGAGAGGGAAGCAGGCTCCCTGATGAGCAGAGAGCCCCGTACAGGGCTCCATCCCAGGACCCTGAGACCATGACCTGAGCCGAAGGCAGAGGCCCCAACCCACTGAGCAACCCAGGCGTCCTGAAAATAATATTTCTTGAGCACTTCATGTATATACTATAAGAGATAAAATAGAATATAATGCCACTTACATTTTGATTTTTAATGATAAGACCCATCAAAATTTTGCAACATCTATTATTAGATCATGTTGATTTAACTCTTTTTTTCTTTTGTCTTCATGGATTTGAGCATTTATTAATATTTATTTGCATTTTTCTATCATGCACTTTCACCAGGTCTCTGGATTAATATGAAACCTGTTTGCATCAGTTCTATCATAATGGTTGTCAGTGTCTAACATTTCTCATTTTGCCTGGTTAGCGCTTGGGTCTAGCCTATTGTTAAATATTTTGATTATTATCATTATTTAGGCTATCAGTTCTTTTAAGAATCTCCTTACCTAGATATGTGTAGCTTAAATAATACCATAGATATGATTAGAATTTGAAAACTGAACTCAGATGAATTGATTCATTTTAGAATTCCAGGGGTAGACTCTGTAGAAACATTAGTCAGGAGACTTGAATGTGTCCAGACCCTCAAAGCAAAAACCATTAAGCTTACCTTTGACTGTGATCTGTGCTATTGCTTCAATGACACCCAATGTTGACATAGCAACACAAGTGTAATTTGCTGACTGTCTCACATCATTCAGTTCTAGTACATTTCTTCCTATTGGCATATCATCTTCAGGTGTCAGATCTTCTGCCCCCAACATCCACTTCACATAAGGCATAGGTGACCCCACGGCCACACAGGTGATATTAACACTTCCACCTGGCATGATTTCATGATTAGTAGGTGGGATAGAGAATCTTGGTGGGACACGGCGAACTGGAACAAAACACAAGGGGAAATGATAAAATAAAAGACGAGATAAAAATGGGTTGCTAAACATATGACATGCACTGTACAAACACAGTTAAACAATTGAAACATATTGTGGATTTTCCAAAAACAAAACAAAGAAAAACTGTGGATAAAACAGACCATACAAGTATGGTATGTGTATACACAGATAAAAGTATTTAGTTTAGGCATTGATATCTTAGACACATTCATACAAAAGTTGATTCAGACCTACAAGGGCCCCACAAAAAAAACAAAAACAAAAACAAAACAACAAAAAAGTATCTACAAACTAACAATATACAAACATCATGCATAAGATAAATACAAAACATACACATGCATGCATAATAGCAAAGGTCCTATGCATGCATGTATAAGCAGAAAAGGGGGCTGGAAGGTCACTAGGAGGTTTAAGTTGAGTATCAAAATCAACTCCAGTGCTGCGCACTTCCAGTTGATGTGAATGTATGTGTGGGGCCACACCGTCACATCCCAGCCCCAGAAAACATCATCTAGAGGACATGGAAAGTGCAATTTATTTGCTTTCAGACTCAGAGTAGATGCAGCCTCAAGACCTCACACTAATACTGGAACAGACACAGAAATATATACACACATCAATTTAAGCTCACAGAAGAAGAAACAAATCCAATGCCAGTAAGGTTACTGGATTGGGTCATGCGAGGCATGCACAAGATGAAGTCTCAAACCCCGTGCTTAGAACAATGGGAAAATGGCTGGAATCCAAGACAACAATGACAAAAGAAGAAATAACAAGGTAACAGCACTAAACATAAATGGAGAAGGTAAAGTACAGTGCTTGAAATAGGGATTTAAGGGATTATAGGGCTCCAAGTAAGAATTAGATTAGCGTAGTTTGTCAAAGGTAAGGATTGCATATTCAGGAAGGGAGCTGGGTATTTCACATTCAAGATTCTACTCAGTTCCTATATAAGGTAAAATGACATATATGACGGTTACAAAATCAGGTAAGAGGCTTTTTATGCCTACATTCGAATGGAAGGACACTGGGTCTAAAACATAGAATGAAACAGGACATTGAGAGAAGAGGTCATATTAAAGCAATACAACACAGAAAAAATTACCAAGCAATTAGAGTTCAGTGTTCCTGCTTTAGATAATCTGCATGTTTATGTGTGCTTAAGTACATGTGTATTGGACAAGGAGAGGGCGAGAGACAGATAAGCTTCATCTTGGGCTTTTATTGGCAAAACATTACACCAAGAGTATTTTAGATCAAGAGGTATTCATTAGAAGCATAACTTAAATATGGATAATACAGTGATTTTTAAAAAAAATTATAGATAAGTTAATAAACAAACAACCTCATAACACCAAGCAAATGATACGTAAATAATTCTGTCTGTAAACTTTTTGGCTGTCGTTAAGGTTGAGATAAACCTCTGTTGATTTGAGAGGGCTTGCTGTGATGGCCTCACAGGTGAATGACAGGCAGAGGAGAAGAGAGAGCTAAGCATGCCTCCTGCAGCCAATTCACAGGTTACACAAAGCAAGCAGGAGCCACTGGAGACTCTAAGGTGTCATAGAACATATCAAGAAAATAGAGGAGAGTTTAGTTTTCATGCTTGGGATTAGGGGAACAACTACAAAAAGTCATTCTATGGGCAGCAGGCATCCTTGTAAGACAAAAATTAAGGTGAGGCAGAAGACAGGTAGAGTGGAGTAGGAAGGAAAGCAGGAACACTGACCGAGTTCATGGGTCCTGAGAGAGTTAAGTGTTACCAGTTACCATGCACCCAGATTCTCACCCACCATGCACCACGGTTAGATACCACCAGCAAGCACCGGAAGCCAAGGCCAAGGGCATTCTCTGCTAAAACATACCATTAACCAAAAGAAGACCACAATGCAGCTACATTCATTTCATTTGTATTCTTTGTTATTGGTTTAATTAAGAGTTTTGTAAGGTGGGTAAAAAGTAAAAAACACACCAACCTTCTCGCAGCTCTGAGGGATGTAGGGGGTTTGATGCAGAACACAATGAAATGAGGAAAGGAGAAAAACAAGGGAAACACAGAGAGAGTAAAAAGGCCATATCAAGGCTTTCAACTGCTACTTGAACATCTTTATTTGCTCTAGTTAATCCTTCCTACCTCAGCTGAAAATGTTAGCAAAACCTTATGGACTAATACACGGTATTAGAAACAATAGCTAGCATCATTTTGAAATTTTTCCATTGAAGAAGGTTCACATGCCTCATGCAGAAAAGGAAGTCACCATTGTAAGAAAAAGGATCAAGGGGCTTTCAAGGAATTTGGAGAAGAAATGGTTTTCTTCATATTCTCCCACCCCAGACTCCAGAGAAAGATAAGAGAGGAAAACATCCCCACAGAAACAAAATTATCTCAAACAAAAATTTCAAAATCAAGCTAGGTATTTTCCTAAGGAAACCCATCTTAAAGTAACTTAAAGCCCTCACAGTCCTTAATCTATTCCCACCCCCACCCACACCTTTTGTGGTTATTCACAGACATATAGAGCAGGAATAAGAGCATTTCCACTGGACAAAAAGCTATAGGAACCTAATTTGGATAACTCTGGGGAAGAAGAAATACTTCTTTCTAATTAAAATGAAAGGTACAGACATTCATAAGCTCAAAATGTAACCATTTTTATTACTTTATGAGAAAATATGAATCTATCCTCAAAAATCATTCTTGTCCCAAGGACAACTAACATTATTTGTTAAAAATACAATCAGAGTTCTAGGGCAACTGAAAATTAAACTTGTCAAAATATTAGTAACTTTTAAAAATGTGTGTAAATATATGCACAGACATATGCACAAACATAGTATCACCTGTTCATAAATTTTAAAAAGTATAAAAAGAAAGGAAATACAACTGTGCTATTTGCATGGAGCACCTTTTCTTTTTGTTTGTTTGTTTTTTTTTTAAATTAGCAGCTTTATCCTTACAGCTCCGCATCAGAGGTCTTGAAGACATAAACACCTTTATGCTTGGAGTTGCACAGAAAACTGATTAGTAGCACACCAAGCAATTATTTCAGGATTTGATAAGGGAACAGAAGAGAAACAGCAACAGAAAAAAGAAGGAAAAGAAGAAAACTTCAAACAAATGCCAAGCATAGTTCAATCAATGCAGTCAAAGTAGAAACCAAGATGTAAAAATGCAAATATACTTACAAACTGCAAGCGTCGGGATAGGTTTTACTCAAAAGTTGTCAGTTTTTTGGTTTTTTTTTAACAATAGGGTTAAAATCTTTAAATCTCTATTTACTAAAATGCTTCAGCTACTGTAATTATTTAGTGTATCAGCTTAGTACCTACTGACACAACGACACACATCTCGTGAGTCTCTCAACTCCCTCTGAGACTTAATGAAGAAACAATGCCAGGGTCACGTCATTCCTACCTCTGACATATAAATTGGCAGGGGCAGAATAGCGAGTGCCCGCGCTGTTGGTGGCAACACACTCATATTTTCCTTGGTCAGATTCTTCGCTCTGTTCGATCTGAAGGGCGCCTGTATGGATATAAAATATAGTGCAAAAAAGATGGTCAGAGAAGGCTTTCTCAGTGCAGAAAGCTAAACCTCTTAACAATATGAAAAGCCCTGCAAAGCGAAGGTCCGCTCAACGTCGATTCAATCTCTCGCTAAGGTGCACAGACAGAAAATGATGCGATGAGAAAAACATATAGAGATTATTTTTTTTACATCATCAATGCTAGCATAAGAAAACAATTATCTCTTTTCCCAAGCAAGGCTTCTAGTCATAATTAATACTCTCATTTCCTAGACTAATAAAATGAAGATGGGTGAGACTGCTTCAAGGAAGTATGGCTTTTAAATCAAACAAAAGATTAATTTTTGGTTTTGTTTTGTTTTGTTCCATTTTGGTACCAAAAGTGGCGCAAAAGATAGGTACGCTCAAAAAAAACCAGGCCGGGTTTTCAAGAAAGTCTTCTGCTGAAGAAAGGCAAAAATACGCAGCAAGTACAAAAAAGCTGCACAAAGCAAAAAATTAAAATTAGTCATTATATATTATGAAAATATTACTTAAAGAAACAAAACTCCCTTAAGACATGCAGATTTTGAAGAAAAGAAAGACAGTTTGCCACGACTTACAATCATTTATTACATTTGCTGAAAAACAAAGAACAGTTGAATTAGAAGGTTTTAAAAAAGTTAAAAAGCACGGCCTATGCCAGCGAGGAAGAGCCAACCAACCACTGCTTGAGGACCTCGAGACGGATCCCCTAAGACACCCATCAAAATCCACCAGTGGGATTAGCAGTGTGGTGTCACAAAGCCCCAAGAAAAATACAAAACAAGAATTCTAAAAGAAATGAACACTGAGTCAAAGTATGAAAAACCAGCAATATCACATACCACCAAGAATACTGAGCACCTTTTGTTTCCATAGCCTGAAGGACAGAAGATCCAAAAATCCAGAGGCGAGTAATCCAAGAAAAAAAGAAGTGGGGGGAAAAAAGCATTGCTGTCAGGTGTAGGAGAGTGGGATCAGGTGGAAAGGGGAGTCATTCTTTGACTTTTAAGACAGTAAGAGAAAAAAGAATTGAAGAACAAAAGCAAAAACCTTTTGAAAGATAAAGACAAAAAGCAGATGTTCCAGGCTGTCTTCTGCATGTCTGCCACTGTTCTCCAGACCATCTTGGCTTTGGTCCAGAACAAGAACAGCTAAGGAAGAAAAAAATGATCTTTTTTTTTTCTCCGGTTGGACAAAAAAAAAGGAAAAAGAAGAAAAAAAAAAAGAAAAAAAAGGAAAAAGGAAGAAGAAGAAAAGGAAAAAAAGAGGGACAGATGGTACGCTGTGACTGGTCTGTGGTCTTGAGACCTGGATATGCTTTCTTTGAAGCATATCACAACTTAATCATTTCCATAAAGAAAGAAATGAACAAAACAAAGAGAAAAGGAAAAGAAAAGGAAAACTCACAATATGAGAGTCACTGACCGTAACCAAACAGTACAAAGGGAAAAAAAAATAAAGTGGATGGACATATTATTGGAATGATGTTGAAAACAGGACAAAGATGGGAGTGATGAGAGGACAGAAAGAATGAGCAAGATCATTCTGTGAACGTTAGTTCAGCACTCTTACCTCTTATTGGTGTACCACCTGGGTGGATAATATGAATGCAAATAAGATTAGAAAGAAGAAGCATTAGTACGAGAAGGAGGAGGCTAGGGCTGGGGAGAAGAATTAAATTAGATTTACAGAATTAAATAAGGTCTTAAAAGAAACTTGAATTACTATACTGGTAAAACAGGAATATATTAGATAGTATTATTAGATTATAAAAGCAAGTTGCATTATACCACAGAGGGCAAAGACCACAATAGGCATCGTTGCCTTTCTCAGAGAAGCAACTGAGTTCTTAGGTCTGGGGTCATATCAGGTTAGAATTATATCTTATATGCCTTAGTCTTAAAAAAATAAAAACTAAACAATACTTTTTAAAGACATAGTTTAGGAAAAATACTGGCTAATCTATTTAAGTATATATATAGATACACATATATATATATACTGTTATAGGAAATACTAATGACTAACTAGAAACAAACACTGTTGGTTGAATATCTTATGCTTCTCACTATGCTACATTTGTGTGATACAACTTGTGTACTACTTTATTTTTCTAGACAGTGTTCTTACAATAACAGTTCTGTGGATGTGTGCGTGTGCGCGCCACTACCGAGGTCTGGTGTCTACACTGACAGTTAGTAAAATGCATGCCATGCATTTTATTAATAATAAAAATAATAATAATATTCTGGATATGGAAATTAGTGGGGGTGAAGTGCGCTTCAGAACTAAGCACTTACCAATAGATTCTGGAGATTTAAATACGGAGAGAAGAAAGACAGCATAAAAATATTATTATATTCCTTATAATTTGGTACAAGTTTTTCAGAGTTAAAGCTTTATATACTAAATCATCTATGTTACATGTGAATAATTAATTCTTTATTTACAATAACAGAATGCTAATCTACACAATTCTGCTGACAACAAGCAAAAGAGGCAGTTGACAAGACGCTTTAACATCACAGGACAGGTCAAAAGCTGAGAATTCTGGGAAGACAGGCAGTTAAGTTCAACAACTTAGAATTCCATATCAATATTACTCCCAACGTCAAAGTAAACAGCTTGTTACTACATGTCCCAGGGAGATCACCTAGGGACAGGCTCTAAAATTTAAGAAATTTAGAATTATCTCTATTTTTTAATCTTAAGAGAGCAAAGGAATGAACTTGGGATGGGGATGGGAAAGGGACAAAGGGCAACAGGGAGAGAGAGGAGGCAGCAGCAAAAGCTGGAGTCTACACCAAAAGCAGACTTCTGTAGATCCAGTCACTGGAGGGTTCAAAACTCTTTAGTGTGGGCGCACACTACTGTGGCTTATGTGTAGAAAATGCTCACTCACAATAATAAAATAATAACACTAATAAAAAATCCCCTCCTTTTCATTGGTACTTGGTAAAGGACTTTTGCAAAATACATCTGGTTACTCAGGAGATAACATTTCTGTGGTTTATGTATTAGTAAAAAGAAAGCAGATGTGACCAAACTTACTAAACTTTGGTACTTTGATGAGTTCAAATGCAGAAAAGACAGAGAAAACACACTTTAATAAAACTGAATCATTTTAGTGTTTAATATGAATCTTTTGGTTTGTAATGGATACAACCATTGGAGCTCCTTGCAAGTTCTGAATGAAGTCCAATGTCGAAATAATTTTTTTCAAAAGAAAACAGAGAGAGAAGAAAGAAAGAGGAGAAAATGGATCCATCAAATACTGCAGAAAAGCAGTAAATTAAAAAATTATCAAATATACAGTCACAGCAGTGAGCAATGTGGATTAAACAGAAGCTGCAAAACAGAGAGAAAGACTCTGAAACAGGCTATGACATCACAAACATGGACAACACATTAAATAACAGAGAAAGAGAAGAGGGAGAAAAATCAATACCTAAAAATTAAAATAAAATTAAATCAAAATTAAAATAAAGAGAGAGAAAGCTAAAAAAAAAAAAAAAAAGTTCTCTAAGATTTAGTGGAAACAGTAACAAGACCAAGACCCTACCTGATCGTAACTGCTTAATTCGGCCATTGTTGTTGCTTGTGTCAACAGGTAAGAAATCTTTAAACCAAGTTATTTCTGGATCCGGATTCCCACTGGCTGCACAAAGCATGGTGGCAGTGCGTGTACGCTCAACCACCTTCAACTGTGGGCCCATGTCAATGGTGGGGAAGCCCCTGGGAATTTGATCCTCTGCAAGACAAAAGGTGATACAAACATTATGTTAACAAGTCAGATGGCCAAGGTTCAAGAGCTATTGCCCATTTATCTTTCCCCTTGCCTTACTCAGCATTAGTTGGGAAGCTAATACAAACCTGACAACATTGTACTATCAGATTAGGATGCAATTATAATGTTGTTTCTGGCCAGAAGAATGCACCGTCTGCATAAGAGACCAATAACCTAACAAAGAGCTAAGATACATGTGCTAAAGACCATGACCAAAAAAAAAAATGCAACTAGTTCTTTGGCATGATGGAGGGAAAAGAAATTACAAAATGTGTATCTGAGGAAGTCAGTGAGTACCAAAAGAGGCTCTGAAATGGGCCTTTAAGATCAAGAGGAAGTATATTCCTCAGAGTCAAGAGACTATTTTCCTTTATTACAAAGGCCTACACCAATTTCAGTCACTAAGAGTAAAAATTCCTAAATTTTGAATCCTCAGATAATCCAATGTTCACTTTTCCCTAATCTATACCAAAATTGTCCCGGACTGGGACACCTGGGGGGCTCAGTCAGTTAAGTGGCTGCCTTCCACTCAGCTCATGATCCCAGGGTCCTGGGATCCCGTCACATCAGGCTCACTGCTCACCAGGGAGCTCATTTTTCCCTCTCCTACTCTCCCTGCTTGTGCTTTCTCTTTTTCTCTCTGTCAAATAAATAAATAAAATCTTAATAAAAATAGTCTCAGATCTTAGATCTTACAAAATTAAAGTCCTCTTAAATCCCTTAAGCATGGTGATCACATTACCAACTTGCATTACTAGTTCTTCCAGCCAGCATTAGAAAGGTGTATTCTATCTTGAAGAAATTTTGATTTGAAGGATTTTTAGTTATATGGGTGATGATTATCCAAATTAGAACTTGGCTGTTTGTTTGAAAACCATTATGAAACATTTTAAATTCTCATTGGGTCCAGCATTAATTCAATCATGTTAAATGATTCTTCATGACCTCTGATTAATTTTCAGGAGCCACCAATTCCAAAATTACTCAAAAGCACAAACACCAGTGAGAGGAGAAAAAAAGAAAGAAAGAAATCACCAGATGTGGCACCTCATTTTTCTTTCGATATAGCCTGCCATTTCTGGTATGATCCTATGAGTCTTGCTGAAGTCTAAGTTATAATTTCTAGGGAAAATGCTCCATTTTGATGCTTTCATTGTGTTGTTAGTCAGATCTATATGTTCTCTACTGCCTCCCCTCTATCATTACAGGATAAATTCAATCTCCTAAATCTAGCTAGCAAAATCCTTTTAAATCAGGCCCCATTTTTCTCAGCCTCTCATGGATGATATCCCCCACAGGAAAGTTTCTTCTGCTTACACTGTAATTCTTAACTGTTCCCTAGACAAATCATGTTCACTAAGTACTCTGTGTCTCTGAAAAGCCATGCTGCCAAAATCACCTTCTTTGTAATAAAAAGCCTTTCAAATATATTTAATATTTTCCCACTTAGAGCTACTATGTAGTAACTAAAATCCATTTTCTCATACTTATTATCATCAGTTTATCTCCCTACACCATGAATCCCTCCATGTCTCATTTATATTCAAATCCCTTGCCATCAAATTAGACTGGATTACTCGACTTCTCGACTTTTTTTTTTTTTTTTAGAAAGAAAGAGAGAGTGGGATAGAATCTTAACCAGGCTACACACCTAGCACATGAGCCTGAAGCAGGATTTGATCTCACAACCCTGTGATCATGACCTAAGCCGAAATCAAGAGTTGGACCTTTAATGGACTGAGCCACCCTGGTGCCCCTGGATTACTCAAATTTGAGTAGAACCTCCAATGGTTCCCAAGGTTAAATATAAATATATCCTAGTGATTGAAAACTGAAAAAAAAATAAGTTTTTCTACTACATATAGTAGAAAAGTACTTCTGGTAAAGAGTTGATCAGAGAAATAGCTCAGGACTACAGAGAGAGATTTTGAATGAATGAAGGTCAAAATATTACTAAAGAATAAAGCTCCCAATAAAGGGTAGGTTTCCCTCAACAACAACTCTAGATTATTGCAAGAGAAATTGTGGGGCTAAGAGAATGGGAAATGTGTGGACCCTGGCTCTCCTGCAGGGAAATTTATGAAAGACCAATAGAAGCTACTAAGGCAAGTTGGGTTTGACATCTCAATTCACTAGAGAATATTTTCCTGTCCCACCAGTTAGTTACAGCTAGAACTGTAAAAAACTATAAAAAAAAAACCCATAAAAATAGTTCACTTCAATGAGCTACATTTTACTTAACTTGAAAGCTATGACTGTTTTGAAAAAGTAGGAATACAATCTGTTTATTTGAATGCTCACTCATTATCAGCCAAGCAGAAGGCTATGGTGGACAAGTGTCAGAAACAATAGTTAGGAATGAGATTTCAGGATGATTTTTCAGGGTTCCAAGTTGGAATGTTAAAAATTGAAAATGGAAGAGCATTTTGCAAATTAGACTAATTTTGATAATCTACTCCATTTGAATTCCATCAGGCGGCTGTCCTTTATGACTTTAAAGGTTTCATCAGTGTGACATATTCACATCTATAGCATTGTTCTGCTGTTACTTGAAAAACAAAAGCAGAAAGATCAATAGCCATTGTACCACACACATCACATTAAACATCTCATTTGGCAGCCAATGGTACAAAATGCTTCAAAGGAAAAAAATAATGTACTTCGAGGTCTCCAAAGTAAACTACACTAGCTTAGTTACCTAGAAATGAGTTTTTTAAAAAGCTCTTAAACTTTGTTATTATTTTCCATATTTAAAGCCACCAATTTAGGTTAATAAAAAATCACCTTGAGATTCTTGAACTGATTCTGCATTTCCCAGAGCATTGTACTATCCCCAGGACTTTGAATACTAGTTATATTAGCATGCATTAACATTAACTTACTAGTCATTACTTTTCTTCTACAGGTTCATCTCTCTGAAGAACCAAGCCAATATTCAGTACCAAGGGGCAAGTATCAAAGACTTAAGATTGTTGTGCCATTTACTAAAGGGTCTTACTAAAGAAATCTAGAATTAATAACCATTTATAAGAAATGAAGTCCTTGCCTTGGGGAGAGCTGACGAAATTGACTTGTGCCATACCAAAAGCAGTCTAATACATTTACATGACCTTTCTTTTCCTTCCTGGCTCATAAAGAACACTCCAGAGCCCCCTTTTCATATACACAAGTGCACAACAAATACCATCTTTCTTGCATATTAATTGGGCAGTGGATGTAAAGAGTGTTCCTTTCTTATTTTTAGTAAGGGTAATTAAATTCTATCCTCCCCCCCTTTGCACAGAATCTCTTTGAATGTACTTTCTTCATTAAATTTTCATGAGAAACATCACAATGTAACAGATTCAAATAGCCAGAACTCTTACACATTGACAGTTGTGGCTTGTTTCCAATTTGACTGTCAGGTATTTGGCAATAAAACTTAGTATTCAACATAAAACGAACTGTAGAAATAATGAAATTTCTAATTGGAACGCTTATCTCAGTGCACCGGTGTAGTTTAGAAGATGTTAATTGCTTTTTTTTTCACCTTCTGCATTTATTAGTGATTTATATAAAACTGTCTTGGCCATTTGATAACATCAATTTTGACACAAATGTGTACTACCAGGAACTTGAGGGGGAAAAAAAACAAACAATACCTTTTATATCTTAACCACATAAACTTTTAGAGAAAAAAAGCAGCTATCAAAAATTAACAAATTGTCAATATGTTAGCAGCTTTAAACTTTTACATGAGGTGAAAAGAAAAACATTTTGTCCTATTCATTAATGTGCTCATTAAGCTTTAAAGTGCCTTACTTATCACTGTTCCATATTAATATTCAATCATGCAGAATTAGCTATTAATTCATCAACAATTTAAATCAGACTTGACCTTCACAAAGCCATTTGGTCTGTCATTTTGAGAGGCCATTAAAGGGCAGATTACTACATACTTGTGCTTAGTGAATCATGGAAGTCGTACATATTTTGTTTCGAATGGCAACTGTAATAGACCTGGAAATATAGCACATTCTTTGAATCTGTTTGGTGTCTTTTTTTTTTTAATACACATATTTTTTAAGATTTTATTTATTTATTTGACAGAGAGAGAGAGATCACAAGTAGGCAGAGAGGCAGGCAGAGAGAGAGGGGGAAACAGGCTCTCCATAGAGCAGAGAGCCCGATGCGGGGCTTGATCCCAGGACCCTGAGATCATGACCTGAGCTGAAAGTAGAGGCTTTAACCCACTGAGCCACCCAGGCGCCCCTGAATCTGTTTGGTGTCTTAATGAAATATGCTGATACGGAGCTTGCAGTTCCGTTAAAGAAAGAGAAACATGAATTTTCAAGATTTAACTTCCCATTTCTGCATAACTTGTGTTAATAACCCCTGACCTACCGGGGACCTGAATGGAATGTATGGGGAAACAGTCTGATATTGTTTTGTAGGGAGTCATGCTTTAGATATCTGTGAATGATCAAATAAAAGCTTTTGCATAATTTATTCAGTTAAACTACTTTCATTGTTCATCTATAAACAATTATGATGTTTTTACTTGCACTCCAATTCCGCAAACCACCCAGGGCATTGTATCTACTGAAACAAACACTTCAGTGCAAACACTGAACCTCTCTTATTTGATAAGAAACCACAAAACTAAATTGCCTGCTAAGACCACAGCCTCCTTCTGAGGTGGCCCAAGCAGTTCATCTTGCCAAATCTCTTGCTAAGATTCTGAATGAACTCAAATAGACAAGTGCTTTGACTCTAATCCCAAATGATTTAAAGTTTTCAATGACGGATTGTTTGCCATGGTGCTACATTTCTAATTTATCATGTCAAATACATCAACAGTATGCTTTTACAAAAGCAGTATTAAAAGATTTGGCAAATACACCTGATCATTTAGGTAGTAGTAGTGGCATAAAGTAAAACCAGAATCTGGAGGAAGAGATAAGTAGTTTTTTGTTTTTTTTTTTAAGATTTTATTTATTTATTTGACAGAGATCACAAGCAGGCAGAAAGGCAGGCAGAGAGCGAGGAGGAAGCAGGCTCTCCACTAAGCAGAGAGCCCGATGCGGGGCTCAATCGCGGGACTCTGGGATCATGACCCGAGCCGAAGGCAGAGGCTTTAACCCACTGAGCCACCCAGGTGCCCCAGATAAGCAGTTTTTTTTTTTTTTTTTCTTAAATAATTCAGCCCCCTGAATTATTTTTCTGAGTACCAAGCAATTCACAGTGGCTCCTTGTTTGAAGCCCACAACTAGTGCTATCGATCAACCCCTTAATAAGTCAATGAGTATGCTGAAACTCAGAAACTCATGGAGGGCAGGGCTCTGTGTTTTTTCCCTTATAACCATGACAGTGTACAAAAAACATTTGCAAATACACATGTTTAGGGAGTTGTGGCAAACATTTCAGCACATGCCACAGCATGTGGCATCTCTGAATTCCTACTGGGTTATTATTTAATGTCATCCATTTAAACAGTTAATTATTTTTTTTAAACATTTTATTTAAATTCTATTAATTAACATATGCTGTATTATTAGTTTCAGAAGTGAAGGTCAGTGACTCATCAGTCTTATATGGTACCCAGAGCTCATTACATCACATGCCCTCTTTAATATTCATCACCCAGTTACCCCATTTCTTCCACTCCCACCCCTTCAACAACCCTCAGTTTGTTTTCTATGATGAAGAGTCTTTTATGGTTTGTCTCCCTCTCTGGTTTCATCCTATTTTATTTTTTCCTCTCTTCACCTATCATCCTGTGTTTTGTTTCTTAAATTCCACATATCAGTAAGATCATATGATAATTGTCTTTCTCTGATTGACTTATTTTGCTTAATACCCTCTAGTTCCATCCACGTCATTGCATATGGCAAACAGTTAATCATTCCTTAATTGTTTTGTGGCTTGTATAATTTGGTTATAAGTCTAAGAGACATAAGACCATTTTATAACTTCGATTTTTTATAGTGTCTTAAGTAGTATGAGACTTACAGACCCATAAAAATAATCATTAATGGCTCTATATTTTTATAGTCATAAGTTTTAGTTAATTAGTAAGCAATTTTCCTTGGTTGAGATGTACAATTCATGCCTGGTTCCTTTTATAATTTAGTGTGGTTGTTGCCCTGGAAAAACACAATTCAGTGCCTGCTTTTCTAATTTTATATAAAGGCTCCCTCCACATACTGGTTGTAAATTCCTACAAGTCAAAACTGCAACCACATAACAAAAACATTACATGTAAACACAATGAAACTCAAAAGAATACAACAAAATATGTATCTAAGCTCTGTTATGTCATCTTTAGAAAAATGAAATTATTGATGTTCAAACTAGTGATAAAACCCAAGTGAATCCCTCAGTTGTATGCTGAGGCAAACATTCAAGGTCATCTTTCACTAAAAGAAGCAAAAATTCCTCGATGGCTAGATATCCTAAACCTTTAGGCATTCACAATGTAATCTTAGAGAAGCTTTAAAGTTTTGTTTTGGTTTTGGTTTTGGTTTTTAAAGTTTTGCTTTTGTTTTGAAGGATGAAGGGATTAAGGAAAGTTTTCATTAAATTAGAAAAGTCAAATGTTAGATGGATCATATAAAGAATATTTCCTTAATAAAAGTGGTAGGCCCTTTAAATTTAATATATTGAAAGGCATCATTACCTGTTAAAGAAATAATGCTAATCTATGCCACACAAAGCCAATATGTTTTTATACTTATGAAAAAATAAAAGTTCTCTTGAAAAGTTTAAATAAGTTGGTGTTCAGGTGGTCATATGATAAAATATTTTCATATTTATGAAAATTGCATTAAATTAAAAGAAAAAGAGCTTTTGAACTATTAGCTTTAGGAATCTACCAGGTAGTCAATAGATGACATCATTCATTCTATAGACATATATGAAATGCCTCTGTTGTGTTAACTGTGGGCCCACCACTGGGTATGAAGTAATCTAGAGAATCACTACACTGCTGTGATTTATTTGTATCTGCAGAATAATTAGATTCTTTGGGAGTGAGAACAGTACCCAGCTCATAGAAAGGAGGACTGAATGAGATAACACATTAAGTGTGGCTAGCACTGCCTGGCACTAGTGTCTGGCATTTTGTAAAATATTAGCGTATATACACTCACTGAATCCCAAGCTCCCACAATAGATTTAACAAAACAGAGTCATGCAACTCTAAGTACTGATATAACAAAAGCTGTAGCAATAAACTGCAAATGGGAAATATTCTATGCAAATCACAAAGAAAAAACACACAAGGATTATCTAGACATGCAAGTGAATTTAGAAAGCAGTATCTGTGTCAAGTAACCTTTTCAAAACTCATAAAAGCCTTCATTTCTCCCTCTGAACGAGGTTTTGCATTCTTTGATTAATCAACAACGGAAATAAAGCAAATCCATATTGTCATATGACTTGTTCCCAAAATGAACTAAAAAAAAAAAAAATAGCCCAAATATTTGGGACCAAAAAGCTTTGCCATGAATGTCTAAAAACATTGCAACAATTTGAGCCTTACTGAAGTTCCTTGAGATAGGCAAAAGTAATAATACCATCTACTGCATAATTACATAATTACATAATTACCATCTACTGCAAACACAAAACAAAGACTCAGCAAAATGAAATTACTTGTTCCAGGTCATAACTACAGTAAAAATTTTCTAAAAACTCTTTTAATTCTAGATTTGGTGTATTTTTACTTCGTCATGATTCCTCTTTGCCAAGAGCTGTCCTTTAAATAAATATTCATCATGAACAGTGAGAGAACTCTTTTTCTTTTAAAGATTTTTTCTATTTTATTTATTTATTTATTTGACAGAGAGCGAGAAAGAGAGAGAGATCACAAGTAGTCAGAGAGGCAGGTAGAGAGAGAGGGGGAAGCAGGCTCCCCGCTGAGCAGAGAGCCTGATGCGGGCGGGGCTCAATCCCAAGACCCTAAGATCATGACCTGAGCCGCAGGCAGAGGCTTCAACCCACTGAGTCACCCAGGTGCCCCGAACAGTGAGAGAACTCTTAATCAAAGTCAAACTATAATGGAAGGCACAGAGAAAATAATTTGAATAGCCAGTCATTTTTTTAATTTTAAAATATTTTATTTGTCAAAAAGAGAGAATGTGAGAGAGATAGAGAGAGAGAGCATGAGTAGGGGGAAGGGCAGAGAAAGAAGCAAGCTCCCAGTTGAGCAAGGAGACTGCTATAGGACTCGATCCCAGGACCCTGGGATCATGACCTGAGCCAAAGGCAGACCCTTAACCAACTGAGACACCCAGGCATCCCTTTTTCTATTTTTTTTTAAGCAGAAAGGACTAAAGTTCCATGAAATGTAATAATAATTTTAAAAACTGTCCTACGTGTTTAAGAAAATCCACCTTTTGATGTATATTAATTGACTTCTCATTTATTTAGCATTGGTTCTAGGTAGAGACATAAATCTGCCATGTATCATAGCCAATAAAATGTACACGAGAAACGGAAGAGTGTGAAAAGGATGGTGAATATCAAATAATTTCGCTAGGGAGCTCAAGTTCAGCACTGTGCCTATGCCTTTAACCCTTCTATAATTTCTATTTAATTAGCTAGGAAGGGCTATAAATGGCAGGACTTTCATTTCGAGCAGACACCAAAAGACAGTACACAGAGCAGAGAACTAGACATCAGTAGACTCAGCATACCAACAAATGACCTTAGGCCATACAGAGGTCTCCACTGTAATAAGGTGCCAATAATGACCAACCCAAACAGCTTTGTCTGGGAGAGGAAACAGATCAGTGTCTTGGTGGCTAAAAGGTCGAGGGTTTACTGGTTAGAGTATTTGCTACTTTGTTGATCAGCAAATGAGTTTTCAAGTCATTATCTTTCAGAATAAACCACAGTATCAGGCTACAAACAAGAACCATTTCTTTTCAGAATATAGTCCCTGAAGAGGGGGAAAGCATTTATTATTCTTTTCTTAAAGAAAACAGTGTAAATAAAGCTTTTATTTTCACCATTCCAGATGGCAGCAGGGTATAATTTGTACTGTTTTGACATCATGGCTGTATTATTCAAAATCAATCTCCCTACAAGTGTATTGAATAAGAGACTGAAAACAGAAAAATAAAAAGAAAGGAAATAAAAGCTAAATCAACATTTTCCAGCAAAGTCAGACTCCTGGGCCATTATCAAAATGATACTCATATGAATGAAATTGAAAAACTCTGTATATAAATAAAGTGGTTTCTAATTATAAGTCAAAGGCTACTCTAAGTCAGAAAGAAATTATATAAAGCAGGAGAAAACTGCCAGTTAATAAATGATATCCCAAATGGAATATTTAATAAATATAAGATCTGGCCCCCAAAAGTAATTATGAACAAGATGTGATGAATATTTAGTCCAAGTTCCTCTTTGCAAGTTATTACGTACAAATGGTATGCGTGTCTTAATATGGCTGTAAATCAATCAGAGAAGCTTTTATTTCAGAGAGGATTTAGGTATCTCTTAAGGGCAGTTACTGGGCACTAGCATCTCTAATGATTTCTCATAGAATTATGCCATGCAAGAATAGAAAATTGGACACTGATAAGCTGATAGGAGCTTCATTAGCAGCTACTAAGTATTCAGCATACTAACCAACTACCCACAGAGCATTCCAGAGCCAAGTCCACTTACTGAAATACTCTTCACATGTTGAAGAGGTTGTGAGGCACTCTTGGCACAGAATAAAGCAAACTTATTTAGAAGTGATGTATGCAATTATCCTACAAATCACAAAGCAATGTCTACATAGAAGAACACAAACCCAGTTAGATTATATTATCATTTGTATAAATGTGGTGGCTGCAATTTCACAGGCTTTAAGTCAGTTATTAGTTATTGGTGTTTGAGTTCAACAAGGGATCACACTCTTCGTGATCCAAAATTAGATGTATTCGTGGGGATACTGAAGTATCCTTTCCTCACTAACAGTGTTAGTTCTTGGTTAATTAACAAAATATTTAGGAATCAGGGTGATGTTTTTATTCCTTTCCCTGTAATGCAAATCTGATTAAAATAACAAAATCCAATGCCCATCCACTTTCACAAACTTCACTGCTTTCTATTAGTTTTTTGTTTTTTTTTTTTGTTTTTGCTTTCTATTAGTTTTATTAGCAAGCTGGTTTCATGATACTCTGTACATTATTCAAAATTTTTACCATATTTTGAATGATAAAATAAAAATTGCATAAATTCATATTTAAATCAAACAATCAGTTGTTTTTGTTTCTGTTTTTAAGAAAAAAAAGCATAAATGAATGATGGAGCTGAAGTATAAGAATTTAGTTCCTGTTTCTTTAGTAAGAGAGATACAAAGACAGAAATAGTAAACACAGAAAGAGAACTTTCTATAGGTTTGACTCCTGTCTCCATTACTTGTCAGCTCTGTAAAAGTAAAATATTCTCAGGAGCTCAAATCAAACAAGGACAAGAAAAACATTCATCCTGGCCACTCCACTGTATTGTGATGAACAGAAATGAAAATAAGATGTTTAAGTCATCAATTGTTATATAAAAAGGAAAACTAGAATAAATGTGTATGGACTGGAATTGAAGGGATTGGTGTGAACTCATGCTTTTAGAAAGATGCACAGTGGTATAGAAATGAATATAATTATAAATGTAAGTTATATCAACTTACCAAACACACCTGTTCTATCTGTGTGAGACCAGAGAGACTAGAAGCAGCAATACCTGATAGCAATGGCCAAACCAGATCTTGAATATGACTCTCTAAATATGACCCTCTAGTAAAAGGAAGCAGAGCTGCTTAGGGAAAGGACTGCTTCCATTCAGTACTGGGACAAGAGAAAAATACAAGATACACCTGAAATATCTGTTACATAGGAAAGTGCTCAAAATGACAAGAACATGTTAAAAAAAGCAAAGATGCCAGCTTGATGGGGCTCTCATTAGCCAAAATTTATATATGTATATAGAAACAAATTATAATATATTAAAATAAAAAGACATGACTCATACTGATATAAATGAATAAATAGAAAAGATTCAGGAGGAATGATGTCTTTAAGTAAACCCAAAGTAACTCCTCACAAGCATTAATTAAAAAGAAAGGAAAAGGGGCGACTGGGTGGCTCAGTGGGTTAAAATGAGCCTTTGGCTCAGGTCATGATCTCAGGGTCCTGGGATCAAGCCCCGCATCGGGCTCTTCTGCTCGGCAGGGAGCCTGCTTCCCTGCCTCTCTGCCTACTTGTGATCTCTCTCTCTCTCTCAAATAAATAAATAAATTCTTAAAAAAAAAAGAAAGGAAAAAAGTAACTTTACAAATGAGAAGACTCGCAAAAACAACCTTAGGATAACAAAGCTGACATCAATCATGGGGCAAATTAAAATCATGTGTTGAGAAAAATATACTATCACTTCCATGATATTTGCTATAGAGCAAATGTTTATATTCCCCCAAAATTCATGTCTTAACACTCAATGTGATGGTAATTGGAGGTGGAGCCTTTGGGAAGTAAATAGCTTAAGAGGTCAGGGCCCTTATGAATGGGATTAGTGCCCTCGTGAAAGATGCCAGTGAGAGCTCTTGCCACCTCCAAGTGAGGACACACATTCAAGAGAGGACCCTCTATGAACCAGACACCAAATGTGCCAGCAACTTCATCTTGGACTTGCCAAATTTGATAACTATAAGAAATACCTCTCTGCCTGTATGCCACCCAGTTTATGGCATGTGGTTATAGCAGCCTGAATAGATTAAGAGATTGCCAAAGATTCATTATCTAAATACGAACAATGTAAGCATCAGCAAAACCCAAAATGAAAACATTTTATGAGATACAAACTCGTTATCTTCAAAGCTATCAAGATCAGGAATATCAAAGGAACACCTGAGAAGCTCTGTCAGCTTGACAATGAAGGGCAAAGTATGGTTCTGAACTGGAGCACCTGAGGGCAATCAGAGCAACCTGAATAGGCTATGTGGTAAAAGCCAAATGGGAAAACTGCTGAAATGTAATCTGAGGATTACACGGTTACACTGCATCAATATTTACCTCCTGATTTTGATGATTATATTGTAGTCAAGTAGGAGAATGCCCTTGTTTGGAGAAATAGAAGTATTTGAGGGTGATGGGTGTCATGTCATTAATTTAATCTCAAATATTATAGGAAAAGTTCTTTGTATTGTAGTTTCCAGTTTCTTATAAGACTGGTATTGGTTCAAAATTCTAAAATTATATAAAAATAAATTACTATAAGCATATTATCATGTGATTTTACACATCTTTAGGTTATCTTATTAATATCTCAGTTGTACAAGAGTTACCCTCAAGGCTTCTGAATAGCTGGATGTACTCAAGCATTTTGCTCCCGTTCTGAAGAATAGTTCTAAATACATACTTCATTCGAGGCCTTCTTAAACATTAAGACTAGTTAACTGATATTTTAGCTGTTACCAATTTTATACCAATGATGATAATACCAGAAAATTGTTAGGTCTGGAAATATGTAAATTCCTTTAAAATTAAGACTTATAGATATTTCACTATCAATGCTGAACAATGAACAAAATATAGTAGTGATTCAAGAGCAAGGCAAGCTCATGAAAAGAAAATGCAGAGAGAGCAATACTCTAAAAAATAAGTTCAGGGGTGCCTGGTGGCTGAATTGTTAAGGGTCTGCCTTTGGCTCAGGTCATGAGCCTCACACTGGGCTCCCTGCTCAGCGGGAAGCCTGCTTCTCCCTCTCCCATCCTTCCTGCTTATATTCCCTCTTTCGTTGTTTCTCTCTCTCTCTCTCTCTGTGTGTGTGTGTGTGTGTATTAAATAAATAAATAAAATCTTTAAATATTTTCTAAATAAAAAATAAAAAAATAATTTCAGATTTATAATTTTTATTTAGAGAAGTGAAAATGCAAAGTGGATAGATTCTTATTAATTTTCTTTGACAGCATCTAAGAAAGTTTAAGATAGAAGATGAACTTTTCTTCCTTACAACTATAAATCGTCCATTTGACTCAACACCCAGGAGTCTCAGAAATCTAAGTGTTATTTCTCAAGTCAGGCTTTTGAAATTTTTTAGGAGAAATCTGCCTTCCCCCCAGCTCTTCACAGTTCTCCCCCTAGACCTACAACACAGTAAAGCAAAATGCTTGCCATTCTGTGCTCTCTAAGCATTTAGGGAAGCAGGGCAACAGCAGCAGGTACAAAAATAAAGTGATTCTGATATATCTAAATTTTAACATTTCTTATATTTTTTTAATATTTTTTTTATTTATTTGACAGAAAGAGACAGAGGGAGAGAGGGAACACAAACAGGAGGAGTGGGAGGGGGACAAGCAGGCTTCCCGCTGAGCAAGGAGCCTGATGCAGGGCTCGATCCCAGGACCCTCAGATCATGACCTGAGCCGAAGGCAGAGGCTTTAACCCACTGAGCCACCCAGGCGCCCCTATTTCTGATAGTTTTAAAGGCAAACTGTGGTAGATATTTGTTCTATCTGAGGGAGAAGATAGATTCTGAAAACAGGTGATGGCAGTTTTCTTCAAGGGATATCTTGGAAAATAAAAAGATCAAATCTTAAATATAATATATAAAATTTTTCACTGTACTGAATGAAAAGTACATGAGCAAATGAATAAACCTTTAAATGTAACTTGTACTTAAAAAATATGTTGTATATCTATGGAGGATAATTTCCCCTAAATGCAAATAATGTTCTGCTTATATGCCAAAAGTAAGCTTCAATTTAACACCAAAAAACTATCAAATTGAACTACTTTATATTTGTCATCATATAAGACTTTTTCTTAAGCCATTGGAATCACAAGTTGTCAACATATAGACACTACATAAAGAAATTTATAACTATGATTTTTTAAAAAAAATTTTGAAATTTTTGCCCTCTTTACATAAGCTTATGAAAACAATACCACATATATATTTTTTAATTTTATTTATTTTAGCAAGAGGGAGAGAGAACATGCACAGATGCACACATGTGTGGAGGAGAGGGAGGAGAGAGAGGGAGAGGGAGAGAGAGAATCTCTCCCTGCTAAGTCTCCCTTAGTCTCCCTTAATCTCTCCCTGCTAATAGTCTCCCTGCTAAGCCCAGAGCCTGAAGCGGGGCTGGATCCCACAACCCTGAGATTCTGACCTGAGCTGAAATCCAGTCAGATGCTTAACCAACTGAGCCACCTAGGTGCCCCAAAACAATATCATATATAAATGCAACAATGAGGGGGCTCTCTCTCAAACAAATAGATGAAATCATTTTTTTAAAGTTTTATTTATTTCAGAGAGAAAGAGAATACAAAAGCAAAGCGGAGGGCAGAGGGAGAGAGAGCAAGAGAGAAGATGACTCCCTTCTAGTGCAGAGCCTGATGTGGGACTCAGTCTCATGACCCTGAGATCATGACCTGAGCCAAAATCAGAAGTCTGTTACTTAACCAACTGAGTCCCCCAAGGAGCCCCTAAATAAACAAAATCTTTAAGAAATAAATGCAAAATCATTCAAAAAATAAATGTAGAAATGTATTCAGTACATTTTGATATGTCAAAAATATTAACATGCTACCTAACAGGAAGTCAGACATTTAGAAAATAACCAGGCAAAAGAAAATCTACCAAAAATGACCAAAATCACCACCAAAAATCACATGAATAAAATTCCATATCCTTTGCTGCTAGGAGAGGTAACAGGGCTGCATACATAAAATTCTAAAAGCAAGATTTTCTTCAATAGTAGGTTAAGCTCAGCAAATGACAAAAAGGGTTTTAGGCAAAGCCTGAGGAGATTACATAAAGGATTGTGGTCTTTTTCCTGAAAACAAAAAGAAGGTGAAGAAAAGTTTTAGTGCTAGAGATAAGTGTGTGGATACGTAGGTGCCTACAGACTTATGTGTTAGAAGCGTATATGGCTTATCAAATTTCCATTTTAAAAAACATCCTTTTAACTACAGTGCGAAAAATGTATTGCATAAGGGGAGAAAAAAAAGAAAAGAAAGTATATAGGAAAGCTAATTTGGTGAGACAAGGGCAAGCCTATACCAGGTTAGTGGTGGAGGAGGTGGGAAGTAGAAGTGAAATTAATTTCAGCTTTATTGACAATACATAACTGACAAATTTGTTTATCATATAGCTGGCAAATAAAATTGTAAGATATTTAAAGTGTACACTGTGGTGACGATACATGTATATATTGAGAATTGAGAATCATTCAAAGATTAATTTTACATGACTTGGTGATATTTTGAGGATGAAGAATCAGGGAGATTATCAGGGATGGTTTTGTAACAATACATTCCCAGCCCTGTCTTCCCTTAGGGAATACTGTCACACATCTGAGGCACCTATGTAGTAAACAGTATGCTCCCCTCAATGCTGGACTCCGTCTTTTCCTCACCAGGGTAGCTCTCCCATGGTGGAGCACAGCACTAAGCACAAATTATCTGCCAAATGTATACTGACCTACATTTACTTTCAGGGATGGGCAGAGGGGGGCTGGCAAATATAGTATTTGCTTCCTTATATGGTTTTCTCAGGGTGAAGGCAAGAAGGGCCTGGCTCTGCTTGTGCAAAAGTGAGCTCAGCATTCTTGTTGTGGATGTGTGAGGGATTCCTTAGGCACCCGTCTAGAATGGTATGGAGACATCCAGGAATTTGCATCGATTTTCCTCACCCACAGTTAATTCCCTCAATCTGAAGATAGTGTGTCAGGGTATTTTTCTCTCTAGCCAGAGAGGAAGCTCACTAAACATCAGGGTATCTCAGTCAGTGGCCTCCTGAATAAAAGGGAAAATAAACTGAGTTGTACTCCTATGAAGAAATGCCATTCAGAATCTCCTTAAAGATATCTCATGGTTGTTACATTTGAAAATACTACATGCCAATTAAATAGATACACGTTTTCACTGACAAGATATTCAGTAGTGATACAATAAACCTTTTCCTTAACATCCTGAAAACAACCCAGAGTTGTTCATTTTCATTTAGTTGCAATAGACTGACATATTGTTATAAATTTAGAAAACATACAATCTCTAATTCTTAACAAAGTGACAGCAACTTGACAAGCAAAAAAGTTATCTCAGCCTTGAATTCACTGGCACAGAAAGCCCACATATACATATACACTGTTCTTTCCACAGCACAAGTGGATGGTTTTTATGTTTCCTGCAAGATTAATGCTGCTTCAATTGCTCAGTGATGATGGCTATGAGGCTGCTGAGTAAATAATCTGCATTCACTAAAGGAAGCAAGAACTTGTATTTCAGCCACCGATCCCTAAAGTAATTAATGTTATTTAAGTGTTTATTGTTATAAAGATATTGTTATAAATATGCCATGAAGCTTTGTAAAATATACATGACAGATTTCATGGGAAAATTATAATCAAATGGGCAAATTTTATATTTCTCAGGAATTAACTCAAAAGAACATAAAATATAATCAAGAATGTTCACCCAGTGGGAAAAAGACATTTTCAATTTAGTTTTTTCTAATGCCTATCATATCTGCTCCCCACTCCCTCTTCCCCTCCTCGGTGCAGACGACTTAGACATGAAAGCTCATAAACTTCCATTTGCTGAAAAGCTGTTGGGCACATCATATGAACTCAGTTGTTTGAATCATGACAGATCTGTTTCTTCAGTAATAGCAGTTAAGTCACACAATAAAGCCAATCAATCCAGTCCCACTACCAACCCTGACCTTGCTTCTTTCCTCCTCTCTCCCCAGGCCTCTGCTGGTAATTTTCAGGTGACTTTTAGGTATATGACCTCCTACCAAAGCCTATTCTACTTTCCTGATCATAGTTAAGTAAGGTTCCAGTAAAATAAAAAATTAAAAATTAAAAAAAAAACTAAGGACACTTTCCCGGGATGTGTTTTAATATGATAGAGATTTAAGAACTTTCTAGCTATATAACCATAGTTTTGAAATGTTTATCTCTTCAGTTGTAAGAAAAAAAAATGCAGCGGAAGATGTAAGGCTAAGTTGGCTCACCCTTTCCTTCTTCCCTGCCAGACATAATTTCTTTCTTCATATTTTGAATCCATTTCCTGTCAGGGAGGATAATATTTATCTTATACTTATATTCCACCCCCGTCAAGGAGCCTACTGTTTGTTCAGACATACAGTGACACATTTCTGATCATTTAACTTTTAGTTATTCTATCCAACCCACAGCAGAGCTCATCAAGGGTACTGGGTACTCCAAGATCCCTACTGTGTTAATGAGAAGAACTGTTTCCTTCTGGGTTAGTCTTCAAAAGGTAGATATTAAATGGAAAATTTCTCACTAAAATTATTTATAAATTATAGAACATGAGATAATTCTGAGGGGAAGTAGGGCATTCTGATAAAATATGTAATACTAGACTAGACCCTAGAACAGAGTCAACAAAAATAGATAATAGATTATTTATTACTGATTTTAAGAAAATAGCTATGCAGATCAACTAAAGCCAAAGTCACACTTTTTGGTAGATATTCTGAAGTGCTTAACTGTTTTCAGTAACAGAGTCTATGAAGACATTACCTCATTCAGTTACCAAAGTTCAGATATTGCAACTCATTGATCGCAGTTAAGTGTTCACATGGTGTTTTATAGAAGCCTTTTCTTTTAAATGTAACGAATGAAATAGATTCTTACTTTTAATCTCTTAATTGTTTTTCAGGTTTTAATTATTATATCTGTACTTTATGGCATAGATTGGTAGTTCCTTAATTTCCTATTAATCTTGTTTGAGGAGAGATCTGACATTTTCCTGCAAACTCAAGCTGAAATTATGGGTGCTCACTTGGTCCACCCCAATGTTGATGGTGCTGGTCTATCCAAGCACACATTATCATGCTCCTTAGTTTCCTTACAGAAATGTACACACTTAGCCTTAACACAGATCATTGCCAAAATATAAAACTCTCCTTAATCAGCTGCCCGGTTTTGTTTTACTCTCTCCTTATCAGAGATCTCACCTTCAAACTGATGATAAAAATCTATCACAACTTGGCAAGACAAGCAATAAGTATGAATAATTAGCTGAACTAATGCAATCTCATCCATTCTTCCATATAACATAAAAGTAATCCTTCGATTACCTAGAGGAACAGAGAATGGGATACCAGGGCTATTTTCTGTTGTTTGCTAGTAAACAGGTCTTATTGAATTATCCTTACATATAATTCCCCAGTTATACAGAGAGACTTTAATAAGCAGCAGTCCTACAGAGCTGGAGAGAGTTAAATATGCATATGATGCAGAGGGTATTCTTTACAAAATGACAGTGTCTTTATTTCTGAAGAACTGTGGGAGAAATACTTTTCCCTTGGTTTTGTCTCAGGAATAGTTATTATTTTTTGGAAGAACTGATTTATTTCCATATTATAGACATTGTGCACAGGGTTGCTCTTTCTCACTTCCAGAACTGTTAAGAGAATTAGAGCTAAAGCTGTAGTCTACCTGAAGCACAGACATAGAAGCTCATGGCCTGGGTTGTGTGTTCTAAATTCACTTTTCCACCATCACAATGTTTTATCTTATCATAGAGAACATTTCTCTGTAAATTAATCTTATGTCCCTTTAAAGCAAGGTTAAAATAGATGGGAATGAATAAATATTCAGTCCAATCTTTCAAAAAAATACAAAGTCCAATTTTTCAAAAAATATACAGTTAACAAAAGAGATGCTCTCCAACATGACAAGAGACATCCAAACAAATCAGTCTACATTGCCCACCACAGTCTATAAGAAATGTTAAAGTTACCTGCAGTAATGATAAACCAAAAACAAACTCATTAAAGTGAACTTCTGAGACAGTATGGAATAAACCTTTGATCTGGTGAACACTAACTTGAAGAAGGGGATTAAGAAAGAAGAGATGGAGAGGGGTATGAAAGGACAGAGCAACTTCAGTATTTTATTTCTCTTTCAGGTAAATCACTTTAATTAAAATATTCACTCCATGATAAAGCTGAATGAATATATCTCCTGAAAACATAGAATATATTCACATGTGTTTATGTAAAACAAATTATTATATTATCTGCAGAAAATTATATTTGCATACAGCAAACATTAAGTGGCTGTACTATTTGTTCAATTTAGTAAACATGCTGAAAACCTCTCAGATGCTCCACGTGAAACATTGTTTAACACTGGAGGGCTCTGAGACCAGTTCCTCCATAGTGTTAAAATATAATGGTGGGAACATACATGAGAACAGAAGGAGATATATGATAGAATGAATTGCTAAGGGAGAACAAATGGGGTGAGTAATGAATTTTTCTGGAGATCAGAGAAGCCAGGCCTAACAGCATAAATTGAATTTTGACAAACATGAATACACTAAGAGCCTTTGAGGTACAGGGAAATGATTGATATACAGAGATTAAATAAATGATATATTCAGGGTGAGTGGGTGTGGCTACTGCTTGGGTACATTTGTTTTGGGATGGAGTCAGAAAGAAAGTGTGACTTTTTTTTATTTTTTTTTATTTTTTTTATTTTTTGTGACTTTTTTTTTAAAGATTTTATTTGTTTATTTGACAGAGAGAGATCACAAATGGGCAGAGAGGCAGGCAGAGAATGAGAGGGGGAAGCAGGCTCCCCGTCGAGCAGAGAGCTTGATGCAGGGCTTGATCCCAGGACCTTGAGATCATGACCTGAGCCAAAGGCAGAAGCTTTAACCCACTGAAATACCACCCAGGCACCCTGGCAGTGTGACTTTCAAAGTATGTTGAAGCAGGATGCAGAGACGGTCAGCTAGTCCCAACAGTGGAACCCGGCCTGGAAGGCGGTAGGGTTCATTTGGCAGGTACCAGAGAGCTGAGTATTTTTTCTTTAAAGATTTTATCGATTTATTTGATAGCGAGACACAGCAAGAAAGGGAATATAAGCAGTGGGAGTTGGGGAGTGGGAGAGGGAGAAGTAGGCTTCCCGCCAAGCAGGGAGACTGATAAGAGGCTGGATCCCAGGACTCTGGGATCATTACCTAAGCCAAAGGCAGACACTTAATGACAGAGCCATCCAGATGCCCTAGAGCTGAGTATTTTTTAAACAGAGAAACAGCTCACATTCTAAAACACAATCTTTGTCAAGCGAATTTAGTGGTTGGGGGACAAAGAGCAAAAATAGTTAGAAAGTTGCCATATTCATTAAATGCCATATTCATTTTAATGCAAGATGATAGTCTTTAGATACAATGCCTGGGAAGAGACTAGAACAGAGTAAGCTGCATAGTGGAACAATCTCGTACGGGTTTAGGAAGCATTCATTTTACTTAAGGGGAAAATGTGATAAAAGTATGTCTCAAGTTTCTAGTTTCTTAGTTCTTTGGTAAAGAGTGGTGGTTGGGCATGGATGGATGTGACCGAATATAAGAAGTACAGGAAGACATAAGGAAAGCTCAATATTTGAAATAAGGTTTTGAGTGTCAATTATAAAAGTAAACGTTGGAATCATGTGAACAGATGAGATGACACAGGGGAGAATTCACTGTGAAAGGAGTATGGGAAATAACCATACTTATGGGGTTTCTCATGATGAAATAATTTCCTTTAGAAACTCTAATTTGTTGTGAATATATTTTACTCATTATATCATGTGGAATACTTTTCCATGCCATGTTTGTATATCAAGTATTCTGTTGGCAAATTCTGCAAGTATTTTTTTCATAGAGTAGTATCTTTGCTTATCCTATTACGTTATAAAAAATGTGATGGGTGGGCGCCTGGGTGGCTCAGTCGTTAAGCGTCTGCCTTCAGCCCAGGTCAGATCCCAGGGGTCTGGGATCGAGCCCCGCATCGGGCTCTCTGCTCTGCAGGAAGCCTGCTTCTCCCGCTACCATTCCCTCTGCTTGTGTCCCCTCTCTCGCTGTGTTTCTCGCTGTCAAATAAATAAAATCTTAAAAAAAAAAAAAATGTGATGGGTAATTATAGTTTTTAAGAGTCATAGACTTTAGATCTTTGTAGATATGTGAATTCACAACTATGTGAGTGTTTACTTTGTGGGGAAGGTCATATGAGAAAACACAAACTTGGAGAGAAAATACAAAGTAAAACAAAATAAGTGAGAAATAGCCCCCAAGAAAATTACTTAATTAGACAGTATAAAATTACTCAAATTTTAAATTAGCCAGGAAAAAAAAAAGAAAAAAAAGCACTGTAATGTTAACTTATCAAGTCAACTGTCTTTTTTAAAATCATTCCAAAAGAAAGAAGATGCTATTATAAGCTCTTGCTTTAATCCGTGCAATCATCTAAAGAAGATGCCAATGTTTTAAACACTTCCATTTATCTATGTCCAGATCTCTATTCATGTACTAATCCCATGTGAAACATCCGATAGAAGATTAGAAAGGGCTAGGCAAGTCAGTGTAGGAGTACAAGACTAATCAAACATCACTGGTCAACTTGAACAGAACCAAGCTCAAAGCAAAAACTATATTAGGGAATCATTCAGAGTTTAGGGAAACAAACAGAAGGCCTTTCCACTTTTTATTCTATTTCTAGGAATTTGAAAATTGAAGGTCCAATCTATGCTATTAAAAAAATAATAATGGTTTTCTATACATAAGAATGTGTTCTTCATTTATATGGGCTTGTAGATTACTCCACTATTTAAAATAAGAAGCCTACATTTCAATATACACATAGTCAAGTCTCTAGAATTACTACATGTAATTTACATGCATATGATACCTCCCGTATCTGGAATGTTGAGTATTAAATGATTTAATGTGTATATGATGCTTAAAGTGGATTTGTCATATAGGGGATACTTAATATTTACCTCTGCTACTACAACATTGCATCAGGTAAGAAGCAAATGAAAAATATATTCTGCATTCTTTCATATCCTCTAACATAATTTGTGGTAAAAATCGCACCCTATTTAAGAAGATACCATATTTTTCAATCACTTAACTACAACTAAATCCTTATCAAAGAGAAAATCAAAAATAAGGTGTTATATAATTGATAAAAGCCCATCACTATGATTTCTTGAAGGATATGCTGGCCACCATGATCTACAGAGCTGACTCTGAGAGTTGCTGACAAAAATACCTAAGATATTCAGATCAACTGTTCTCTTAATTCAGACATGGATCAAGTCTTTTAAATTAGAGAATTGAGAAAATAGGATCACTAGAGCAGGGTGTGACAAGAATATTCCTTTCATAGGCCTGCCTTTGACAGTAGCTTATTCTATAGTGTGTAAACAATGTATGTTGGAACACTGAAAAAATAAAATAAAATTTAAAACAACAACAAGAAAAAACCCACAAATTTACCACTACAAATAGCACATATCAATCCTGCCTTGAAAGTAAGGTTGAATAAACTTCATTCCTGATATGTCCTTGACAACTAGATGGTGAAGCTCCTATAAAAACATATCAATAGGACTGTACCTTGTGGATGATTTTTCTCAACAGTACCTTATTCCCTTTGAGCATTTATTCCTTTTTTCTGAATTATCAAAACGTACCTTTTCCAATAACTGAAAATCTTTTTCTTAAGTGATCCTAACTTCCATAAGTCTTGGGTGTTAGGACTCCTAGAATATATTTTGTCATTATAATTTGCTTCAAATTCCAGAAGCCATTTAAGAAATTTTCTGCTTTATATTCTACATCAAGGGACATTCAATATGGGTGTTGTTATCATCTAAACCCATTTAATTATGCTCCATATTGCATCAATTTGTTTTCAACAAGACTCTCATTATTAAAAGTAAGGAAGTATATTTCAGCTCTTTTTTTTAATCCCCCCATTCCTTTCCTTTGGTGGGGGTGGAGTGGGATGGATAATAATCTTCCTAAAAGATTAAAAGGATGCAAGACTGACAGAACTGTTCAGCAGCCTGAAGAACCAGTCATTATAAAAATGGCTTTAGATCCCAGCCTGTGTGAGAGATGATATGATTATTTTCAATTACTTCATTATGAAAAAAAAAATCATTAACTGGATTTACCTGAAATTGCTAACATTTCTGCAAAACTCATAAATACGATAATTCAATTTTCGAAACATAGGTGAAGATGATTTATAGAATACTGACTTTGAATGCCACTCAAAGCAATCTCTGCTTGGAATAAACATACACAGACTTCACTGATACACAATCAGGAGACTCAAACTTTGGAATAATTCAAACCAGAAATGGGATCCAGTCAGCCCCCTCCAAATAAAAAGAAGAGCATGTGTTGGACTAAGTAAAGTAGTGTAGATAATATAATATACATTAGAATTTGAGTACAACTTTCCTGACTATATTTCAGTAGTAGGGAAGACCTAAGTTGAAAACAACTGGTGGTTATACCCTATCCCTACCATTCATTTTAAGCCTGGGTTTCTTTCTTTCTCGGCAAGTAATGATATAGTCTGGGATGCCAGCCAAAGGCAATGGTAGAAGGTTTCTCTTCTTGCTGTGTCTGGGTTGACCAGGGTGAGATGGTTCTTCTTCATCTTTTGTGTGTGTGTGTACACATACATATACTGTATATATACACATACACACACACATACATAAAACATATATATGTATTTTTATTATATATATATATATATATATATATATATTTTTTTTTTTTTTTTTTTTTTGCAAGAGGGAGAGAGTGGAGGAAGGGCAGAGAGAGGAGAAAGAAAACCTTAAGCAGGCTCCACACCCAGCATGGAGCCTGATGCGGGGTTTGATCTCTTAGCCTGATCCAAAATCAAGGGTTGGTTGCTAAAACGACTAAGCCACCCAGGCACCCTAGATGAGAGTTTTTTAGAGAATATGTGAGAAGTCTTTTGAAGAGATGTGTGTTTCTCAGACTTGGTATCTACTTTTCTCCCAGAGAGTTGACAAAGGAAGTTTCACTGAAGTAATCAAATTGAGGCATTTCCATCAATCCACATCATTATACTCTTCAGAAGATGGAGAGAGAATCCTGAGAAGTCTTTGTAGACTTGGGAGAAGATTCATGGTGAGAAAGAGAGGGCCAGGCAGGAGGAAATTCAACTAAAAAAGGATCTGGGCAGCATGCATAATGGTAGTGAAAAATACATAAAGCTGTCCTTCTCTAAGAAGGAAAATGATAATATTGGAGGCAAGAGAAAGCCAAACACGACCATAAGAATAATCACTCCAGCCTCTGCCCTTTATGGTAGGCTGAAAATGGCCATAAACTCTTAATTCTGAGTTGGCCATATCACTTGCTTTAGACAGTGGAACATTAGTAAATTAACACAAGCAATTATTTGGTATATCACTGAACACCAGGACCACTCTTCTGAACCCTACAAACCATATGAAAAAGATGTGCAAAGACATGTGACCCAATTGCCTCTCTTGAGAAAGCCAATAGCCTGCCAAACTCCAGACATATGAATGAGCATATTCCACATTATCTAGTCATAACTTACCCTGCCACATAACCACAGATTCATGAGAGTCAGTGTAAATCAGTTAAGCTGGTGTAGACTACAATAACTGCCCAACTAAAACACAGAATTTAGAAGATCATTAAAATGGCTTCCATGCTATGTTCTTGCAACCAAAAATGGGGAGAAAGGACTAAGGTATACTTATAGGACAGGTACATGGCTGGCATTGTAAAATTTATGATCTCTTTTAATAGCCACAAAACCCTGTAAGAACTCTTATTCTTATAGTTGTATTAATAGGCTCAGAAGAGCTGCATGACTGTTTTGGTAAGGTATGACCTTGCTATTAGCCTGAAAATTCTATCCTCACTTAAGAAGATAGGGAATGCATTCTGTAAGAAAGGAGGAGGCAGGGCTCCTAAGGAATTCAAAAGAAAAAAAAAAGACACTAAATTAGTCAAGATGGGGAGGATAGCAAAAGGCAAACTTTATTAACAGGAAAGATTTTGAATTCTGTTTGAAAAGCAGAAAGAAATCTAATGGTGGAAGTGGGGGGAATTAATTTCTTGTGTTTTCATATCATATAAATATATTTTAATATACAGAATTTTCAGATATAGAAAATATAAAGTAGGGAAAATAAACTTCTTGGTCATCTTCTAAATATAGTTATGAATAAGCTTTGGTGAACATACATAGTGTGCAGAGTATTCAGAGAAGCATGTGAATGCTCTAGAAAAAAAGCAGTAGGTAGTTTTGTTTGACAAAGAAGCCACCCACAGAGCAGTGGTGATACCCAGTCTTTAGTAGGTTAAAATATGGACATTAAGTGCCAGCCTACTGAATGGTGCACAGATTGAGATGGATTTATATGGCTACATAGTGAGATATAATTTTATAATGCCTCTGAGAAATAAAGTTAATCCTGGGATAGAAATTTATTCATTGTCCAGCAATCATACTTACTTTGACCTGTTGGAACAAGTACTGAAGAAGTCTCAAAGAAATATATGAAAGACACTTAAGGGACTTTAAGTGAAACATAGTACACCAACATCGGTATTTTTATACCTTTTCTATAATTTCTACAGGCTTGGTGTGGGAAAATAAAGCTGACTCAGATTCAGGGTACCATCTTAAAACTGAAGTCTCTCTATACCTATGAGTACATTACTTATCAACTGAAAAATCCATTTGCTTGGTGATTATACACACACATACACACACACGCACACACACAAAGAAACAGACACACATCATTGTTCCTTTAAAATAGTAGCTTTCAAGGTTCATTGTGAGCACCCCAGCACTATTTAGTATCCCTGATGGCCAACCCAATAGGACTGCACCAATGTGCACACATCACATGGGCAGGAACATCTTTCTGGTCACACCAAGCTGTCATTATGAGCAATATGGGAGATAACTCTGTCACCTTCTGGATGACCCTTACGGATCCTCCCTGCAGTGCTCCAGGGACAATTATAAGACAAAAGAGTATTCTAAGAGAGGGGCTATGAAGCAAGGTGAGGTTAAAGGAGAAAGCTTCAACTCCCATACTGAAGTCAACAACCTTTTTCATCAAGTGCATTCTCAGTTACATAAATGAGTATTAATACAGACTAGGTGCTCATGACACATACCTTTTAATATGATTAATCATTTAAAAATCCTTTGAAAGTGTATTTTACTTTAGAGAAAATATTGATTATGATTTACAGTTGAATCTGATGCTTTTGGTAGGATTAAGAATAAGTAAAATATGGGGAAATCCTTAAAAAAAAACAGTAGCTTTCAATTTGCTAAATCCTACTTTATCAAAAGAATACCATCTTCTACTGTTATAATATATTAAACTCCTAGAATAAAGGCAGATTTTTTCTTGAGTTTAAAACTCAAAGAGGAAAATAGAAACAAAAATCTTACTTGGTAATCACCCATACTTAGCTTTGGTAAGCTGGGGGTTAAATGTAGAAGATGTTACTCTGCTTATCTTCAGGAAGATTTTTATTTTAATCCACATAGATTTCCCCCTGGAGAATTTGATGTGAAATCCTAAATCCAAATTTCTCAGAGAAAGCACTGGTTTTGAACGGCAGGAGTATGATAAGCCTTACAGCCATCTGGTTTCGCATCATCTTCCTTTGGACATATCCCCAAAATGGGATTTTATTTATATTCCAGACACAACTTAGAATGTGTTTTTCTAGGCTCAGGCAGGGATAGTGAGGTAGCCAATGACCTCTGAAATTAGGGGAAAGAGCAGTTCACTCACATTCCAGAGCAAGTCTACACTTGCAGGGAAAGCATGTGAGCAGAGTATTATAGATGGATGAAAAGTGCGCAACAAATAAAAACAAGGGAAGAAAAAGCTCCACTTGACACAGGTCTAGGTCCATCCTAGACTTTTTATTGCCACCTTCAGGAAAGCATTAGAATACAGAAATGAGAGAAGACAGACGCAGATCTGTGAAGACATCTTCATTTCTCATGTGGAACAGGGACAGATGGATGTAAAGAATGTGTCTTGGCTGATCTGGAAAGAGCATGCTACCCTTTGGGAAAACATCTGGGCTGTTACATTGTTTTGGAGAATAGAAGGCAAGAATTCCAAGGTCTCTCACCCTGTTTAAGACTTCTGTCATTCTTACACTACTGTGTCACTAAAAAACTAAAAATGTATTTGAAAGTCTCAACAAAATTAAGGGATTTGAATGTATATGTCTAGTGTCTTATGTTGCATTGAACTTTACTACATGTAGAACATATGTCACAACTAAGTTGGGCCATCTTTGGTTACTCACTATGGGTTAAAATTAAAATTCTGTTGCAAGACATCCAAAATAAACACAAGCATAAATGTTTTTCTAACAGTCTGTGGTTGAATGTGTGATATAACCTAACCAAAAAATAAAAGAAAACAAAAAACAAAATACACACACAGAAACAAAACAAAAAACAAACAAACAAACAAAACTATGCGTGGCCAACCAACAGCTTCTAATCCTTAGAAATGAGTTAGAAAATATAAAAAGATATTTCAAGGCCACCAAAATAAACTGTATTAAAGTCAGAGATAAGCCAGAAAATACTATGTCTGTGTATATGCATGTGTATTTTGTATTTCTATTAGGGTAAATATACATTTGATTATTAACATAATCATGTATTTCCTTCTTGTATAAGAAATCACACTTTCATGTATACAAGGGTCTGCTACATTGGAGACTGCTTTCATTATGCACTCAGTTACATGTTCTGCTTTTGGTTTAGAAGGTAGGAAGTCAGTGTTGCTAGGTACAAATATGTAAAGGTCCAGGTTTGAGAAATCTGAAATTAAACTGTTTAGATTGGTAAGGAAGCTGAAGGAGACAGCATAGGTCACAGAGCTGAACCTGCATCTGTCGCTGACCATACAAAGGTAATCAGCCAAATGAATGAGGAAGACGGCCAACCACATGTCCTAAGTTGACCTTTACCACCTCTCTATGCTCATATACTTTTAAATTCTTACATTAAAGAAAATAGCATATTGGTTGTTTCATATCTGCAAAGCCTATAGCAGAAGTTGATGATGATTAGGAAATAGTGGTGTAGGAAAGGAAGGGAAGCAAAAGGAAGGGGACCCACAAGGGAGGCAGACGATGGTAAACAGGAATTAGACAGAGCAATGCAGATTGCTTGTGTTAACTGAGGTACAAGGGAATGCACTGAAGATTTCTAACTTGATATTACTGAGGGGATCTAGGTAAGAAGGGTCATTACTCATGAAAGAGACCTTACTATAGTCAACAATGTGCCCAAGATTAGCATAGTGCCTGACATGTTCTTGCAAACTCAATACATGCCATAGTTTGTTATAAGAAGCCAAATGTTACCTACTAGTCCATTTTATTTAAAAAATACATATATTTCAGAAACAATATGCTGGGGTGCCTGGATAGCTCAGTTGGTTAAACATCTGCCTTCAGCTCAGGTCATGATCTCAGGGTCCTGGAATCCAGCCCCACATCATGCTCCCTGCTTAGTGGGGAGCCTGCTTCTCCCTCTGCCTCTGGTGCTCCTCCTGCTTGTGCTCTCTCTTTCTCTCTCTCTTTCTGGCAAATAAATAAATTCTTTAAAATAAACTATATACTTATTTTCCTTAGTTATAAAATGAAGCTTTAAATTCATAAATTTATAAATAGGCAAATATATATTTATAATATAACTGTGTATATATACATATATATTTAGACAAGAAAGCTAGAAAAATAAAGTAAGCATCATTGCCCCCTTACTTATGTTTACTATCATTTCTTTTACGTTGTCATTTTAAATTAGGAAACACTACAGTTTAAGTGTAGTTCCTGGGTGGAAAAAAGGTCGACTTAACTAATCTAGTATTTCTGTCAAAATAAATAACTGAGACTTTGACTCTTTTCCCAATTTTGAAATAATGGAAATGTGTTTAAGACAATGTTAAAAATGAGAAAGGACATAGCAAACAGGTCACTCTTTCTTACTAAAGTTTGACTATTTTGAACTTCAACCACTGAATACTCATTATTCTCCCAAGATCAGTAATTACCGATTTCCTTTTGCAAATGGAGACATTTTAAGGATGCCTTCTCTTCCACCCTTGTATCTTCTCGCCTGTTCTTCATTCAGCCTTGCCATGAAGAATGAACATGAACTGAGTCACATGTACAATTTCCCTACAAGGGATTCATTACAAAGTAGCAGTGACATATTCTCCTCTGTTTTCCTCCCTGTCAGGCTGTGTACTGGCACATGGGTGTCTCACAGAGCCAAGCCACAGTCTTGTGTCAGGTTCTCCATCAGACATCTCCCAGAGAGCTTGAAGAGCCTGTACATCTTTAGGCCTGCTCTGATGGAGAATCCAAAAAATGGCTTCTTAAATTGTGTCAGATTTTCATCTCTCTGAAGGGCACAGTGAAACAGTTTTCATGACAGGCCAATAGCAGTTTTGAATCTAGCAAATCAGGTAGTTTGGGCTTTGGCACAAATTTTTCATCTGAACAAAAACCTGTATTATTTTTGCTGCTGTCATTGTCCATTTGCTCTGGAGTGAGAGCTTAAAATAATTTTGTTATCAAAACCAGATGAACTTCATTTATAACACTTTTTTATCTTACATAAAATCATTACTTTGCTCACATGTGGAGATGAACTGAAATAAAATGGCAGATGGCCACAAGGTAGTGCTTGGAATTAAAAAATAATAAATAAGTAAGAAAAAGTTCAAGACATGGTATTTAATGATTTAGTAATAATATTCACAAAACGTACTGTTGCTTTCAAAATCAAAAAGATAGGCCTGGGGTTATAAACAATCTAATAATTAACTTAAGCTTTTCCCTTTTCTATTAGTTTTAAGCCAAATTGTTTTTATTATCACTCAAGTGATATAATTAATCCTTAATTAATTTTCTTAAAACAAGAAAAAATATGAGGAAAACATACAATAATTCAAATGTTCATATTGTAACACAATCAAATTATATTTAACATTTGGTTTGTCTCTTTAAGACTTGTTTGGGAGCAAAACAACATGAACAAAAAAGATTTATTTAGGGGCTAGATTTATGCTTATTTTATTTGAATAAGGAAAAGAGAATTTATCATCCTTAAGTACCATATTTTGTGGATATCCACGATGAGGACAATATGAGACTTTCCAGTTATCAAGTACAAGAAGCCTAACAGATTCACTCTTCTGTTTCCATACACATAACCAGGCTTGAGATGGTCCCTGCGCCTGTTTCAGGCACAGCTGTAAGACATGTGCTATGAAGTTGGCCTGAAAAGAAATACCTCCACCACGTTTCAAACTAACACTTCTACTGCCCATCAGTTCAGCTCTCACAGCTTTAATTTATGAGCCTCATGAGAAGTCAGCTTTAAAAAAAAAAAAGACCATTTTGACTTCCAAAGTACATTTCCAATGTAAATGGAAAGCTTCATAAGGTGTTTGTCTACCTAAAGCAATTAACATGAATTTGTAGAATAGTATTTATCGACAACCTCTCTCTATCTCCAACAAGGTAATAGTGCATTGATTGCATCTCTTTAATATCATTAAAAGGAAATTCTTAGGAAAAGTTTATGTTCAGTAAGCAAGCAATGGAGCTGAATGTCAATGGAGTAAACTCAAACCTGATGCTCTCTCTCTTCAGTGGTAGAAGGTTTAGGTTTTAAGCATGCATCAATTTGCATAACCTTAAAAAGAGTTGTCCTTCTGCTTTCTGAAGATTTAATATAGATTGTGCTGATTTTATAATCTCTCAGTTCAACAAGTTATCATCTGTACATGTAGATAAATCAAGTTTAAAGGATAAGATGGATTTTTAAACTCCAAGTAAATCATGTATTTGTATATAACAGAGTATAAAAACTTGTTGATAAAACCAAATGCTAAATGGGGTAAGAGAGATAACAAACTAGGTAATTTAGGTAGGAGTAATTTAGATGGACACATACATACACAAAAACACACTCAGTGCTATAGTTTCTTTCATCCTGAGAGTAATCAACATACAATAATTAAACTGAACAAAATATATGAGTATCTAAGACTGGAAAAGGGCTGAATAAAGTTTTCAATCAATTGTTGTCAGATGATGAGGCAATACTAAGCATGAATAAACTTTTGAGTTACTCTTCCCCTCAAATCATCAAATAAGCAATACCCTTCAAAGACTTAAGATAAGCAGTGGTTTCTCAAAGTGATGTACTTTTTATGCTATGCCTGTAAAAAGAGCATAAAATATTCTTTAAAACAGGGTCATCCAGTGCTTAAGAAGGAGATTTCTACTGGTAAATGGATCTGTTTTTCTGTTTACTATTGATAGGCTCAATTCAGATGATAAATTTTTCAAGACTCTTTGGCTCAAGTGCAAATAAAGATGCAAATGTTCTTACACCCTACAATCAAATTTTAAAAGCTTATTACTTTTACTAAGTCTGTAGGAAGGAATCCTTGGTCTTTTTCAGCACAGGATCAGAAAGCAATGTTGGCAGTGCTATAAATGGGAAGGGTGATAGTTGAAATGTCTAAGTATATATATATTAGTAATCAAATGTTTCCAATGCCCAACCTGGATGTTTGGCCAAAATACAACTTCTTTAAAGCTGTGCATTCTGAAAAACTGCACATGTCGGGGCACTAAGAGGCTGATGCACCCAGCAGAGTTTGAAGTTAGCACATTTTCCTGAAGGACCTACCATTGAACTATAAAATCATGAATAACCTACACCAAAAGCGATCTGCTGTCAGATGGAAACAAAGTTAATTTAAACATTTGAAGCCAGAGGATATTCAAGATGGAGTCAACTACCCGAGCTGGTGACGGTGGCAGAGAGCTCTGGATTTGCCCATTTTAAAAGTTCCCTATGGGCGTCAATCAATTACAGGCTGACAAAACTGAGTGAAATTACAGGCTGATAAAATAAAAGTGAAAAGCAATGGGGGCTCCTTATCTGGGCTATCAATTCTCATTCCTCAATTTACTTAGTTTATTCAAACTTTAAGCATAATCTGTACACTAAAGGTTTTATATAATGGCATTACCTATGTTATTCCTTGTACTATTTTTTGTTAAGTTTTACATTTTAAATGTTCCTTGAAACCTTATCCCAAGGCTGTGTCTTAATTTTTCTTTTTTCATTCTGTAAATAATGTTTTTTGAAGTTTTTAATTTTGATGATATTTAAGTTACCAATGTTTTCTTTGACAAATCATGGTTTTTGGTTGTATTTAAGCAGTCATTCCTAACTCAAATCCGATCCTTTCCTCCTATGCTTTCCTTCAGATGTTTTATGGTTTTATGCTTTTTAACATTTGAGTCTATAAGTTAATTTTTCTGTCAGATGTAAGGTATGAGTGAAAGTTCATGTTTTTCTTGTTTGTTTTGTTTTTTGAGATTTATTTATTTTAGAGAGAGAGAGAAAGAGCAAGCATGCAGGAGAGAGGAGCAGAGGGAGAGGGAGAATCCTAAGCAGACTCTACACTGATTGTAGATTCCAATGTGAGGCTCAGTCCCACAACCCTGAGATCACAACCTGAGCAGAAACAAAGATTTGGATTCTTAACCAACTAAGTCACCCAGGTGTCCCTGTTTTGTTGTTTTTAATACAGATACTTACCTTTCCTAGCACCATTTGTTGAAAACATAGATGCATGGAGGAACTAATGTATCCATGGCACGGAATGCTATTCAGTAATAAAAGGAATGAACTATTGATACACATTACAACATGGATAAGCCTTAGAATAATTATGCTTAATGTAGTGCACATATTATATGATCTTTTCTCTATAAAATTCTAGACTAAAACTGATCTATGGTGACAGAATGATCAGTGTTTGCCCAGGGAGTGGTAAGGGCCAAGCTAGGAGAGCAAGGGACAAAATGGAGGGATTACAAATGTGGCAAAGTTTGCACAGGTGAACACATGCCAAAACTTCGCACACTACATGCTTTAAATATATGTACCTTATATCACTCATATCTCAAAGATACATGTGCACACATACAGGTATATAAACACACATATATGAAACATAAATGTTTCAACAGATTCTTCTTTAAGAGTTAACATTCACAATCAAGTCCTGTCAGATTATTCATGACAAGGTAGGAATCTCTGGAAAATTTTCTTCATGCAAATGAGTGGCAATCAGTTATTTTTTTAAAGATATTTATTTATTTACTTGACAGAGAGAGAGAGATCATCATTAGGCAGAGGGGCAGGCAGAGAGAGCAGGAAGCAGGCTCCCTGCTGAGCAGAGATCCCGATGCAGGGCTCAATCCCAGGACCTGAGATCATGATCTGAGCTGAAGGCAAAGGTTTTAACCCATTAAGCCACCCAGGAGCCCTGAGATTAGTAATTTTGTGTGTTTGGTGATTTGGTAAGGAAACGGGAGAAATATTAAAAAAAAATCTGAACAATCTAAGCAACAAAAGTATTTATTATCCAATTATATACATATTTCCCCCATTTTCTAGTTAGACTATAAATGTTTAAGGTTCAGAAAAATCATGAGATTAGCAAATTACAACAACTAGTTAGATGAAAACTTTTGGCAATATTGGCCTCTAAAAGTTTAATAGATTCTTCACTGAGAAATGCCCTCCAACAAAGATTATTATGAAACTAGTTGTAACGACAGAAATTTAAAAAAAAAAAAAAAGGAAGGAAGTCAATCTAAGCACAGTGGCTTGGAGCACAAGAAATCAAGGTGACATGAACATCGAGAAATCTGGGGGAGAACAGAGGCCAGGAAGATGTGAGAGCTTGCATGGCGAGATAGGACAGCTCTTCATACATGCGTATTTATCCTGGGGCTACAGGGCTTCCTGTGATCACTCAACTGCTACTTTAACATATGACTATTTCTTAGAAAAGAAATTTCATATGCCAGAGTTTTTGTGTGAGAACCACATTCAGTTGCCTAATAAGCTATTAATTCACTACCCATAAAAAGAATAAGATTCATTTTCTCATCAAATATTAAGTGCAGTACACTGCATTAGACTTGAATTTGAAATGTAATTCCGAAGCACGGGTACTGTTCCAAGAAGCACTTTTCTCTCATATTTTTTCCCCTTGACATGTTATATTTTATTTTTTTTATTTTTATTTTTTAAAGATTTTATTTATTTGACAGAGAGAAACACAGTGAGAGGGAACACAAGCAGAGGGAGCGGTAGCTGGAGAAGCAGGCTCCCTGCTGAGCAGAGAGCCCGATGCGGAGCTCCATCCCAGGACTCTGGGATCATGACCTGGGCCGAAGGCAGACGCTTAACGACTGAGCCACCCAGGCATCCCGACATGTTATATTTTAAATCTACATTGCCACCACATAGGAAATACAAATGATGTTTTAAACACACTGGGGATACTATGATTGACCTAAGAAAAATTCTATAAATAAGAATATATTAAACTATTTAGTCATCAAGTGTAAGGAAAAAAGAAAACATATAGAATATCCAGTTTCTATATTCTATATTTTGTTTTCTTTTTACCTTCCTTTAAAAGTACTGAAACCATCCTAAATATTTCACCTTTCTGGCTAATTGTTGTTTGTTTCTAAAAAGTTTATCATAAAAGACCGTGGAAAGTTAAAAATTGCAGTTTTATAACGAATAGTAATAATAGCAAAAGTATACCTCTTAAAATCATAGTTCATCACAGAAATAGAAAGTCTATTCAAGTATTGTTTGTACATAGCGAAAAAAAAACAAGACAAACTTTATGAGACTTCAGGTACCTTAGGACTAGTTTTGAAGGATTATAGATCATATATGTGAAGGTTATAAACCAGGGCTCCTGGAAAAGCTGGACACAGAATAAAATCACCAGTGTAACAGAAACCGAAAATACCTCCTCTGAAAAGAAATACACTGAATGTAAAACATACATAGCAAGTTCCTTTTATAGACCAATGCATTCTCTTTGGCAGAGGCAGTTTTTTAAAACTACTATTACAAACATGAAATGGGGTATATGTGGGAGAACTGCTTGCTCTAGGGTGTAGGTGTATTTCTACTTCAAGAAGAGAGTCAGCCAAAGGATCGCAGTTTTTTGTTTTGTCTTGTTTTGTTCTTTAAGATTTTATTTACTTATTTGAGAGAGAGAATAAGAAAGTGAGTGAAGAGCATGACCAGGGGGAATGACAGGCAGAGGGAGGAGAAGCAGGCCTCCCACTGAGCAGGGAGCCAGACTGAGATCGTGACCTGAGCTGAAGGCAGATGCTTAACAGACTGAGCCACTCAGGCGCCCCCAAAGAATCACTGTTTAGGCATCTGTAGCAATATTGGAGCCTCCTTGTTTTCTTCATTCATATTCTTAAAGAACAGAGACTCACCTTGTTTGAGTCACATTCCTTATCTTGCTGTTTGACTAAGAATAACAGCACATCAAACTTGATCTGCAAATCCTATAATTCTGATAATATCCTCACTGCAAAAAAGCTCAGTGAAGGACAGAAGTTGGCCCTAAGGTGAGCTCATTAAGCCACACTTTCATGTCTGACTGAGTCAGACAAGATCTGAAGGTACAGATGTGAGTAAATCACCAGCATCTCTCCACTTCCACACCAACTGAAGCTCCCTAAGGGCAGGCACAGTCCAATTAATCTTTGGATCCCCAGTGCTTAGCGCAGAGCCTGAAATATGGTCGGTACTCAGCATATACTTACCAATTTAAAGGGGAATTTAAAAAAAAATAAGCAATATGGACTGCTACAAACTATACTTTAAAGGAAGAAAGTTAGGAAACATAGTTCCCAGCCTGCCTATTGAAAATGCCAAAGAAAGGACACAGATGGTTAAATGTTGAAGTTGGAGTTCTCAAAAAGCCTCCAGCCTCAAAAGGCCTTGGGTAGATGGTTCTAGTTATCTTAGTTCTGACTGTGGCTCCTGGTAAAAATTTCATTCCTGCCCTGGGGGCTTCTCATCACCTCAAATGCTCTTTCTCAAAGTATGTGTCCAAAGTTCTCCTCATAAAAACTCTATGTAATCACCTCTTTCACATACTACCTTCTTTATTAAGTCCTTCTTGTCTATCCTAGATGGAAGTAATTTCTCTCTCTTCACAAGGTAATCAGTGGTTTTCAAATAGTTTTTAAAGAGTGTTTTACATTGATGCATAAAAAACTATGAGAAAAAAATCACAGAATAATGCAGATGTTTTTCATGACAAATTCATGATGAATTTCTTTGTCTTCTATACTGCTCTTATGTTTCATTCACTTCTATTCCTTCGGCCCTGAAAATCATCACTAGCCTATAAAACTGTCCCCTCTCTTACACAAATATTCTTTAGGACCCAGCTAGAGAGTTACTTTCTCAAAATTAATATATATATATAATATATATATTATATATAAATGCACACACATATTAATTTATGATATATATAATATATATTAATGCACACACAATATATATATGCACACATATATTAATTTATGATATAAAATTATACAAACCATAAAATTAATATATTAATATACACATTAATTTTTTTTCAAATGCACACACATACAACACACACAAACTTAGATTTCTTCCTTATCTCCAGCCCCAACTGAGTTAGGAACTCATGCTTCCATAATACCATGTTTATATCACCTTCTTCATTAAGAATGGTATAACTATCTGGAAAAATTATATCTCCCACTGAAATGGGATGGTGCCTTAGTCATCACAGAATTTTTCTAGCACTTTGCTAGCTATTTATATCATAGTGGTTTTTCAATTTTTTATAAATAAATTAAATTATTGTATTTATGTGACATCTCCTGTATTGGACTGTAAGCTCTTTGGAGTCAAGAAATCCCTATTCAAGATGTTTGGTCTCATGATAGGTATTCAAATATCTGATCAATGAATGAACAAGTATCCATAAATATTTTTAATCCAATTTTCCTCTTTTACAAATGGGTTATAATGACCAAGGTAAGTTATAGAGCTTGGTCTCCTCTCTCAGACCGAAACACCTCTCTTCAACCTAGAGGGTTCATTTTAACCCACCTAAATGACACTGTGACTATCTTGCAACAGGGACTTGACATTTCCTCCCACCACAAGGGTTGCTATCCATCAACACTTAAAAAATTCCAGAAGAAAGAGCTAAGATAGTGAACTTACTATTCATGCAATCAGGATTTAGGCATGATAATATATTCATATTTTTTTAAGATTTTATATATTTATTTGACAGAGAGAGAGAGAGAGAGAGATATCACAAGGAGGCAGAGAGGCAGGCAGAGGGAGAGGGAAGCCATCTCCCTGCTGAGCAGAGAGCCAGATGTGGGGCTGGATCCCAGGACCCTGAGATCATGACCTGAGCTGAAGGCAGAGGCTTTAACCCACTGAGCCACCCAGGCGCCCCACATCTTCAGATTCTAAGCACAGAAGTCTCTGTTGTTTACTATGACATTCTTGAAGGAATGCCTGAATTAATGAATAAATGATTAAATTAATCACATCTAAAGACTAAGTTATCAATGTGACTAGATATTTAGAAATGAGACCTTTGTCTCATGGAAATTTGACAAAACTTGCTGCCGACCTTTTTCATAAATTCTCATAGGATATATGAGGGGCTGATAGTTACAGGCTTATCCATCAAATTAGAAACGGGAGGATGTTATTTTCAAAACAGTGCCAACTGAGCCATTAATAATAATTTTAAAATCCAACAGGTTTTGTTTAATCAGCAAAAATTTTGATACACAAGTGTTCCGGTATATTGTAGTAATTCTAAATGACAATTCAGAGCATTTATCAACATAATGGGAAGTTAGCATTTGAGTTTGAAAATCTCAAAGATATTAAAGTAGGGCCAGGAATTTCAGGAATAAAATGGAAGATCCCTCCCTTGCTCTCTGATAACAGTGACTTTAAGGCAGTGTGACACCAGCTTACACTTTACCTGTCAATAGCAACCATGTTGCCTTCATCTCTCTGAAACCTTTAATTCCTATCACTCTTAAATCACCTATGAAGAAACTGGTAATTAGGGTGCTAGAGACATCTGGGCTAAACGGATTTTGAACCAAGTTGTTTTGAAAGGATGATTATTAACCTTTGGTAAAACACAAATAAGAGAACACAGCAGACTGATTCTCAGCTTGAGTAGAGAGGGAGAAAGGTCAGGGCTCTCTATGTGTCAGGTAGATTTGATTTTTCTATACTGCGATTAGTCACCATAGATTATTATAACCTGATCGTAATCACTAATTCTAATGAGTTTTAAATCAAAAGCCAAATGAAAATGCCCATTATAAACCCGAGTTCTCCCCAAGCATTTTATTTTTCAAGGCACATAAGAGGTTCTATTTTCCAACTAATTCAGAAGAAATCCTGGAAACTTCCATAAATGTTACTACATTAAATTCCAAGTGCTATATAAATATGGTAATACTTGTTTCCTGTTGAGCTTTTATGTATCTTTAGCACAAATCTAATACTGTATGTGAATGCAGCCGTACCAACACTGTCAGTATTTCCATTATATGGAAATATGCTTCCCAAGATTTAATCCAAAAACCTATCTGACTGTGGGAAAAATATGATCTTTGTTGGCAAAATTTGAACTTCTCTATCAGAAGCCCCCGATCCGACTTCCAGAGGCCTCCTCTCTTCAACCAAAGCATTCTCTTCAACCTACAGGGTTCATTTTTATCCATCTAAATGATACCAAGAGTTTCCTCCAACAAGTACTTCACATTTCCTCCTCTCACCCCAAGGTTTGCTATCCCTTCAAGCCTTAAAAATTCAAGAAGAAAGAGCTCTGACAGTAGAATTAGAGGCAGCATGATAAATAGGTGGCAGAAGAAAGCCCACCCCACTCCATGTTCCCCAAATTCTACCAGGCAGTCAGTTATTCTCCAAGCTATTTGAAATTATGAACCTACAGAAAGTAATGGTAAAATGAAAACACCTCTAGTCTTTTGCTACAGACAGGCAAGAAAAGATTTTTAGAAACCTCTCCTCCAGAAAAGCTCTCTCTTTAAGGAACAAGGTTTCTGATATAACCTCCTATAAAAACTGAAGAAAGAAAAAAAAGGGAGTGCTCCAATTATCACACGTTTCCCATCCCCACCATCACTGGTGTGTCTATCGTTCCCTTCATGTGCTGGTGATTTACTCTCAAAGGATAAACGTTAAAGAATCACACTGTGCAATTTGACTTGTTCATCATTTTTGATAAATCAAAATTCATCACATCATATTGTTAAGAGATATCTTAAAGTTCTCAATGCTTGGGGAGACTGGGTGACTCAGTGGGGTAAAGCCTCTGCCTTCGGCTCAGGTCAATGATCTCAGGGTCCTGGGATCGAGCCCCAAATCGGTCTCTCTGCTCAACGGGGAGCCTGCTTCCCCTTCTGTCTCTCTGCCTGATTGCCTACTTGTGACCTCTCTCCTTCTGTCAAATAAATAAATAAAATATTTAATAAGTAAATATAAATAAATAAGTAAATAAGTAGAATAAACTGAAGCTATTTTAAAAAATCACCCCAAAAACAAGTATAAGAAAATAAAATGGGTTTAATGATAGAGACTTCAGAAGCATTTATTCCTCATGATTAGTTACAACTATTTGTACATGTGCTTAAAGATATTTTAAACTTCATCCAGTGTAGATCTTACATGGCTTTAGGAGAAGAACAACAGCACCAAGAAAGTGTTTTCAGAAAGTGGTTCAAGGGAGCTCTGGAGGAAGGAGCCACACTTAAGAGCTGCCACTGTGGGGTAGGTATGCTCAGTGAGAGAACTCCCAGCCCTCCTGCTCTCCTTCAATCAGAGCATCCTTATTTTCTGCCTTTTTACATAGTGGGCTTTTTATAGCTGACTCGCTTCACCAATCACTGCCTTATATGATAGTCAGGTTTTCCCTGACATAATTCAACTTTTATACACACACCTTTATTTTGTACCGCAATGGTCTTCCTTCTCTATAGTGATAAATACTAACTGTAACACTGCCTGCTGGCCAGCTCCTCTTTCTACAGTACTGTAGGTACTGTACAAAGCACTGTAGGTACTGTACAAAATACTGTACAGAAATTATCTGGGTTTTTAAATACATTTTGCCATTATTTTATAAAAATAAGCAAAAATGTGAAATCGAAATACAGATACCAATAATTTAAAAAAAGGTCAATACAGTTCATAAAATTAAGATGGAAATGAAAAAAATCAGGCCTGATTTTCATAAAAGTGAATCACTGTCTCTAATTGAATGATTAATAAATATATTATAGAACACACAAAATATGGTAGAAAAGCATTTTAGAGAGCACCTGGGTGGCTCAGTGGGTTAAAGCTTCTGCCTTGGGCTCAGGTCATGATCTCCGGGTCCTGGGATTGAACCCCGCGTCGGGCTTTCTGCTCAGCGAGGAGCCTGCTTCCCCCTCTCTCTCTGCCTGCCTCTCTGCCTACTTGTGATCTATCTCCTCTCTGTGAAACAGATAAAGTCTTTTAAAAAAAAAAAGAATAGCATTTTAGAGATGTTATAATATGTTTTACACACCCAAGAAGTTTCAATATTCACACAGATAATCTGAGATAAGAGACAGGAACTTTGTTCCCATCTGGCTTTTTTGCTTTTGGTTTTTATAATTTTGCAATAAAATTATAAAGCCATGATTTAAAAAAGATGACCTGCCATGTAACTTTTTAATCAAACATCATCCCTGTGTCTGCATATAATTATTCTGAAAGGGATCCCCTATGATGAGAGAAGCAACCGTGAGACTGAAGCCCTGTGTGAGAGGGAGCATACCTACTGCAGTGTTGAGTGTTCACACTGAGGAAAGAAAAGCATCAGAACAGAAGGCCCACGTGTCTCCGCTCAAGGATCTGGAACTCCTTACTGCAGGCCATGGTTCAGGAATTTTAAACTTGCCTCAGAACAAGTCACTCATTTCTTAGACTCTCAATATCCTTTTTCTTTCTTTCTTTCTTTTCTTTCTTTCTTTCTTTCTTTCTTTCTTTCTTTCTTTCTTTCTTTCTTTCTTTCTTTCTTTCTTTCTTTCTTTCTTTCTTTCTTCCTTCCTTCCTTCCTTCCTTCCTTCCTTCCTTCCTTCCTTCCTTCCTTCCTTCCTTCCTTCCTTTCTCTTTCACACATAATGTATTATTTGCCCCAGTAGTACAGGTTTGTGAATCATCAGTCTTACACAATTCACAGCACTCACTATAGCACATACCCTCTCCAATGTCCATCACCCAGCCACCCCATCCCTTCACCCCCAGCAGCCCTCAGTTTGTTTCCTGAAATTAAGAGTCTCTTATTGTTTGCTAGACTCTCAATATTTTAATTACTTACTTCATTGTGGGGCTCTGATGGTGGTGCTATCCTGGAAGTCTTATTCATATCTCAACTAGTTATCTGTAGCTCACTTTTGTGACCTCCCATGACTGTGACATAGACACCTGCCATCTCACATTAAACTCAAGCCCACTATATTTAAAATTTTTGTTACTAGTGTATATTTTTCTTTTAAAAAGCATTTTAAAATCTTTATTATTTTTATTCTAAAACATACAACAAAAAAGAAATTTTAGTTAAGACAAGAACTTGATTTGAAGATGTATTTAGATTTTTTTTTTGTCTTTCCTTACTAGATGTTTGAAAATAAATGCTAACACTGCCTTCATAGAAGAAACTTTCTGCTTATTAATAAGAACTAATTAAAGATTGTTTATTCAATCTTTAGAATTGACCTTAATTTTACGATGAATGAGATTTAACAAGATGAAATAAGAAAGGGAGACAAACCTTAAGAGACTCTTGGTCTCAGTCAACAAACTGAGGGTTGCTGGAAGGGAGGTGGGTGGGATGGATAGGGTGTCAGAGAGACTGACATCAGGAAGGTATGTGCTATGGTGAGTGCTGTGAATTGTGTAAGACTGATGAGTCAAAGACCTGTAGTCCTGAAACAAGTACACTATACAATAATTAAAAAGAAAAAAAAAGATGAATGAGATTTAAGCAAACTACCAACAACAATGAGCTCATTTTGTCAACATTGAGCCCTATGAACAAAATTTAAGTCTGTAGACAAAATTTACCAATATTACAGAAAATTATTTATGATTAACTTTTAGACCTACAATAATATAGTCCAAATATAAGAAAATTAACTGTAAAGAGTTATGAATATTTTGAAGACAAGTTCTACAAATGACTCCATGTACTTGACCCTGTGCTTTGCACATAACAGCCCTACAAGCATGGGATTGACACATATGTAGCCAAGTAGGGGACAGAGAAAGAAGAAAGAAGGGATAGTGACTACTATTTATTGAACACTTGTAACATTCCCAATACTGCACTAGACACTTGTCATACCTTATGGCTTAATTCTCAGAAACCCCAGGGTGGTATTTATCATTTTATATACAAGGAAAGAGGGAGAAAGCCAGAACGATAGAAGAGGAAGAAAAGAATGAAGGAGGAAGTGATTTGAATCAACTCTTTGTTTTAGGAGGAAATTGAAATCGGCGACAATTACAGATGCAGTCCCAGAAGTAAATGCTCTGACTTGTGATCTTCATTATTGATCCAATTTTCATTACAGATCTGGATGGTGGGAAATGTATTAAAAGAAACCTGGAGAAGCCTGAAAGGCAACTTAGTGCTTAGAACCTTCATAACAATCCTGTACTGAAGGCAGGGACAGCAGTGTAGGATTCTGAAAGACGTCCCGAGTCCAGAGTATCATTATCATAATGAGACTCAGATTCCATATCGCACTGAAAAGTGCCTACTGAATAAAAATATAATTGCACACGTTAGTTCACATTAGACATACAAATGAAAGTCTGGTATGCACGTTTTGCCACCATAATTCTGACAGGAATGAGTATGAATATTAGGTTAAAATTATTAAAATATATTGTCAATATTTAAGCAACAATCCATTTAATTGTCAAAGTATTCCATAACGTCATATTTCAGTGTCAGGAAAATAAACTTTACATTTTGGACTTTTCCATGCCTCAGAAAAACAGATTTCTTTATCCTTCTGGAATTTGCAAAATTCTATAGGATGCCTGATATGTTTTTTTTTTTCTTTCAGTATCTTTTTTTTTTAATCTATCTACTGTCATTTCAGATATAAATTTGGATACAAAATATAGTGAATTGTTAGGGAGAAAGTACAGTTTGTTTAACGAAGTTGGGGATGAAGTACATCATGATAATGTGCACGGATGTTAATCTAAAGTGCATGGTCTCTGGTAAGAACCAGGATGACTGTCCCTATAGCAGAGACGGAGTCCATTAGAATCTCAGCAACTGGGGAAGAAGAGGACCACCTAACTTGGTAATATATGTGACTATTACATGAAATGGCGGGACTCTTTTTTGTGTGAATTTAGATTATTAACAGTAATGCTGAAAATAAATATACTAATCATAATTTATTATTCTTCAGTAACATGCTTTTGCCATAATACAAGCACTTGCGAAATCTTAAACAGATGTGCTCAAAACCAAATCGCAAAACCAATAAGCCACCACCTACTGTTAAGGGGTAGTTTAAATATTTCAAAAGCAACAAGTTAATAAAGATTAAGGAATCTAATAAGCATACATGTTTCTTTTAACAAAAAAGCTTTCAAGAGTCAATCAGATGCTCGGAAAAGGAGAAAAGCGCTGCACTCAAACATGCTGAGTGAAGTATGGTAATAAATACATTTAAGGAAGGTGGATTTTAATAATAATAACAAATTTTCTTTTCTTACCAACAACTGCCCATGAGGCATATTCTCAAGTTGTCTTGCATGGCTGTGGCTATTTGTCAAAACTTGCTTCATCATTTATAGTCTCAGAGTTGTTTTCCTTTTAGCTCAATGTTGTGATGGAATCAATACAAATCTGCTCTTAAAATATCTGTCTCTGACCTGTGTTTGTTTTAAGCTGTATCATTCATAATGGTGATGGATAGGTAATGCTATTCCTCTTTGTCTGCACAAAGTGCCACAGCATAAAAAGCGCATATATTTTATGCCCAAGGTCAGGAGAAAATTAATGGATAAAGAGCTAGATAAAATGGAGTTCAAGCTGAATGGGCTGAGTGAGTTCTACAGGGTAGAGACCAGGCAGGCAGTACAAAGCCCATTATACTTAAACACTCTTGAAGCGTTTCAGAAGTGGGATCGTTTCCACAGGCTAACACATAAAAGCACCAAGCTGCTCACAGCTTCCATGGCATATTCTACCTATTGATGTTTACCTGGAGCAATGAGCCCACTTGGCGTTTATTACTAGCATTGAACAAGTTACGTTTTCTTGTCCTTAGTAATCTTCTCTTAAGGCTTTCATGCTAATGTCCTCTACCACTTATTTTCCAACTCTGCCCAGTAAATGCTCATGAGTTTCAAGGCTCAGTGAAGAGGTAGGTCTAGCAGATTCCAACAAAAATAAAGCTTTATAGTGAACAATTCCACTCTACTTTCTGAAATATTCAACTTCAGACAGCTCAATGGCAGCAACTAAGCAGAAATTAAGAAAAAAGAAAACTGAGAATTCTAAAATCTGGAATGTACCACGCCATAAAATCATCCATGAGGTCTTTACTAACAGTATCTATACATACATATATGCAAGATAAACATTTTACAGAGTTAAAGCAACTCAAAAACAGTGGTTTTTTTCATATACCTGGCTGATGAGAAGGGCAATATCTCTTAGTGGGTAAATAACAACTAAGGAATTGGAATGTATCCTTAAAAAAATCACTTTTTTAGATTTAGAAGATCAGTATTTGATAGATAATGCAGTTTTTCTTTCGTTTGCTTTGTTCTGTTTTAAGGGAAACTCCTAGTAACAGCTGTGACTTGTTGCTAGATTAAAATCTTCAACCTCGTGAAACTGTATAAATAAACAGCTTCTGGAAGTTGAGGAAATTGCCCATTATTTCCGGGAACATGCTCTGATAAGAGTTTATAAATATGAAGTCAAAACTCATCCAGAATATCAAGAGAGGAAAGTTTCTGGTGATAGTTCTTGGTCACGGTCTCTTTCAGGCTGATTCTGAAGCATAGGAAAACTATATGAAAGAACTAAATTTGATGGAAACAAAAATGAAGTGTACAGAGGTGATAAGAAATTAAACCCCAAAATGGACAAATCAAAGCTTGGCTTCAATGTAAATGCTTTCTTCAAATGAATTTATAAATAGATGAAGGTAATATTTAATGAACACTTTTCTTCAATATATTAGGCAAATTCTGGATGTAGCAAAATTAGACTGATATCTTCAGTTAGTCATAAATTGAGCATGGCTTTGACCAAGAACGTAATTTTACAGATAAGTGAAACTAAAACAGAATAAGTTCTCCTCAAAACCTACAATATTCTTTGCACATAAGAGGACCTAGGTTTATGCTCTGAGGTTTTTACTTTTTACTCCTTAATGGCATTGCAGAAATAAACCTTTTTGCCCTGCATCTGCAGACCAGTTATTTACAAGGAATCATTTCAGGGAAACAACTCATTCATGAGGGAAAAGGCAATGATGAGGAATTTGTAAGGACTATATAAGTATGTTTATAAATGATAATAAAAGACTGAAATGAAGAATGACAGTCTAAAACTAAAAAGGGGGAACATTAAGACTAAATTTAACAAAAAATTCTACAAGGGGAATTAGGTAATCAAGTAACTGCTCAGAGAGGTACTTGAGACATCTTCATTAGAGGCATTCAAAAACAGATTAGATCAAAACCTAGTAGGAAGTCTCAAGAAGACCCTTCTAAAATACATGTGTACTGCCTAGCTTTTTTTTTTTAAACACTTCTTCCTTTTTTTATTAATTAACATATATGTATTATTTGCCCCAGGGTACATGTCTATGAATCGTTAGGCTTACCCATTTCACAGCACTCACCATAGCACATACCCTCCCCGATGTCCACAACCCAGCCACCCTATCCCTACCCCCCCTCATCCCAGCCACCCTTAGTTAGCTTCATGAGTCCAGGAGTCTCTTATGGTTTGTCTCCCTCCCCATCCCTTCCTGTTTCATTTATCTCCCCCACCCCCCCACAAACCCCTGCCTTGCCTCTCAAGTTCTTCATATCAGAGAGATCATGTGATACTTTTCTTTCTCTGACAGACGTATTTCACTTAGCATAATACCCTCCAGTTCCATCCACATCATTGCCAATGGCCAGATTTCGTTTCTCTTGATGGCTGCATAGTATTCCATCGTATATATATACCACTCTTCTTTATCCATTCATCTGTTGATGTACATCTAGGGTCTATCCAT
>CM053615.1:26561487-26628593 GCA_028646535.1 Procyon lotor
TGTTGTACTTTGTCAAATGCTTTTTCAGCATCCATTGAGAGTATCATATGGTTCTTGTTCTTTCTTTTATTAATGTATTGAATCACATTGATTGATTTGTGGATGTTGAACCAACCTTGCATCCGAGGAATAAATCCCACTTGATCATGATGAATAATCCTTCTAATGTACCGTTGGATCCTACTGGCTAGTATTTTGGTGAGAATTTTTACATCTGTGTTCATCAAGGATATTGGTCTGTAATTCTCCTTTTGGATGGGGTCTTTGTCTGGTTTGGGATCAAGGGGATACTGGCCTCATAAAATGAGTTTGGAAGTTTCCCTTCCATTTCTATTTTTTGAAACAATTTCTGAAGAATAGGTATTAATTCTTCTTTAAATGTTTGGTAGAATTTTCCTGGGAAGCCGTCTGACCCTAGGCTTTTGTTTGTTGGGAGATTTTTTATGACTGCTTCAATCTCCTTACTGCTTATGGGTTGGTTCAGGTTTTCTATTTCTTCCTGATTCAGTTTTGGTAGTGCAACAGTCGACTGTGTCTCAATTCATATAGTCCAAGGTAAGCCTAAATGGCAGGGTCTTGTGAGGCTCCTCTGCTGCTGGCTCCTCCGCCCCAATACCTGGGAGCTCTGCCACACTCAGGCTCCCCTGGTCCCTCAGTGACCCCACGGGTCCTGAAACCACACTGTTCCCGCGAGGGCTGAACCCCCGGTTAGCCTCCGGAGCGATTTCTTTCAGCGGAGCTGACTAAAATTTCTGGATTTTGTGCTCCGCACCTCTGTGACTGCTGGGTGCCGGCCCCTCCCCCCCGGGGTTTCTCTTCCTGTCGCTTTGGATTCACTTTTTCCACATGTCCTGCCTTTTGCAGTGTGGTCGATTTTCTGCTCCTAGAATTGCTGTTCTTATATTCTTCTCTCTCCTGTTGTGTTTGCTGGCTGTTAGAGTGATTCTCTGCCTCTTTAGCTGAATTTCTGGGAACCAATGCTTTCTCTACTACAACACCGCCATCTTGCCCCTCTCCCCTGTACTGCCTAGCTTTAAAAAACATATTTAAAAAAACAATGTAGTAACACTCTCACCACTTAACATAAGATTTTATCATTTGCATGTTTTTCCAAATTTTTACAGATATCTTCCATTACATGGTTATTAAATTTAGTACTATGCCCATAATGGTTTGCATGATGGTATTTTTACATATGCCATACACATTTTAAAAACTTTAACATATTGTAAGGTTAACACTTTGAAAGATGGTTAATATTCAAAGTTGTTGATATATTATTCTGGCTGAATATATTAGATTGATTATAATTTCTTACCACAGCAATTCCTATACTGAATACTTTTTTATTCATGGTTCTTTTGGTTTTTATTGAAATATCTCTGTAATTTAAACTCCTAGGCTCAAAATACTAAGTCACAGGATAGGAGTATTTTACGCCTCTTGCTATGAATTGCTACTTCTAAGGCCATCAGTAGGCACAAATAGATGGCAAACGAAGGTTCTCCTTTTAACATGCTAATATTAAATGTTAAAAATAAATATTAAAACATAATCCAAAGCTAACTTAATGGTAACATTACTTTGCAAATATATAGCGATGCTTCAATTTTTTTTTTAAAGATTTTATTTGACAGAGACAGAGAGATCACAAGTAGACAGAGAGGCAGGCAGAGAGAGAGAGGAGAAGCAGGCTCCCCGCCAAGCAGAGAGCCCGATATGGGGCTCGATCCCAGGACCCTGAGATCATGACCCAAGCTGAAGGCAGAGGCTTAACCCACTGAGCCACCCAGGAGCCCCGATGCTTCAGTAATTTTAATGTCTTTGGCCACTAGTAAGGATACAATTTTTCTATGAATTGGTTTATTCAGGGATGCTTCATGGGTGTACAACCTATGCGATCACAAGAGCCCTGTACTTGGTTTAATGTTCTACTGTTTCCATCCCTAAATACTTAAGAAATTTGAACAAGGGGCTCCACATCTTCATTTCAAATCATGATTATTATTTGCTTTGTTGCTTTTGCTGCTGCTGCTGTTAAGACCTTGGGATTTTCTTATTATGTTAATATATGTTTCAAAATTCTAAAGTCATGTATAAATGTTTTTCATTCTCATGCAACTTAAGAAAACTATTGATTCTACTAAAGATATTCTTGTTCATTCTGTTATATATTTAATCTACTTAAGGAAGAAATGAAGCACACAAACTATCTTGAAATAATCTAGAAGTACCTGACTATTTCAACAGAATAGAGACAAAGTTCATATCCTGGCGTATTAAGAGCTTGGAGAGACCCTGTATCATCTCATACAGAGCTGCAGGCACTCTTCAAAAGTCAGTTCAGTTCACTGCGGGCCCACGGCAATCAGCCAAATAAGTCACAGTAATAACAAAACTGACTTAATACATTTTTCTCTCTATTCAAAATAGATGGAACCCATCTTTCTTTGACTATTTACTGTATTTCTCCTAAATTTGCCTTTGTTTCACTTCCTCCCTCTGTAGCAAAGTTTTTCTCTCTCCCCTAAAAAATACTGCACAATTTGTACCACCTAAGTAAAAAGCATTAGGAGTATTTATAGAACACCTTTATTAATCCTGCATTTTTCATCTGTGTAGAACATTTTGTAACTACTATTTAATATTATGATTAAAATATGAATTAGGGTAATATTTACATTCTGTTTATATTTTAATTCTCATAGAATAATTTTAGAATTCATTCGTTGCATGAACTTGGCAGAAAATGATTTCTCTAATGAATATTTTAAGTTCCATTTAGGAACAAGTATGGTAATACTAATCATTCATTCTTATCATTGCCAATACATGGTAGAGATGGCAACTCCAGAGGTCTTCTCCAATTTTCCTTAGTACAAAACCATTTATTACATATTCTATTAATGCTTCAGATTCCATCTCAAGTCCAGTGAAAACTTATCAATACCTCTGGATACTGCCAAGGACATGCTATATCATGCAACTTTTAATCTTTCTGATGGAAACCTACCTCAAGTGATCTCAAGAGAAGACTAAATGAAACTGGTAGTTGCTTCTGAAACCTTCTAAAGATAATCATCAAAATATTAATAACTGATAATAAACTATAATAAACATTCCATTGTTATTATCAAAGAGACATACTTCCCCAAAAGTGTCACTATACAGTATTCAATTTGGACATTGGACTACCATAGCTGTTACAGTATTATTTCCCCTCTCTTAATAGGTTTATTTGACCATCCTAATTCATGATGATGTATTTAGGAGACCCTAAAAATGGCTGAACATTATTCAATAATGAATAATGAATTAAATAATTCCAAATGGCATTAAATAATAAAATGTCCATCAAAGCATCATAATCTCAGTGGTTTGAAAGCACCCAGGGAACATTCAATTTATTATGTGTTTTTACATGGCAAAAGGAAAATTTCTGAGAGAAATGTTTTCCTTAAACTTGCAGATATTTTGTTATTACTTTTAGAGCTCAAGGCACAGATTCCTGTGGGTTCTTTATATTTTTTCTCCATTCAATGAAATAAATATCTATTTTCAATAGACTTTCATTCTTCCCCCAGAGCTATTAAAACTCAATTAATTGCTCAATTAATCGTCAGTCGCATTTAAATGACTCACTGCTGAACTCCAAACAAACTTATAAAATAAAGTGATATGCTAACTTTCATAAATAGTCACAAATTTAAAAATACATTTAAAATAGAAGAATGTCCATGCCTAAACAGGAAGTACTTCCATTAATTAGAAAATCAATATTCTATAAAGACAGGGGAAAAGCACTTAATCCAACTTTGGCAGTAAAGTTACAGGGATAATTTGGTCATTTATTTTATTACAATGATGCCATTAAATCACACCTCATCAGAGGACTTTTAGAACTGTTGTTATACTCTGAGAATTCTTTTCCATAGTTTAGATTACAAAAAGGTAGATCTTTTGCTTTCAATTTAATAGGATGAAATTTTTAAAGTGAGTATATATACTGTAAGTCTCATTTATCATGAGTGAGCTAGATTTTTCCAGAAAGTGACTCAGATTCCATGTGTGCATATGAGAGTGAAAAAGAAGAGGATTATACGTTTGTATGTCAAGCAATGCCTGACTGAATTTAGTTCTCAGAACTAACATACTCAAGTTTTGAAATGCTCCTATACTGTCTCCTCATTCCCTAACCCCTCACCTCAAGTTTTGATAGACAAAGCGGTAACTCAGTTCTAAGAGTAGAGCAAATTCATTAAATAACTCTACATGGACTAGCCAAGATGTACATGCACATATACTGTTGAGCTTCTTTTGTCCGGTCTCAGTGAATTCTTCAAAATGAATTATTGATCAGTAAGCATACTATGCCACTCTTCTTTCTCATCATCCTATCTGTCTCTATCAGATAATAATGTAGATCTGGACTGATGTCTCTAAATTTGTGGCTGCAGAGAAGACTTATGCATTTAGGTTGTGAACAGTAATGAAATGATTAGGTCCACACAATTTCCATTAAAATGTAAGGAAAACAAGTAAGGGTACCTTTTGCTCAAGGAAAATTCAGAAAGGGAGAAAGTTTCAGTTTTTCTACATGAGTTTAAGTTTCAAAAACAAGTAGGAAATGGTTGCAACAAATGTAGTGATTCTGAGAAATAAGTGCATAAACTAACATTTATTTAACTAAACTGTCTATTAAGCTAAATGCTACTATGTGCTAAACATTTTGCCAAATACTAAGGATGCGAAGCCCAGTTAGGGATGGTTGCTCACGGAGCTGAGCCCTGGACAAAGTTCTGCTAGACAGGAAGGGAACTACAGAGAATTCAGCAAAGAAATAACTTAGGTTAGTTGACATTCACAAATGAGACATTCCCCAACAGCCTTAGAATCCCCAAATGTTGTAATGGGTAATACTTAGTATGCATGCATGTTGGGAAAGGATAATGTCTACACAAATTATTTATCCTTCCAATGCCAAATCCTGAAATGGTGGAAGATTACTGAAGTCATTTTTTTCTTCCGCTTAAATATTAATGTGCACACTTTTCAACCAATTGTTGGCACTAACACCTACAGCAATTCCTGATTCTATCTTGTTTGTGAAAAGTAATGTCAATATCTATAACTATAAACACATGAAATTAAGTTTTGTTATAGTGCCATTTCCAACTTACTGGAATAATTCTGCATTTCAGGCCAGCTTCCAAGATAGACAGATATTTGTAGGGGAAAATGATGGTTGCTTCATATTCATGATTTGAATTTTTAATGATTACCTATTATGCTTTACATCCTTTCCGATGTATCTGAAATTCTAAAATTTCAGATTTTAGTTGTTTCCTAAGTAATACTGTAAAGTAAAAATAAGTGGAATTTCTCTATATTGAAGCCATGATAATTAAATTAGGGTTATGTGTGATTCTGTTTGTGTCTAGGTAGACAGATGCAGGTATATGGATATTTTTGTGTTACATAAATATACATAGCAATTCATCCTTTGGAGATTAGTATATCTCAGGCATGATCTCTGCTCCTACTATTTTACAGTACTCTTGCTATGGATTTGACCAACAAATTTATTAAAGTAGGTCTATAAATATTTCAGAATGCTTTAAGATACAGATAATTTGTCACCTCTATATGTCCAAAACTGCTGCAGAAGATGCACAAAAAAAAATGTGGAAAGAAAGGAAGAAGTAAAGCAATTAAGAACTATCAATTAATTAGAACTTAATTATAAATATTATTTCATATAGTGCATGTATGACTTCTAAGGGACAATGCCATGCTACGTGAACCAATGATCCACTTCACTGACTAGCTGAGGTTGATTAGATGACTCTTTTTTCTTTTAAATTCCAGTGTAGTTAACATATAGTGCTATATTAATTTTATGTGTACAAAAGGATGGTTCAATAATTCTATACATTAATCAATGCTCATAATGATAAATGTACTCTTAATTCCTTTTGCCCATTTCACCCATCCTCCCACCAACCTCCCTTTTGGTAACATCAGCCTGTTCTCTATAGTTAAGTGTCTATTTTTTGGGCTGTTTCTTTTCTTTGTGTATTCATTTGTTTCTTATCTTAAATTCCACATATGACTGAAATCATATGGTGTTTGTCTTTTTCTGACTGACTTATTTCACTTACTCTCTAGACGCATCCATGTTGTTGCAAATAACAAGTTTCATTCTTTTTTATGGTAGAGTATTATTCCAGTGGGCATGCATGCATGTGTGTGTGTGTGTGTGTATCATCCTTTTTTAATCCATTAATCTATTGATGGACACTTGAGCTGCTTCCATAAATTGGCTATTATAAATAATGATACAGTAAACACAAAGGTGTATTTATCTTTTCAAATTAGTATTTTCTTTTTTTTTTTTAAAGATTTTATTTATTTATTTGACAGAGAGAGATTACAAGTAGGCAGAGAGGCAGGCAGAGAGAGAGGGGGAAGCAGGCTTCCTGCTGAGTAGAGAGCCCGATGCAGGGCTCGATCTCAAGACCCTGAGATCATGACCTGAGCCAAAGGCAGAGGCTTTAACTCACTGAGCCACCCAGGCACCCCTCAAATTACTGTTTTAATATTCTTTGGGTAAAAACCCAGTAATAGAATTACTGGGTTATATGGTAGCTCTATTTTAAAATTATTGAGGAACCTCCATACTGTCTTCCACAGTGACTGCACCAGTTTGTATTCCCACCAACAGTGCATAAAGTTTGTTTTTTTCCTCCATATTCTTGCCAACACTTGTTTGTGTTTTTTATTTCAGTCATTCTAACAGGTATGATGTGATATCTCTTTGTATTTTTGATTTGCATTTCCCTGAAGATGAGTGATGAGCATCATTTCATGTCTGTTTGCCATCTGGATGTCTTTAGAGAAATGTCTGTTCATCTATTCTGCCCATTTTTTAATTGGGTTGTTTTTTGGGTGTTCAGCTGTATAAGTTATTTATAAATTTTGCCTTCTAACCCTTTGTTGAATATATTTGCAATTATCTTCCCCATTCAGTAGGTTTTCTTTTAGTTTTGTTGATTGTTAACTTTGTTGTGCAGTAGCTTTTTATTTTGATGTAATCCCAACAGTTGATATTTGCTTGTGTGTCCCTTGTCTCAGGAAAAATATCTAGAAAAGGTTGCTATGGAAGATATCAGAAAGATTACTACCTATGCTCTCTTCTTCTGAGAATTTTGTGGTTTCACATCTCACAATTAACTGCTTAATCTATTTTAAGGTTATTTCTGTGTATGGTGTAAGAAAATGACTTAGTTTTGTTCTTTTGCACGTAGCTGTCCAGTTATCCAAATCCCATTTGTAAAAGAGCTTCCCATTGTATATTCTTGCCTCCTTTGTCTAAGATCAATTAACCATATAATTGTGTCTTTATTCCTAGACTCTTTATATTATTCTATTAATGTATATGTCTGTTTTTGTGCCCATACCATACTGTTTTGGTTACTACATTTTTGAAACATCTCTCTAAATCTGGGATTATTTTATCTCGTTTTGTCCTTCTCTTTCTAGATTGCTTTGGCTATTAGGAGTCTTTTGTGGTTCCATAGAAATTTTAGGATTATTTGCTCTAGTTCTGTGAAAAATGTTGTTAGTACTTTTACAATGTCAGTGATTAACTCTCTTCTTTCATTTCTGATTTTGCTTACTGAGTCCTCTTATTTTAATGAGTCTGATTAATAGTTTATTAATTTTTGACCTTTTCAAAGACCACCTCCTTATTGCATTGTTTTTTTTTAATTTTTGTTTTGTTTTGTTTTTCTTCTTTTTCCACTCATTTCAGCTCTGATCTGATCTGTATTATTTTCTTCCTTCTACTAATTTTGGGATTATTTGTTCTTCTTTTTCTAGCACCAATAGATGTAAGGTTAGGTTGTTTATTTGATATATATATGTGTGTGTGTGTGTGTGTGTGTGTGTGTGTGTGTGTATGTATATACATATACATATATCTTTTTTTTTAAAGATATATGTTTTTATCTTTAAAAGTGTGTATTTAAAAGTGTGTATATACATATACACACTTTTTTTTTTTAACTTCTTGAGGTAAGCCTGTATTGCTATAAACTTTCCTCTTAGAACCATTTCTACAGAATCCCAAAGATTTGGGGCCATTGTGATTTCATTTTCATTTGTCTCCATGATTTTTTTTTTTTATTTCTTTGATTTCTTGGTTGGTTGACCCATTTATTGTTTAGTAGCGTGTTATTAAACCTCCATATATTTGTGTTCTAAATATTTTCATGTGGTTGATTTCCAGTTTCATAGCATTGTGTTTGGAAAAGATGCATGGTATGACTTTGATTTTTTTAATTTGTTGAGATTTGCTTTGTGGTCTAATGTATGTTCTCTTATGGAGAATGTTCCATATGCACTTGAAAACAGTATTCTGCTGATTTAGGATGGAATGTTTTGAACATATCTGTTAGATCTATCTTGCCCAGTATGCCATTGTGTCCTTGATGATTTTCTGTTTTAATGATTTGTCCATTGATATAAGAGGAGTGTTAAGGTCTCCTGCTATGGATTACTTCCTTTGTTTGTTATTATCTGCTTTATGTGTTTGGTTGCTTCCATGTTGACAGCATAAATATTCACAATCATTATATTTTCTTGTTGTATTGTTCTCTTTATGATTATATAGTCCTTCTTTATGTCTGATACAGTCTTTGTCTTAAAGTGTATTTTGTCCTATATAATATTGCTACCTTAGCTTTCTTTTCACCTCCATTTGCATGATAAATGCTTTTTAATCCCTTCACTTTCAGTCTGCATGTATCTAATCTGAAATGAGCTTCCTGTGGCCAATATATAGATGGATTTTCCTTTTTTATTCGTTACATCACCCTATGTCTTTCGACCGGAGTGTTTAGTCTACTTACATTCAAAGTAATTATTGATTGGTGTGTACTTATTGCCATTTTCTTACTTGTTTTGTGGTTACTCTTGTAGTTCTCTGTTTATTTCTTCTTTTTCTCTATTCTCACACACTTTGCTGGCTTTCTTTAGTGATATACTTGGATTCCTTTTTAATTTTTTGCATTTCTACTCCTGGTTTTGATTTGTAGTTACCATTAGGTTTGTATATAACATCTGCATATAACACTCTATATTAAGTTGATTGTCATTTAAGTTTGTACTCATTCTTTATTCCTCTCTTGCCCACATTTTATGCATATGGTGTCATATATCACATCATATTATTTTGTAAAACCCTAGGCTAATTTTTTTATAGATATACTTAATTTTACTGCTTTTGTGCTTCCCATTTTTGTTACTCCTGCTTACAGTCTTTACTTTCCAAAGAGTCCTCTTTAACATTTCTTGTAAATCTGGTTTAGTGATTATGAATCCCTTCAACTTTTATTTGTCTGGGAAACTCTTTATCTCTCTTTCTATTCTAAATGACAGCCTTGCTGGATAGCATATTCTTGGCTTCATTGTTTTTTGTTTCTTTTCTTTCATCATTTTGAAAATATCATGCTACTCCCTTGTGGCCTGGAAAGTTATGCTGAAAAATTATCTGACAACTTTATGGGATTTCCCCTATATGTAAGTGCTTTCTTTTCTCTTTATGCTTTTAAAATTCTTTCTTTACCACTCTTTTTTGCCATTTTCATTATTGTGTATTCCTGGTTGGACCTCCTTGGGATGATTTTGTTGGGGGTTCTCTGTGTCTTTTGAATGTGGATTTCTGTTTCCATTCCCATGTTCAGAAAGTTCTCAGCTTTTATTTCTTTAAATAAGTTTTCTGCTCATTTTTTTCTCTCTTCTTCTGTGAACCCTATGATGCAAATGTTATTATGTTTGCTGGTATCACTGAGTACCCTAAAGCTATTATTTTAATAATAATATCAAAATGTCATTGCTTTATCCATTACTCCATTTCCCAGGTTGGTGATACATTCTTATGTTCCTTCTAGTCTATTATTTATTCTACCTAGTGTATTTTTATTTGCAGTTTTTGAGTTCTTCATCTCTGGTTCCATTTTTTTAATTTTTAAATTTAAATTCAAATTAATTAACATATAGTATATTATTAATTTCAGGGGTAGAATTTATGGTTTGTCAGTTGCATATAATATCCAGTGCTCATTATATCAAGTTCCCTCTTTAGGGCCCATCATCTAATTACCCCATCCCCTCACCCACCTCCCCTCCGGCAACTTTCAGTTTGTTTCTTATTTTCAAGAGTCTTTTATGGTTTGCCTCCCTTTCTGTTTTTATTTTATTTTACTTTTCCTTCCCTTCCCCTATGTTCATCTGTTCTGTTTCTAAAACTCCACATATGAGTGAAATCATATGGTATTTGTCTTTCTCTAACTGACTGGTTTCACTTAGTATAATACCCTTTACCTCCATCCACATCATTGCACATGGCAAGTTTCTGTTCTTTGTGATGGCTGAGAAATATTCTATTATTTATATTATATTATATTACATTATATTATATATTTATTATACTATATCATATACACACATTATACACACACACATACATACATACATACATAATATACAAATGCACACACACACCCCCACCACATTTTTATCCATTCATTTGTCAATGGACATCCAGGCTCTTTCCATATTTTTGGCTATGGTGAACATTAATACTACAAACATTAGGGTGTATGTGCCCCTTCATATCACTATTTTTATCCTTTGGATAAATACCTAGTCGTGCAATTGCTGCATTGCAAGGTAGTTCTATTTCTAATTTTCTAAGGAAACTCCATACTGTTTTCCAGAGTGGCTACAACTGGCCAGTTCTTTTTTATGTTTTCTACCTTTTTAAAGGTCTCACAGAGATCCTCAACTCTTTACTCAAACCAGTGAGTATCTGTAAAGACCATTACTTGAGGTGTTCTATCAAGCATATTACTTATCTCCATTTGTTCATCTCTCTTGCTGTGATTCTGTCCTATTCTTTCACTTGGGTCATATTTCTGTCTCCCCATTATGTCTAACTATGTGTCTGTTTCTATGTGTTAGGAAAGTCAACTAGATCTCCTGTTTTTGAAAGTAGTGTTCTTATGAAGAAGAGGTCCCATAGTGACCTCCAGTGCAATGTCCCCTGTTCACCAGAACCTGGCACTTCACCAGTATCTCCTACCTATGTTCTGAGTGCCCCATTTTTGTGGCTGAACTGCTTCTACCTTCAGTCTAGCTGTCTCAGGGCCTCCCTTTGACTGTTGTAGACACAGTTTAGTCTTTGAGTTGCTAGTGGGCCAGTCTAGTACCTCATTTAGGCCTGCATTGACTCAGACCAGTTGTTTAGCAGAGATGCAGAGATGCAGTAGCACCAAACTCAGGGTACTTTTCCTGTGTCATCCCTGAGCAGCTTTCATTGGTGAGCAGCACTTGTAGTCAGACCTGTTGTCCACCTCTAGCCCACTTTTGGTATGTGTAGTAACCTTCCCCTCTCTCCACAGCAGGAATCATCTTGGAGTGGTGTTGAGCCCTGTTGGTACTATTAGCACATTTCCAGGCTTGTGACACCACTTTGGATAGGCTTCAGCCAAGAGCTATTGGGGGAGGCATGTCCACCAGAAAATGTGGATGTGGGCTGAGTTGTTCCAGCAAGGTCTGTGCTGGTCCATGGTGGGAATCGGCAGGTTAGGTTGGAGAGGCTGGTTCATTGTCTTAGAAAGGTTTGTGCAGTTTGACTGTGGGAGAAGACCTGGAACCAAGGCCAGACTGGAGGGGACAGGTCCACAGGAGAATGCAGAGGTAGGATGCACCTCCAGCAATTTAGGTTGAGAGTGCAGGCACTGGGCTGGTTGCTGCTGGTATCTCTGTGTCTGGCCTGGGGGATGGGTAGAGAAATGACACTTGCCAGAATCTTTGTTCCTGGAAAATCTTGCAAGGACCCTTGCCCCCTCGGAATATGCTCTGAGATTAGTAAACAAATCTCCCTCTCATATATCCCAGCCATTTTTAAAGCTGTTGCTTTTATGCTTTATCTCCAAGGGGATGTTTGTTGTGCTGTCTCTTTAAGACTGGGGACTTAGTTTTCCTCACCTCTCCCAGAGCTGTGCCCAAGGATTTTTAAAGTTCCAGGTGTTAAACCCTGTTGGTTGTTTGAATCCACAAAATTATTCTCCTCTGGTTTTCAAGCAGGTTCCTCACGCCTGGAGTGCTTGGTGTGAAGGTCTGGTCCAATCCCATGACATTCCTGTCTGTGGACAGTCTCATGGGTCTTTTTAGCTCTCACTATGTCTCTATCTTTTCTTACCCTCTTGGATGTGGTCTTCTCTCTACATTTAGCTGTGGAGAGTATGTTCTGCCAATCTTCATATCATTTTCTAGGTTATGACCCTGATGTGGGAATTATCAGTTGAATCTCTGGGATGAGGTGAAATTTGGGTCCTCCTTTTCAGCCATCTTCCCCAGAAGTCTAGATGACCTTTTTAAAAGGGATTAATGAATGGATAAAGAAGATGTGAGGAGCATCTGGGTGATTCAGTAGTTTGGCCTCCAACACTCAGTTTCAGCTTGGGTCCTGGTTTCAGTGTTCTGGGATTGAGCGCCACATTCAGCTCTGTACCCAACAGGGAGTCTACTTCTCTGCTTCTCTCTCTGCTTCTCCTTCTGCTTCTCTCCCTGCTCACACTCTCTAAAATAAATAAATCTTTAAAAAATTGTTAAAATATACATGCATGCGTGTGTGTGTGTGTGTGTGTGGGTGTGTGTGTGTGTTTGTGTGTGTGTACATATATATAGTAGAATTTTACTTAGCCACAAACAAGAATGAATTCTTGCCATTTGCAATGATATAGATAGAACTAGGAGGTATTAGTCTAAGTGAAATAAGTCAGAGAAAGACAAATACCATATAATTTCACTCATATGTGGAATTTAAGAAGCAAAAGAGATGAGCATGTGGGAGGGCAGTAAAAGAGAGAGACAAACCAGAAAACAGGCTCCTAAGTATAGAGAACAAACTGAAGGTTATTGGTGGGGAGGTAGACAAGGGATGGCCTAACCGGGATGGGTATTAAGGAGGGCACTTGTGATGAGCACCAGGTGTTATATCTAAGTGATGAATCACTGTAATCTGCAAACATCTGAAATTAATAGTACACTGTATATTAACCGGAATTTGAATAGAAACTTGAAGAATATAAAGAAAAGAGATTAAAGTAAAGGGAGAAATTATAAGGGAAGTATAACTTTTTCTCCTTTATTTGTGACCTGTCATATTAAAAATGAAATGAATTTGCCAGAAAGTGTCTAGTCATAGTAGATGCTCAATAAATGTTTAGTGAATTTATGTATACAATCAGTAACATTTTTAATAGCATACAAAATACCATCTCTGTTGAGTTTGGTATAGACATATTTACATATTCTCTCATAAAAAGGAGATAAAGTGTAACACACTTTTAGATAAAATGCAGTTTGTTCTTAAAATATCATAGTATTTAAAGGTTTACATTGAGAAATCTGAAAACTGCTGGAATAAATTTTACTTAGAGCTGCAGAAATAGATTTCCTATACTTCCTTGTCAATTGACAGAATTCAGTTCATAGATTATTTTAGTAGACATCACAGTACATGTATCATTCTATAGTAATTTACTTTAAAAATGGCCAGGTTAGCGCTTTTTAAGAACTTCTGAAATTCCTCTCTAAAAACATTAGACATAATTATGGAACTGCAGTTTATTGTTTTTATGCAATTAAAAATTAAAAGATCAGGAGAGCCTGCTTCCTCTCCCACCTACTTGTGATCTCTCTCTGCCAAATAAATAAATAAAATCTTAAAAAAATTAAAAGATCATACACCTATGTTATTTGAATTAGGGAAAATGATGTCAGATCTTTACAAAATAAAGTAATTTGCCGCTTGCTTATGTCCTTTGAAAATATGCAATAGTCCAGTGTTGCAAGAAAGTTTTAAAATATTAAAGAAATGGACTAGTATGCATGACAGGAAAGTGCATCATGTACTGCATACCAGGGGATATTAGAAAGAAAAATCCTTCTATAGAACCTGTGTTTTCATCCCAGAAAAGTCACTTTGTATGTGTAGATCAGAGTTTATGTATCTTATGTCTCCTATAATCTGCGAGGGAATAGATTTCAAAATTTCATAATAATTTGGTTAATAAACCATGGCAATGACACAAGAGGAAATGAAATATATTGCTACAACATATTATAAAACTATTTGATAGAAACAGAGTAGCATTTCTTTTAAAATGTAGAAATGTTGCTTAACTAAAGCTTCTGAACAATTGTTCATTTTATCTGTCTGAAGGATTATTCTTTATAATATACTGATTTTTCATCTTAAGTCAGTGATAACACTATACTTAGGAGACAATAGAGACTCAAAGGTTTTATTTTTTTTTAAAGAAAAGTAATAGACATGAAATTTCAAAGCTGGAAATTTGCTAAATTATGTCCCATATCAGTCATAGATTCATTATGGCAAGATATGCCTAACAAAAAGAGGCACTAAGGATTATTCATTTATTGATCCCCTGTTCATGCGAACCATTTTAATAAGTCCTGGGCAACCAAAGAACAAGAAACCCACAGTCCCTGCTGTACACGAGCTCATTCTATGAGCAAAGGAAAACACGTATAGTTGCAAACCAAAGTACTAATGGGATGTATAGTATTTTTATAAAGGTATTATCAAATCAAAGTATTGACCAGATCTGCTAAAGGAATTAGGATCAGTTTCAAACAAGGGCCTCAAAGAGTTGGATGGTATAGATTAAAGCAATTTACCAGGTGGTGAAAAGAAGGCCAGAAAATTAAGCAGAAGGAATACCATGTAGACATGAATGTCAGGAGGAATATAAGATATTTAGTGGGACTGGATAATTTCATGATGGGAAAATCTGTTGGTGAAGCAAGTGAGAATTCAGAGGCTACGCTAAACATTTGTTCTTTCACCCACTGGTACAAACATCAGAGGTGTGAAAACAAGACAGTGGTATGCTCAGTCTCACTCCCCTGTGGCAGTCATGAACACTTATCAGTGTTTGGGGGAACTATAACAGAGTTCCTGAGCCATTCCACAAATCTGCAGCAAGAAAGTCACTGTAAAGGGGGAAATGCATTTCTATTAACAACAAATGTGTCCTGATAATGTCAGGTATTAAGACAGAAGAAATAAGGGGCGCCTGGGTGGTTCAGTGGGTTAAAGCCTCTGCCTTTGGCTCAGGTTATGATCTTAGGGTCCTGGGATCCAACCCTGCATCAGACTTTCTGCTCAGCAGGGAGCCTGCTTCCCCCCTCTCCCTCTGCCTGCCTCTCTGCCTACTTGTGATTTCTCTCTCTGTCAAATAAATAAAAATCTTAAAAAAAAATGATGTTTTGGATTTGGTGGGATTAATTTCACTGTTGGGTTATGTTAATGACCATGTGCATGATTACTCTGTACCATACCAAACAACCTACACTGAAGATAGTCCTTTTGTTTATAGGCCCATTTTCATAGTAGTCTCTACTTGCTTGAATAAAATCCATATAATCTGGTAAAACATTATTTTTTGACATTTTAAAAGTTATTTTAACAGGTAAAAAAGTTATCCATTAATTAAATTCTTGAAATGTGCCAGATATTTTAGTCCTTTGTCTGCATTATTTAGTTATACATTTCAACAGCCCTATTGGGATAGGCCACATCTTCATTATAGATCAAAAACTGTTATGGATTCAGTCATCTCATGAATCTCCTGGTCCTCTCTGTGTCACTCCTATTCTCCATCAAACAGGAACTAAATTTTTATTGTAACCAATTTTACTCAATATATAGGTATCCTATTAGAGGGCATTGATTTTTTAAAAATAATCATGTGTGGGTTACAAAGAAATAAATTATATAAACAACACTGACTGTTCACTCACCCTCTTCCAGCCCACGTTTACTCCCCTCTTCATTCATGTTCCACAGCACTGTTAGTTTGCCCTTTCATCCCGAAGTCTTAAGTTGTCCTCTGTAGGTCCTCACTTTATCTACCTCTTCTAAACAGAAGTCAAATTCAGGTGGTCCAGAAAAGCAAAAGAATTTAGCAGGTTGACTTGGTTAAAGCATTCCACTTTAAGTATTCAGAAAGTGAGATCTCAAAGTATAGTATGATTTTAGCCAGCTAATTAAGTGGCTAAATAAGAAGGAAGCTCCACCTCTCTGTCCTCTAATCACTACAACAAACAGTGTCCGTCCCTTTGGTTTCTTTTTGCCCCCCACATATGTCCTCATGGTAGTGCTAGAGCCAATATGTACTTCAATATATTATTCTAAGATTTTAAAATATGAAGCCTTAGATACAGAGTTCAAGGAGATCCTATTGTCCAAACTCTTCACTGGACCAATAAAGAAATTCAGACTAAGAGATATTAAGAGACCAGATTCATACTTTCTTTTTATTTTAGGTCATTCAACCACTAACAAATAATACAAGTCAGTACAGGCACCAGCTACAGAGTAGGACATTTTTTTGATGGTTAAATTTTAGCTTTCTTAGGCTTCTAATAATTCTGTTCACCTCTCAACTTTTTTTTTAATCAGATTTTATAGTAATGCCAGGGTTTCTCTAATCACACTGACCTCTTTCCAATATTCCAGGAAAATAATTACTTTCTATTGGTTTTTGCCACTGCTGTAGTCAAACATACTTATAAAATTTGAAAATATGTAACTGAAAAAAAATTGAGTAAAATAGTTAAAGTATAGCAGATCTATTATACTCCTTAAAGTTCCCTAATTATATAAAGTTTAATGGAAAAATTGAACAAGGGGAGAAATCAAGTTAAATTCCACAGACTAAAAGTTCTTTTATATCCCAAAAGGAAAATAAAGACATAGTTAGTTTTGAAATATCTTGACCTCAATGACCCTGAAAAGCTATATGTGATTTTTATAGTGAGATAGCCAAGACATCTGAAACATGTTACAGGGAAATAACAAACTACTTGGTAGAAAGGGTCAAAATTTAAACAAAAATCCACAAATATAAATCTCCACTATGGCAAGTAATTTTTTTCAGTATAGGTTTCCATTGATTAGATGGAAACCATAAATCCTCAAAGATGTAGACAGACTCTTGAAATAATCAAGTCATTAAAGTTAAGCAGCAAATAGCTTTTTGTATTCCAGGCAGGGTCAAGTGCCAACAATCTACCAGTGATTGGGCTATCCTCCCCAGAAAGCATGCAGCTCCCCAGTGACAATTTTAGGTAAACCTGATCTTTGACTATGTGGTGTAATTGGCTTTAATTTAAGACTTTTCTTTTACTGTGTCTTCTACCCATGAGAATGAAAGCCAGCAAAGCTAGGCTAATTTGCATTCTGAAATTTCATTCTGTGTTTTTATTTTCCTTTAGAGGGTTCTTGTTACGGAAGAGCTTCATTAACTCAATTAGGCATGATCCAGTGGGCCCGTGCAAATTAGGCTAGCCACAGTATCTTTAGAATGGACAAAAATAAGAAGCCAGCTGTAGTCTTTATATTTTGAAGGAAATTGTACCAACTGACATTTCCATCATAGTCATATTAAGCTCACAGCAACTGCAATAACCAAAATGTGTTTTGGAAGACCTTTTCTCCAATACTATAAGATACATAAAAGATACACTAGTAGAAAGGGGAATAAACTTTTTTTTTTCACCACCATGAATTTTTTATACCACTTAGGTTTTTGGTTTTATTATAGGAATAATAAATAGACTCTGGCAAAAGTATATGCACATGTAAATCTATAACTGATGCTAGGACTTTGATTCCATACATACTATATTTGAAAGAACCAGGTATAATTAGGAAAGGTATTCTCCTTATCTTCCTATCTCTCTCTCTCTCTCTCTCTCTCTCACACACACACACACACACACACACAGCAAATAATAAAAAACAATGAAAAGAGCATAGGGAAATAGACTCTACCTGCCCTGTAACTATAAAAGTGGATTTTATCTCAGTTTCTTCATCGTCCAGTAGAAAATAACATATCTTTTGAAGAAGAATTTTTAGGCAAATTATTTGTTCATAAAAATCACCTGGGTAATTGTTACAGTGAATCTTGGGGCATATTTCAGACCTACTGAATCAGAATTTGCATTGAGGAGCTTAGGAATTTGTATTTTTATACAAGCAATCCTTACTGAGTGGCTATACACTAAAACATAAAAAAAAATGTGAAGCTCTATAGAAAATTCAGAATGATACAGAAGTGTACAAAATCAACATTCAGAATAAGAATTTCTAACAAAAATTTGTTTTGGTTAATTTTTACATTTCAAGGGACAGCTGTGCTGAATGAACTAACCAACCAACCAACCAAACAAGTGCTTTAAGAAGCTAATACTCTTCTGCCTTTGCATAAGTACAACTTTTTAACTCATAAACATTGGAAGTTCACACCTTGTATGATAACATTTAAAGAATCAACTACTCTAGAGAGTATATTCATAAACCCTGGGACAGAGTAATAAATAGTAAAGCACAATTGTAACAAATAATAGTAACAAATGTAGTTACATTTTGACTTGTCTCTTGATTCTTTATGAATGTATTCTCAAGAAATACAGAGGAAACCTAGATGAAAGATATGAAAACCCTCCAACCTAATTCTAAGTATCTGAATTAACAATGTTGAAAATAAGATGGTACTTCCAGTAGGAATTTACTGTCACCATAAGCTATTTGTGACTTGAATACTAGAACATGGAGTTCAGAACACAATCCAATTTTTTTAGATCACAGTGAGTTCCCAGCAGGGGTTGTTCCTCTCCAGAAACTGCCTTGGATAGCATCCTGGTACTTGGATGCCTTGGCATGTCTGCCACCTCAGAAATCAGTAAAGTCATGCTTCCGTTTAAATGAGAAACTTGACACATTCCTCTGATTCCTGAACTGTGCCCACAAAACCTGTTACAACATTTTGTAGACTGCAATGAATGTTGTTGAAGTCTTGTGGTGGCTAGTTGCAATTTTAAATGTGCATTTCCCAATTTGGAAAATGTAAATTGAGAAATTTCTTGGAAGGGAATCATGTTGGAAACAACAGAAATTGCTTGCTTTTACACAGTCAACTAATAATGACTGGTCATTGGTAACAAAGGATTACCCAGGGTATGAGCATTGATTTTTGCAAACAGAATAGGACCATACTTAAGGGTATAAAGATATCATACAGTCATAGTGAGCTGGAATTGATTTTATTAAGGCTGATAATAGAAACCAGATGGTCAAAGTATCTGAAACATATATAGCTTTCCCTGAAGCTATGCTAGAAAAAAGGAATAGTATTCTTATATGACATAAAAGACCTGCAGGGCTGATTCAAGAATAATGTAAGAATAATACCTTGTTCTAAAGTACATGGATTATGCCTTCCAGGATATTTTATCTGAAAAACACTCTCATGGTTGTGTGTTATATACTAAAATATAGGTGTACAGACTTCAGAGGGCAGGTAGTAAGTAGTTTTAGCCTTTTCCACTTATGGATATGTTTACCAATTATTCCTGTCATCTTTCTAGAGATTTTATTTCTACCCCTAAAGTCTATTTTCTGTTTTTGTTCTACCACAGCCCCCACCCAAATCCAACAAAGATTCTCTGTTAACTATGACTGGCACTAGGTATAAATTCAATGGAAATTTTTAAATAAATGAAGGACTCAAGGGAACTCTGTAAATGTTTCTTCAATGTGAAAATGGGGGACACAAAGGCATACAAACAGTAAATAAATACTATTAAAGATGTGCACCAGAATTTAGTAGACCAAACAGAATGATTTGAATAAAATTAATATAGGCAGTTAGTCTCCTTTTGATGCTGCAATTGCCACAGAGTCAATGGTTTAAAATAACAAGAATTTATTACCTTACTAAGTCGGCATCACAAGTCCAATATGGGTCTCACTATGTTAAATCAAAGTATTAGCAGGGTTGCATTCCTTTCTAGAAGCCCTAAGGGAAAAATTGTTTTCTTGCCTTTTCCAGCTTCTACAAAATGTTCACATTCTCAGTTTGTGTCACTGCTGCTAACTTTAAAGACAGCAGAGGCCGGTTGAGTCTTCCTCGGATTGCAGCAGTCTCATACAAATTCTCCTGCCTCCCACTTAAAAAGGCTGATATTGGATTTACCTGGATGATGCAGTAATATCCCTATCTTCCGGTCAGTTGATTCGTAACATTAATTCCATTTGCAACTTTAAATTCCCTTCGCCTTGCAAGGTAAAACTCACAGGTTCCAAGGATTAAGTAAGATCTTGGCATCTGCAGGGAGGGTCTGTTACTCTGCCTACCACAATCATTATAATGGAAATCATATTTTACTACTGCTCTGTGAACGAGAAAACTTTTTCCAAAGGAAGAGACACCTTCTGCTCTTCAGCTAGGAGAGTTCACTCACCCTCATTTTGACTTCCGTGTCTTCTACACACTGATCCAAGGTGTTTCTTGATAGACCTGTTTTAATTTTCAAAAGATCTGCTTGATTGCAATCAAAATCAAACAGAATAATTTATGGAAAATGGAATAGGAGAAAGAATGTGAGAGGGGGTAGAATTTTTCCAAGTGTTTTAATTGGAAATTATTTTAAGAATTTCTAATGATCAAATTCATAGGAATAGGTTTAGTTGACTAAAGCACTAATTCTGAGAGTAATGGAAAAAGTTGCCATTTCATGAATCTTGAGAGCAAACCAAATTGTAATAACATTTATATCACATATCACAAAATATCACTGTAGGCATAGGATAGAACTCTAAATCAAGCTTCTAATTTGAACTCTTTATTTGCTATATAAATATGCTAACTCTTTACACTTCAGTCTAAAAAGCTACTTGGGCTGTAATAAGTGTAAGTTCAATTTTCTTCAGGTTTGAATTTGGCTCAAGTAGCACAGATTTCTGGGCAGAAGAGAAAGTTCGGGCAGCTGATTGTTCGTTTTACAATCAATGGAAGTCTATCCTCATAATAGCATATATTTATCAAAACAACTTTGTGATGAAACACACTGGGTCAAATTATAGTGACTTTAACCTGAAAATTCAAATTTCAAAGAACTCATCATGGTAAATAAAAATAAAAGGTATTGAATATACAGGGCTTTAACCACACACACTTGTATAGATATTAAATTCTTCCAGTTAAATTCAATTCCATTCTTCTAGGTTTTTCTTGAAGTTCAATTCCTTAAACAATGTCTGAAACTCAAAAGTAATCCTCCAAATAAAATCTCTAACACTAAACCTCGCTTGGTCACATATAATAAACAGCAGTGCATATTAGTTCCAAGAAAGTAGAATTGACTCTTAGATGAGTGACTGTTTGTCATTAACATGCAAGCACTTGAAGGAAGAAGCACTCTGAGAATGTGTACAGCTCTTGAGTTGTAGAGTAGATCTATCAAGGATTGAATGCCTTTCACTTTGATTAGAGTTAACACCAATGGCATGCACACAAGAGACACTGACTCTCCTGAATTCACAGTTGCTTAATGTACCCCAGCTATATAATGGGCAGATTACCTGAAGTCTTTCCTTTATTCACCAAACAAAGATTGCACTGCCTGGATACTGAGCAAAGGATCCTAAGATAAATGGTAAAGACACAGAGATTGCTGTGCTTGAAGATGTTGGCTTGCTGAGGGCCTAAATGATAACAAATAATTATGACATAGCATGTTACTTATATAGTAGTATACATTCAAGGAGAGGGAGGCAATAAATCCAACCAAAGAAAGTCAAAGCCAGGTGGTGATTCTTGAGTTGAATTTTGAAGGATGATTAGGAATTTGGCAGAGACAATACAGAAGGATAATAAAGAGAAACAGAAATGTAATTACAGAAAAGTAATAAATCGGTGTAGTGCATTTGGGAAACAGGAATTTCATATGACTGTTCTGAAAGGAAGAAATGCTATTCCTATAGCACAAGACAAGGCTAAAAAGCAAAGCCAAGGTCAAAGAAAGAGCATACTTACTCTCACTGATGAGGACCTCTTCAGAAAATTATATGCCCAGAAATGTTGGAAAATAACATAAGAAACTTCTCAAAATTCTCAATTAAAAGCATTAGATTCAGAAAGAGATGTCCATGAGTGATGATTTTCTTTTGCAATGACACATTTTACTAAGAACGGTAAGATGATAAACTTATCTGATATGGAAGATGCGTAACTATTTATTTAAAAGATACTGTGGTCTCCCAGGACCACTGGAGTTTCATGTGTAGAGAACCAGTGTGGACTACCAGTGTGGATATTCACAGCCCATGAACATTCACATTCTCTATATTGTAAACTCAACTTTGCTGTTGCTATTTTTGTTTTTAAGAAGACCATTTCCAGACTTCAAGCGAGTAGATATTACTACTGTATTTTCTCCAAATGATATTAAGTCCTTTTTATAAATTCCTAATTCCTCAGAGAATTGAAGGGGAATCATCTCAACAATGATGCATAGGAAGCAGTGTTATTTGAATGGTATAAACGCCTAGTTATATTTTGATTATTTTTTTTAAGATTTTATTTATTTATTTGACAGAGAGAAAGAGATCACAAGTAAGCAGAGGCAGGCAGAGGGAGAGGGGGAAGCAGGCCCCCTGCTGAGCAGACAACCCAATGCAGGGCTGGATCCCATAACCCTGAGATCATGACCTGAGCCAAAAGTAGGGCCTTTAACCCACTGAGTCAATCAGGCACCCCTATATTTTGATTCTTATTGGTGTGAAACATTTGAAAGGTCTGGGTACCATATACTTAGAGAAATGGCAGATTTTCAATTAATGAGCCATCCAGAACTTTAGGAAATGCAACTTCTAGAAACAGTAATTATGCGCTATGAGTGCTCAACATGGCCACAATAGGTTTGACAAAATCCCTCCAGAGAAGTATCATAGCTGGTGAAATGGTATAATGTGATTGCAAGAGAAGGTTTATCTTTCCTTTCTGACCATCTCACTGAACCACTGATTCTTTTTTTTTTTTAAAGATTTTATTTATTTGACAGAGAGAGGGAACACAAGCAGAGGGAATGGTAGCGGGAGAAGCAGGCTTCTTGCCCAGGAGGGAGCCCGATGCGGGGCTCGATCCCAGGACGCTGGGATCATGACCTGAGCCAAAGGCAGATGCTTAATGACTGAGCCACCCAGGCACCCCTGAGCCACTGATTCTTAAGGAGCTGGCTTAAGAGAGCCACTCTCTTGGATATACATATATAAATATCTCATATATGTGTATATATTAAAAATTAAGCTATTTTGAAGAATGAAGTCATTTCAGATATGTCAGTTTTCCATAATAAGAACTGGAGTTTAATCAAGACATTTATAATCAATTAAAATATAGTACTTAGAATATATATTTATATTTTATTAAACCTTTATGACAAATATAACAAGATATATATATGTGTGTATATATATACACACACACATACATAGTGGAAATGTACATCCTAGTGATAAGGACCTCTCTAGATCCCATGTTACCCTTTCAATACTTGGAAAGTCACAATATTGTTATAAACTCTGCTAACCAGAATTGTGTGTTCATTTGACATGTGAATCATATGGAATTAATCTCTGTTTTACACTCCCCACTGTCCTACCTGCATCAGTTACTATAATGTTTTATCCTCTATTCCAAAGATTCCTATTTTTAAGATAAAATCAAACCCAAATAAAACAAAAATCTCAATTACCTCAAATACTTTTTTCAAATTACAAAACTTATAAAGAAATTTCAGTCATTCTGGAAATGGCAACATTTACTTCAACAAACACATCATGGCTGATCATACAGTAACTATTTCTTAACTACTAAAATGTTTGACAAATATCTGCCAGAGTTCAAATATACAATGTAAAACCTTGCAAACAATTTCATGCTATATTAAAAAATCCATTTAAGAGTTTAAAGGCATTTCTTTTATATTGTAAATTATAGAGAATAAACTTTAAGTCCGAATGTGTGATAAGATTGTGGACACTAGGCACTGCTAGAGAAAAAAAAAGATGTTTACAAGACACACATTCCCTTAAAAAATTAAATGAAACAGAGGAATAGAAGGCTCAAGAAGATGCTGAAATGTGGAACTATAAAGTCATTACTGATTTAACGACTATAAATATATGGTTTGGAAAGATAACTTCGTTTTTAAGTGTCATAAATGAATATTTTGTGCTTAGAGAGAATTAAAAAAAAAAAAGTATTGATGTGGCATTTAAAAAGTTTACTATAGGGGCGCCTGGGTGGCTCAGTTGTTAAGCGTCTGCCTTCGGCTCAGGTCATGATCCTAGGGTCCTGGGATCAAGCCCCACATCAGGCTCCCTGCTTGGCAGGAAGCCTGCTTCTCCTGCTACCATTCCCTCTGCTTGTGTTCCCTCTCTCGCTGTGTTTCTCTCTGTCAAATAAAGAAAATCTTTAAAATAAAAAAAAATAAAAAAAATAAAAAATTTACTATGATTTCTACCTGGACATAAGCCGGGAATAGAGGAAGACAATACATGCTTGTTCATGCCCAGAAATAGAGCCTAATTAATAAGTAAAATATAAAGGTACAAATTCATGTACACTGATTTTAAAAAATTCCAGCCCTGTGTATTTCTAAAGAGACATGTTAGTCTGTACTCAGTAGGATAGTCACCTATTTAGTTATTTCACAATAGATCAATTCTATCTTGTGCCTATGTCATCATATAATATTAATAATCATTAGGTGAAGTTCCTGTGAGGAAATAAGAAGCTGCTCAGGGATTTTGTTAAATGTCCCAAAATAACCTAAAAGTTACAAGCATCAGAGTCTCTAAACATATTTAATATTTTCTTAAAGAGATCTATTCTATTTGATAAAACTGTAGAATTTGTTGCAATTTATGATAATACATGAGTCACTAATCATTATAAAACAGAAGAAATACATAATACATTATTTGTATATGATGAATTACCTTATTCAATATGAATCAAATATCCAATTATAAAAAAATATAGATTGATTATATACTAGTAGTACTGCCTCAAAAATAAATTAACAAATATCAAACACAATATTCCTTTCAAGTTACTTTGGAAAAAAATAGGTTCATAATATATTATGTTATTCAACTACATAAACAGTAGAGTCCATAGATCAGTTATTAACTTAGAAAAAGTATAAGAAGAGAAAAATATACAGCAGAGGATTCTAGAGAAGAAGAAGCCATGTGGAAAGTGAGAAACATAAAAATTATGCTATTTTGAAGAATGAAGTTGTTTCAGATATGTTAGTTTTCCATAATAAGAACTGGGGTTTAATCAAGACATTTATAATCAATTAAAATATAGTACTTAGAATATATATTCATATATTATTAAACCTTTATGACAAATATAAGAATACATAAAACACATATGTATATGTACCTGAATACCAGAAACTTTATACACATAAACTACACTTAATAAAATCTAGATTTAAAGACCTAAGTAATGCTATAATAACTTGATTCCCATTTAGGCTAAGAAATACAAATAAAATTATAATTATTATTATAGAAAAATTTAGCTTCATTACAAAAATTATTGGGAAACAAACTAAACCTTTGATAGCTTTAGTTTTTAATGTGCTGTGGGTGAACTCTATTTGGCACATTTATTAAATGGTGCAAGCAATTTTTGGCTAAGTAACAGGATGTCATATTAAACCTCATGTTCCTATATTACTGTGCTGTTAACAGAAACAGCTTGCAAAGATTTATAGCTTCTATTAATTACACTAAAAAATATGGTAGATTTGCTCTAAGAAATCAATTGTAACAAGGACAAGCAAGTGATTTTTTAATTACGATCATAAATTACAAATGACTATCACTATCAATTCTTTCTTTTCGTTTATTTCTAAAGTAAAGACTTAAGTGGGATTTTGTTTGTTTGTTTGTTTGTTTTCCTAGATTTAATCCTAGGAGAACAGACTTTAGGTTAATACCCAATAAGAAGGCTTACAGGGATCCAAGTTTAATCTTAAAAATTGTCAAGAAAGGAGATGAATTATTAAGACAAGAAAGAATAAGACACCACATCTAAACTTCTATTTCTCTTTTTGTAAAGTAAATTTTCTCACTAATTACCTCTTAGTTAAAGGAAATTTACTACATCCCCATTCTGCACTACTATAGGTTTTGTTAATTTATTTACATATTTGTTAATGTGCATGCCTCATTCCAGAAAGAATACAGCACCTTGCAATTTATACAAACCATAAGGAAAAAGATAATTTTTTAAGTTGTGGGAAGAAACCACAACAAAAAGGAATAAGGAAAGATGAAGAAAAAAAAAGAACACATTCAAGTTTACATTTAGAACTACACTTCAGATTTCTGAACACTTTTTGCTGGACATTAAATCAATATCAATTTCATGCTCACTGATGTTCCCAAGGAGCTCTGTTTCTTTATCTAATATGGCCCTGGACATTGTGAACCTAGCTGCAGCTTTGCCTATATTCCCAAAGACTTATGTGGCTCATCATAGCTACAGAATCTGAGTTGGTAACAACACTCGGATAATTCTTTTCATTCTCCATTAAACTCTTGTGACAAGTATAATCCATTATCCCAGATGATTTTTATTATCCCAGATGATTTTTATTATTTAAAATAAAAATATACCCATTTTTCTTGAGCCAAGTTGTTTAAAGACATAAAGGACACACAATGACAAAAGTATAAATAATTAACTTCTTATGTCATCTTTTAGCATCTCTTTTCTTCAGACTAAGGAAAAGAGAGAGAGGCCTTTTTAACTCCTTACTGGTTACAAAAGAGTTAAAACATACAAGCATGCATAAAAAAAATCCTGGAAGAATACTGACCAGCATGTTTATGGTATTTATCCCAGTCACAGGATCGTGATTATTTTCATTTTATTTTTCAGACTTTCCTACATTTTCAAAATTTTCTTTTTTTTTAAGATTTTATTTATTTATTTGATAGAGAAAGCAAGAGAGTGAGCACAAGCAGGGGGAGTAGGAGATGGTGAAGCAGGCTGCCCTCTGAGCAGGGAGCCCAATGTGGGACTCAAACCTAAGGACCCTGGGATCATTCCCTGAGCTGAAGGCAGATGTTTAAGCAACTGAGTCACCCAGGCAACCCCACTCTCAAAATTTTCTACAATGATATTAATATGAAAAATTAACCAATACCTGAAAAATTACAAAGTATTAAAAAATATGAGGAGATGGAATATATGATCAGTCAAGATGTAAGAGCAATATGTTTTATTTGACCACTAGGAAAATGGCTAGAAACAAGGTCCTTTTATCAGATTATACATTTTAACTCCAGCAATTCTTCCCTAAAATCAATCACATATATAGACCAGCTCAGTTTTCAGAGTACCATAAGATATCTCCACAGTAAAAGGGAGAGGACCTTTCATTGGAAGAGCTATTATAAAGGGAACCAAATTCTCTGACCATCACAAAGAAACACTGCCCCTGAGGAGTTAATACACTTGGGTTATCAATCTATGAGCAGAGTTGGAATTATTAATTCTAGGTCTCAACATTTCAAGACCTGAAGACAAAGATAGCAAAACATAGTTGAGCATATGATTTTGTTTCTTTGTGTAAAAAAAGGTTAGATTTTAGTTAACAGCAAAAACCAAGGGTCTTAAGAGTACTGAGATGTGAAGACCAAAACTGCTTACATATAAGGTAGCAATGAAACAGATACACTCTATCTGTAAAACTAATGCAATTACTGAGAACTGACAAACTGAAAATTTTCCTTTGGATTATAATTTTTTCTCAATTCCTAATGCACAAATTCACAAAATATAAAATTCACAAAACACAGAAGATGCTGAATTGTTTATACTGTTTTGGAACTGTAATAAAAAGCTGTAAGATCTAAATTTAATTCAATCAGTGAGTTGTAATTAGTATTTGAACAAACCACTGCACTCTCAAACTTAACATACCAAATGTGGTCATTTGAGAATAAACCACAATATGTATAGTATCTTTTAATATTGCCAAATTAAAAAAGATAACTGAGATGTGTATGAAAAGAAATAATGCTATTTTATTTACATGTTCCCGAATGTTCATATTTAATTATTCCTCCCAGTTAACATGTCTATCTTAACCCTGTGCAAATTTCATTTCACTATTTACTGACTGGAGATATTAAACCACCATAGGGGTGCCCTTCGGCTCAGGTCATGATCTCAAGGTCCTAGGATCGAGCCCCGCATCGGGCTCTCTGCTCAGCAGTTAGCCTGCTTCCCCCTCTCTCCCTCTGTGTGCCTCTCTGCCTACTGGTGATCTCTCTTTCTGTCAAATAAATAAATAAAATCTTAAACAAAAAAAAAAACACAACTTCGATTGGTTCCACCTTATTGATGGTATTGTTCTCTCTACTGACTGATGGTGCTATAACAGAGTATATTCTTCTTCTTCTATATTTTTTAATCATGTTATGTTAGTCATCATACAGTACATCAATAGTTTTTGCCATAGTCCATGATTCACTGTTTGCACGTAACACCCAGTGTTCCATGCAATATCTGCCCACCTATCACTTGGTTTACCTATCCCTCCATGTCCTTCCTTTCTAAATCCCTCAGTTTATTTCCCAGAGTCCATAGTTTCTCATGGTTCATCTCCTCCTCTGATTCCCCTCCCTACATTTTCCCCTTTCTTCTCCTAATGTCCTCCATGCTATTCCTTATGTTCCATAATTAAGTGAAACCATATGATAATTGTCTTTCTCTGCTTGACTTATTTCGTTTAGCATAATCTTCTCCAGTTCCATCCATGTTGATGCGAATGCTGGGTATTCATCTTTTCTGATGGCTGAGTAATATTTCATTGTATATATGGACTACTTCTTCTTTATCCATTCATCTGTTGAAGGCATCTCGGCTCCTTCCACAGTTTGGCTATGTGGACATTGCTGTTATGAACACTGGGGTGCATTTGGGCTTTCTTTTCACTACATCTGTATCTTTTGGGGAAATATCCAGTAGTGCAATTGCTGAGTTAGAGGGTAGCTCTATTTTTAACTTTTTGAGGAACCTCCACACTGTTTTCCAAAGTGGCTATAACAACTTGCATTCCCATCAATATTCCCTTTCTCCACATCCTCTCCAATTGTCATTTCTTGCCTTGTCAGTGTTTGCCATTCTAAATGGTGTAAGGTGGTATCACAATGTAGTTTTGATTTGAATTTCCCCGATGGCTAATGACGTTGAACATTTTTTCATGCGTCTATTAGCCATTTATATATCTTCTTTGGAGAAGTGTCTGTTCATGTTTTCTGTCCATTTTTTGACTTGCATATTTGTTTTCTGAGTGTTGAATTTGAGAAGTTCTTTATAGATCTTGGATACCAGCCCTTTATCTGTAGTGTCATTTGCAAATATCTTCTCTCATTTCATGGGTTGCCTCTTTGTTTGGTTGACTGTTTCCTTTGCTGTGCAGGAGCTTTTTATCTTGATGAAGTCCCAAAAGTTCATTTTCACTTTTGTTTCCCTTGCCTTTGGAGACATGTCTTGAAAGAAGTTGCTGTGGCCAATGTCAAAGAGATTACTGCCTATGTTCTCCTCTAAGATTTTGATGGATTTCTGTCTCACATTGAAGTCTTTCACCAATTTAGAGTTTATCTTTTTGTATGGTGTAAAAGAATGGTAGGGTTTCATTCTGCTGTATATTGCTGTCCAATTTTCCCAGCACTATTTATTGAAGAGATTTTCTTTTTTCCATTGGATATTGTTTTCCTGATTTGTGGGAGTATAGTTGACCACAGAATTCAGGGTCCATATCTGGTCTCTCTATTCCATTCCATTGATTTATGTGTCTGTTTTTCTGCCAGTACCATGCTGTCTTGGTGATCACAGCTTTGTAATATAGCTTGAAATCAGGCAACGTGAATGAGTAAACTCATTTGCATTAATATTTTTCCAGAGTCAGCCCCATGTTCAAACTAAGAAAAATATATAATGCATGTGAAATATATGTATGTGTGTGTGTGTGTGTATGTATGTATAAATATAACATATCTGTCTCTATTGGTATCATAGTTTTAATTACATCTCTGTCTCCACACATCTGCATTTATATTCATTCAAAACATTCCTTTTTAATCAGATGCACCATTAAATTACTCAATCTTCCTCAGACTGCTGCCATTGGAAGATGAAGAGATTCCAACAATACTCGAACAAAATATAGCCATTGAACTGCCTTAATAAATTTTTAGCTTTCAAAGAGCATTTTAAATCATAAATAGCATTCTAGTACCTGCAAACTGATTTGTATTCCATGGAAAATGTATTATAATCCTTACCAGAAACTAATAATGATTTTAATGAAATTGCATTGACTTTGGAGGCTTCACCATTTACAAGTTGCTTAATTCAGTCTCAGTAAAATCATTCATTACTCCTTGCAAACATCACCAGGGGAACTATACAGACAATTATTAGATTAAACAAGATTTAAAGGATGCTTTTATTGTCATTGTGATAGGAAAAAAATCAAAGAAAAAAGTCTACCTTTTCTTAAATATTGCACTGTACTAAGATTGCAGCTTAACACTTGGGGTGGGTGGAAAGGCTGGTGTATGCCGCTACAGATAGCTTTCTCCAATCATTAGTTTCAAGATTATTTACTTTATAACACAGGAGATACCTCCTTTTAATGTGTTTGCTTCCTCAATAATTGAGAACATTTTTCTATGACCTGAATAAAAAGAGAAAAGAACCTTAGCATCCAGAACCCCATTTCCTAAATTAAATACTTCATTTATTTGAGGAGGAGCTGCTTTCAATTACAGTCACTAAAGTTCAGCAGGCAATTAGATGATTAATCCCATTTACAATATAAACCTGATAATAGGTTACTTATAAAGAAAAGTGACATAAAGTACATATCCAAACTCTCTGATCCACTGACTTAATCAATCAATCCATAAATATATATTGATTAGAAATACTTTGGAGGAAGCAAAAGATTATATGCTGTTTCCCACTGCAAATATTTTACAGTTTAGTCACACTGAAATCGTATTGAAATTCATTAATGTAAAAGCCTAGCAAACTAGAAGAGTGACCACCAGTATGCGTGAAGGATGTGTTCATGTTTTTCTGATTGTTTATAATAATAACATATGCTTTGGATTAAAACGTATCAGCACTAGAAGGTACTTCCCATCAATTATGCATCAAAGTCTCTACTATTTGTCCTGAAAACAATTCAGCTATCCTCACCACTGAAATACATTCCATGAAATGATGGTAGCCTGAGATGAGGCCAGAGAGGGACTCTGGCCATTCTAAGAAGCTTAGATTTTAAACTACAGGCACTGGGAGATAAAACCAAAGTTGGCAAGAGAGGAACAGATGCCAAGAGCAGGCAAAATGGGTGAAGGGGAGAGGGAGATACATTCCTCCATTTACAGAATGAATAAGTCATGGGAATAAAAAGTAGAGCATAAGGGATACAATCAATGATATTGTAATAGTGATGCAATAGGACAACTGGCAGCTATTCTTGCAGTAAGCATAGTAAGTGTATAAAACTGTCAAGTCATTAAAGTTGTACACATGAAAATAATGTAACATTATGTGTCGACTATACTTAAAAGGAAAAAAAAATAAAAACATGATCTCTTGCAGAGGTTCCAAAAGCAATAATGAGTGGATTAAAGGAAGAGATCAAATTTAAGACATATTTCTGAGGTAAAATTAACAGAAGCTATTGCCTACTTAGTTCTGTAGAGTGAAGGACAAAAGATGAATCAAGTAATACTATGAGTTTTCCGACTTACATAACCAAGAATGTGGTGGTTCCATTTTCAACTGAGATGAAAAGTTCAGGAAATGGAAGAGAAAATGAGTTTAGTTTTTAACTGTTTAGTTTGAGATTACTGCAATAGATTTAGGTGGCAATACTCCATGAGTTATTGGAAATATTGGCCACAGCTTAAGGAAACAAAGAGTAAGAATCAAGATGAGGGTCCCTGAAGCCATATGGGAGAGAATATCATACATGAAATATGGGGAAAAAAAACATAACATGGATCTCAAGGGCTAGACTTTTAAGCATCAGAGAAGGAAGCATAGTGAGGTAAGAAACTTTTTTTTTAAAAGATTTTATTTTTTTATTTGACAGAGAGAGATCACAAGCAGGCAGAGAGGCAGGCAGAGAGAGAGGAGGAAGCAGGTTCCCTGCTGAGCAGAGAGCCCGATGCTGGGCTCAATCCCAGGGCCCAGAGATCATGACCTGAGCTGAAAGTAGAGGCTTAACCCACTGAACCACCCAGGTGCCCCTGAGGTAAGCAACTTATTTAGGAGCAATGGCAACAGTTTCAGTGTTCCTAAGTTATTTAAAAAACAAAAGAGTAAAAAAAAAACCAAAAAAACAACAAAAAAAAAAAAACAAAAGAGTACTTATAGTTTGAAATCCACTATTTGAATCACAGTAAGTAACCTCCAGACTGTCAAAATGTGCAACTGCTCATATTCATCAACTCAGGTGCCACAAATGAACTCTTCCATCACCCTGTTCAGCAAAAAAGCTTTTTACCAATATAATGTACTTCAGCAAGCCTTAAAACAATAGTTGGAAGAATGCAAGGTGAACAAATTTTGAAGTTTATTAAATCTGACAATTTAGTATTTATGTAAGCTGCAAGTGCTAAGTATAATTGGACTTAACTATTGGCTTATGTTTAATGAATTGTGAATTTAACTTCATTATCATAGTTTGCCAAAGTAAGGAAAAACTTTTAGAGCTATCTTCTACCTCACCCAAGAACTATTGACATGACCTAAAACCACTGGGTTAAAAAATATGGGTTCTTTCATTTCACAAAAGGGATAAGCTTTCGTGAATATCACTGAAAGAGAGGTCAGAGTCAGAAAACCTGGGTTTCAATTCCAGATCTTCTAGTTATATTGGGACGTTGGGCAAGTTACTAAAATCCAAAAACCTGTGTTTTTTTTTTTTCCTTGAAAATAAGAATGATCTCAATGACTAGAGATTGTTATGTTGATGAAGAGAGAATATACTGAAAACATCCAGCAGAGTGCCTCTGTGCATGCTACGCAATTGATGTGTGTTGTCTGCTTTTAGCCTTGGTGCCCTGACTTTCTGCCTCAACAGACACTTAAGACAGTTGGAGAACTTACTTCTCATCACCATGAACTTCAGCAACATAAGCATATTCTATTTCCTAATTGTTGATCATCTTAACTGCTACTTGTTACCTTTCTGATACAATTGGTGGTACACAGTTAAGAAACATGAAGAAAGCCATAGAATTGTTGAGTCCTTTCTTGGAGAAGGAGGATGTGTGGATTGTACTATGTCATCCTCAAGAATCTAAAAGGATCTTGCTTTCCAATTCCATTGTATGCCTCTACAAGTTGGAGAAAAATGAAAAAAAAAAAAAAAAGTTTGGGGGAGGGATACCTGGCTGACTTAGTAGGTAGAGCATGTGACTCTTGATCTTGGGGTTGTGAGTTCGAGCCCCATGTTGGGTAGGGAAACTAGTGTAAAATAAAATCTTAAAAAAAATGAATTTGGGGCGCCTGGGTGGCTCAGTCATTAAGCGTCTGCCTTTGGCTCAGGTCATGATCCTAGGGTCCTGGGATCGAGCGCCACATCAGGTTCCCTGCTTGGCAGGAAGCCTGCTTCTCCTGCTACCATTCCCTCTGCTTGTGTTCCCTCTCTCGTTGTGTTTCTCTCTGTCAAATAAAGAAAATCTTTAAAAAAATGAATTTGGTTCATACATGTGAACCAAATATCTATAAAGGAATGTCTCCAAGAATTCCTTTTGGAATGTAGTGATGAGAAAGCTAAAGGGTATTCAGAAAGGAGGAAAAGAAAAAAAGAGTAGGGAGTGATTTGGATAAGAGAGTTTACATGCACACACACACACACACACAACAAAAACAAAACTCATACTAGTCAATCAGCATGAGTCTGTAATTATAGAATGCTAATGTCAGCAGGGATTTGAGAGAGACCAACTCAGTCTATCCCTATATTATTATTAATAATTATTATTACCTTAGCCCTCTCCTTTTTAAAGAGGGGAAGAGAGGCCAAGAGAAGTACAATTGTTTACCTGAGCATAGTATCTTACAGGGACCTCTGAACCTAACAAGTGAAGGGATGTGAAGCATTTGTAAACACATATGTTCCTTATGTGAAGGCATCAGGAATCCAGGTCATATGATATATAAGATAGCTGAAATGAGTTTTCAATTTATATCCAAGGAGTAAAACCCCAGATGCCATTTAGTGTAGCAAGCATTACCGTGCAATGTGGTCCTTGATAATCCTTGTCCTCTTCTTCTCAACAACTCTCCCTCTTCTGCTCCACAAGATCACACTAAACATTATTTTTATTTTATTTCCTTCTAGAAAGGTTATTTTTATGTCTATACAATAACTTTCTATTTCATATTTCTTCAGTTGTAACAATTTAAATTTCACGAACTTTATCAAAATATTCATAAACCCCATCATTCAGACTATGATTGAATCCAGGTTAATAAAATGAGCACAATGATAATATCTACACAATTACTAAGTAAAGTGAAGATCTTACTATTTCTCTATTCACTTAGACAATATGAAGAGTTGAACTACATTATTCAAGCCTGAAAGTGAAATTTGGAGATTTGACTGATCCATTTTACTTATTTTAAACAGAAATGAAAAATTGCATAATATGAAACCTTAGCAAAGTATTCTGCTTGTGGTAGAAGAGAAATAGCATAATGTATCCCCAGTAAGGAATTTGGGTAAGAAGAACATGATAAATTTACAAACCCTAGAATGCCACTTAGCAAAGCATTACTGCAGGGTATTTCAGGGCCACCTGGTCACCCAGAAAAAGATCCTCCTCCTTAAGCGTATTCTCGAAGAATCATATAGTATCACTTAAAAACCTTCAGAGTCCCTCCCACATCATCATCTGGCTTATTCTTCTCTGCTGCATGGCATCTGGGATTTGAATTAGCTGTCCACATTTATCAAATTAGCCAGAATCCAGGAAAATCTCAACTGGGTTTAGTGAATGACGAGCAATCACCATTAGATTACTGGTGGCAATAAATGATGTAAATAATTTTTTAAAATGTGCCTAAGGATAAAAATAAGAAAAGAAAAATACTCTCTAGATTATGTTAATTCTGGAGGGCACTTAATTCTTTTATTTTATTTTATTTTATGTTATTTTATTTTATTTTATTTTATTTTATTTATTTGACAGAGAGAGAGATCACAAGCAGGCAGAGTGAGAGGGGAAAGCAGGCTCCCTGTCGAGCAGAGAGCCCGATGCGGGGCTCGATCCCGGGACCTCAGATCATGACCTGAGCTGAAGCCAGAGGCTTTAACCCACTGAGCCATCCAGGTGCCCCTGGAGGGCATTTAATTCTTAATGGGCATTTTTCTTTAGGGGTCTTCATGACTTGGGCCATATGTTCTTTATCTCTACATTTGGGAAAAGGTAAGTAGTCCAAAGAGAAAAAATCAACAGGAGTTGATATGGCTGGGGCATTTGACATATTGGTGAGACTCTGGCATGATTTCTCAATGAAGGAACTAGATGAGAAACAGGCTTCTCGGTATTTTTCACATGGCACCCTGAAGTCAGAGGACCAAGCTCATCTGTGGGCAAAGCCCAAAGTGACCATGAAAACAACATCAAAATCCCTATGTCTGTTTGTCTCATTTTAAAGGTGAATGATAATTTTATATTTAACCTCCTTAATAAATGCAATGCGAATTTAATTTTAAAATAATGCTCTTTTCTCTTGAATCTCTGAGTAAAGCTGATGTTCCAGGAAGAGGAGCTGTATTAATTTCACAACAGCACATATGCTTAGCTGAGTCCAGGACCTGAGCACATTAATATAGCAGCCCTGGACTGACTGATTGATAGATCATTTCAGAAAGGGCAGTGGTATAATGTAAAAAAGGATATGGAATTTGAATCCAAAGTTTGTTCAAGGTCAGGTTCCTTTCTATACATTGTGGTTTGGGGAATTTCAGCTTACACCTTAATTTCTGCATCTATAAATTGCTGAAAATATAACCCATCTGGTAGGGTTATCATAGGAATAAAATGAACTAACATATGATGAGCAGGTAACATGATGCTTGAAAATAGAGTGAATGTTCAGTGCATGCATGGAAGTTCTCATTACTATGTACAGGTCTTTCTCATCATCCACACATAAAATTTACATGACATGAGTAATGAACATGAGCATCCTTCATAAAACAGGGCACTTAAAATAGTAAAATGAAAAACTAAATCATCAAAAGTCCAATCTTGACTATCATTATTTAACTCTATTTTATTTTACTAAGAAATTTTTAAGGTTCTGGATACTAAGTTACCATACCATACCATGGTTTGCCATGAATTCATAGAAATAGAAGGGACCCTGATCATCACATATTTTTGTCTTAACCAGTTGACATCTCTCTTCCTTTTTAGCCATATTTATTCCTTCCTTATACAAATGATGCACAGAGAAAAACATTTCAAGACATCTCCCTCAAAAATCCCCACACACATGTTGAATGAGAGAAGCCTAGCTTTATAGTAAGCCCTGATTGTGAGTTGAGCTACTAAGTTCACTGCACCACAGGCTCTACAGTAGACAAATGGGAGAAAAACTCCCTAGCTACCCCTCAGAACTTGTATGAAATTAAATGATGTAATATGCAGAATAAAGTGGCTTGTAAGTATAAAAAGACTATGTATTTTAAGTAGAGATAAAACTTCACAGGACTGGGGCGCCTGGGTGGCTCAGTCATTGGGCGTCTGCCTTCGGCCCAGGTCAGATCCCGGGGTCCTGGGATCGAGCCCCGCATCGGGCTCCCTGCTTGGCGGGAGGCCTGCTTCTCCCGCTACCATTCCCTCTGCTTGTGTTCCCTCTCTCGCTGTGTTTCTCGCTGTCAAATAAATAAAAATCTTTAAAAAAAAAAAAAAAAAACTTCACAGGACTGCTGTGAAAAGCAAAAGAGATATTTTTTGTAAAGCACTTATATAGAGCTTAGTACATAGTAAGGGCTTAATAAAATGGTGGCTATTATTAATCAACTCCATCTTCAGAGAAAAAAAAACTGAAGCATTAAACAGATTAGGGGTTTTGATTAACATCATTTTGCCACTTAGTATTTATTCCAAAATGAGATCCTAGGCTTCCTGATGACCATTCCAATGTCCTGTCCATACCACACGGTTTCTTGTACATGCTTGAATCAAGATTAAGACAAGAGCTAAAGGTTCTTCCTCCTGAAAACTTTTGTTAAGCAGAATAAAAATTTAGCCATTCTATAAGCACAGGGAAACAGCATTGTGTTATACAAGAAGTGGATATGATGAGCACCACAGAATGACATTGAAAGTATTGATTCATAAATATTCAGTTTAATAGCCTGGTGGCAGGCCCCTGCTTTGGTATGCCACTGTGGCTTCATTCACTATTTTAAGCCACATGGGCATTATTCATTAGTCTAGTTTTACTGTATTATCCTATCTAATTTTTAGAAGCGCTTCTGTTTCTTGACATTTAAAAAAATCCATATTACCATTTCATTAAATTATGTAACAGGAAGTGATCTTGTCTAGATGAGAGGAGAAAAAAAATAAAATCAAAGCCCAGAAAAAATAACTCTATTAGCCAACTGTTACCATACTGGAAGTAATTTTTTTTTTAAGATTCATTTATTTATTTGAGAGAGACAGAGAGAGCACAAGTGGGGGAGGGCAGAGGGGGAGAGAATCCTCAGGCCGACTCCCCACTGAGCACAGAACCTGACACAGGGCTTGATTATAGGAGCCTGATATCATGAACTGAGCTGAAATCAAGAGTAGGTCCTCTCACTGACTGAGCCATCCAGGCGCTCCTGGAAGTAAATTTTTATAAGCCTAGGTAATTACACTAAAATTTTTCACATCAACATTCATGGTGGTTTTATATTGTAGAATTGAAATATGATTCTTTCAGTCACAATTCATGGTTTACTTTTTTTTTTTTTTAGATAATGAGATCTTCAAATGTCTATCAGACATCCGTTTATCCAAACAAGTAAAACACTTGAAAGATTAAACTTCTTATAATAAGTAAAATCAATCTATTACCTTAACTTCTTTCCAACAAAAATTCCTTTTCTTTAAAACATAGGCCCTATAGAGGGGGTAAAACTCATTATTCAAAGACCAAAAAAAAAAAAAAATAGCATGACTCTAAGTCACTGAGGTTTTCTTTCTTCTTCTTTTTTTCAATCACAAATATTGGCAGGACTTGCCACTTGTGTGTGCTATTTTTCAAAGACATCACTAGAAGGTGAATGGATGTTGATGACTAGAACATGAAAGAGGGTGAAGGGAGGGAAGGAGGGAGGGAGTGGAGGAAAGGGGGAGGGAGGGAGAGAGAAAGAAAGAAGGAATGAAGGAAAGAAAGCAAGAGGGCAGAAAGAACATTATGCTACAACTTTCAAAAAAGGCTATTTTTTAACAAGGTTATCTAGTCCTTTTTGTATCTAAATATACCACAAAACATATTTCTTTTATATAATTCACTGGGAAATACGTTTATATTCCATGTTCTCTTGTTTTCATTTTGCATGTTTGGCCACATGAAGTCAACACTAAAGAATATGCATTTGTTTTTATTCCAAGGTTGTGTATGAATTCCAGTCTAGGAGCAAAGGGAACATCTGGCAACAGTCCGTGGGATGAGTGAGGAGCATGAGAGACTGTGGAGAGCCCATTTGATAGCTATTGCAATAGGAAAAAGGATGGTTTTCAATTAAGACGTATGTGGCACAATGGAGAGAAATGGAAGAAAAGAAGGATCGCTGTGTAAGTTATGATGTGGGATTGCCTATATCAGAAAAGGCAAGACCATGAAATAAGTCAAGGGAAATGCAGAAGCTTCCCACCTAGAGAACTGTGTGGAAGCCCAGCTGGGTGGGTCTGTGGGCTACAAGATGGACATGGTACCTGGAGGGAAGCTTATTATGATGGGGAGAGGATGAAACCTCTTCTGGGACAGACTGACACTGATGGAGCCTCCTAATCACAAGAGGGACTATTCTGAACCCTTGTCTAGTAGGAAACCAGGAGCTCTTTCCTTCTACTTTCCCACATGCTGCAGAGCACAATATGGCACCTAAGAAGGGCGGTGGTTCCCATGGAAAACTCTCTCACCATGATAGTCAAGTGCCCCTCTAGGCCAGCAGGCCAGGAGCTTCACCTTTGAAGGGAATCAAGATAAGTTCTGTGTCCCCAAGAAATCAGTTTTAGGCAGGTTACCACAGACAATGGCTAATCCATGTGAGCCTGTCCCAGCAGGAAGCAAAGAAGTCTGTAAGAATCAGTGCCACAGTCACTCCTGTTTGGCAAAAACCCTAAAATTAGGTCCTTAAGCTACAGTTCTTCCAACTGAGATCAAGCTGGAGCAACACAGAAATTACTGAGAAGCATAGAGCCAGCCTGTGCTAACTAGATGTCTGTCCCAAAGACCATGGCTGGGTCCCAACTCAATCAATAGTTAGAAATGTGTTTCTGCTGGGAAATCAACGCCTGGTGTATTTATGCCATGTCAGCTGGTATAGTTTCCTGAAGTCTTGTCTTCATTGGTTAGTATCCAAAGTGCCACTGGATGGGACAAGTGGCCCAATTCATTCAAGTTAACTTGACAAGTAGACAAGAGGCCTCAATCCTAAACCAGGTGTTACTTAGTTGTCTTTGCTTTCACATTGTCCGAATGGAATGCCATAGCCCTGATACTGTATATCTTCATGTGCACAAACCATGGCATTTAAACTCTACCAAATGGTGTACTACTTTTTAAAAGATTCACATTTGCTGTGGCACTATTATCTACTACCTTAAGTATCTGTGTGGGTTTCTATGTCCATTACACAACTTTTGTAGGAATGATTGATATTAGGGAAAACAGTTCTCTACAGGTGGGCACAGGTGCTTAAAACAATAGTATTTAATAATAATCCAACAATATTTTCCATCCTTAAAGTCTCTGTTGCATTAAAAGTTAGGATAGAAATCAGTTTTAGCTGCTGGTGTGTGTCTTTTCTCTCTCTTACTGGAAGTGTCCATACATACAATGTCTATAAAAATAACTCTTATGAAAATTATGTTTAAAAAAGACACCAAACACCAAGAAAAAAGTGAGTTCTGGTTAAAAGTTAGAATGACCAATGAGTTTAATGTGAATCTTGAGTAAACATGAAAAATATTCATTAACATAACATTTCAAGAATATATAGATTTATGAATATGTTATTTATACTATGAAATAGTTGTTTTCAAAATATTATACTTCTGATTACATTGGTGACATTAATCTTTGCATGGCAGTTTTCATTTTATAAATCACTATGTATAATCCACCTACGGCTCCATACTGTTAGTAGTTCAAATGAGACTGAATCTATTTCTAGGTGATAACTCTACAGCAATCCTGTCATGTGCAGCAAAGGTATCTTTGAAGGTGTTTGTGGCATGCACTCCATGAGCTCAGTTTGGAGCAGTCATTAACAATGGAATAAATTATGGTGCATCATATAATAGATTGGAGTGTAACCTCCCAGTGGTGGATCTATATGTTTCGACATGGGAACAGGCGAAATATTGTTCTGTGAAAATAAAATCAAACTTCAGAACAATCTATGAAATATCAGTTAAAGCAAAACAAGATAAAAAACACAAATCCATATGTACGCCTTCCACAGCTATTAACCCATAGTATACTGAAAAAGGTCTGGAAAGATGTGCAGCATGCAACCACTTCTGAGGGATGAGGTGATAAGGAGCATCTTCTATCTTTCACTTCGATACGATTTGAAATAGGTGAAATGGTTTGAAAGAAAATGCATTTCTATAACATTTACATATGTTTTAAAATTTAAAAGGAACTTATTAAAATGAAAATAAACACAAGAAATTTCACATTATCTTCTCTGAAAGACTATTAGCATGGCTTACCAATTATCTCAGGTGTGATTACTTAATATTACAATAAATGACTTTGAATCAAGGCAGTTCTATGATTAGCTATGATAGCACTGATAAACTTACTACAGAATATTAGATATTATTAGATATTTAAACTGACAACAGGGTTGATAATATCACACCAAAAGCTAAGCTTTAGTATGTTTACACTCCTCATTCTATCAGTCAATAACACAACCCTAAGATTTATTTGATTAATAAAGGGATTATATTTCACTTACCTTCTGTGTGTATGAGGGGGTATTTAGTTTTCTATTACACCCAACACATAATAGGTATTTAACACACATGGTTTTTGAAAAACACATGTCAAAATTATGGACACCTCAAGACAAAGTTACGTAGCAAATGTTTTAAAGGACAAGGACAAGTTGCATTCTTTTGTATTAATGATCTTTTGGAGGAAGAGAGGACAGTGGGAGGAGCAGGACTGGCCCTGTCGCTAACACTGCTGCTGAGGACGTGGACATTATAATAGACCAACACTTTCATCCTAAGGAGTTCGACTATTCCTCTAGTAATTATTTTTTTCTTTTTTCTTTAACTAAATTAATCCAAGGGGGAATAAAGGCGTATTATTATAGCATCACAGAATCTGTGACATCATCACACCATGTTTTCTACCCAAAATCTAAATCCTCTGCCTCTCCAGCACTCCCAGAAAATGATCATTCACCTCTACCTCCTAAAATTGCCCTCGTAATTTTGGGAAGCTAAGATCTTTATAGAGTTCTTTCCGGGGCCAGTCCAGAAATTTGCCATTTTCTGATCCTCATTGGGCTGTCTTAGCTAACATAAAATGAGTCTAATCCCTCTTCTACATGACAGTCCACAGGGGCAACCACCAGCTTCAGAACTGGTTTAGTTATTTTTCTTAAGCCCCTGAGGGACCAGAAAAATTACATTTCCACATCTCAGCCCAACTGTCTTCTCTGCAAGACCTTTCTTAAATGAATAGTCTGTCTTCCTAGAACAGTTCCTATTCAAAGAAGAATGTAGTTATCCCCACACACTATTTTTTTCTCCATAACATAGTAAAATTGAAACTTTACATGGTTTGGTAAATCTGGAAGGGAATTTACCAGAATATGAGTTTCTCTTATTTGGTTTTTGGTACTGTATTATTATCTTAATTACACTGCCTTTTAGACACAAATATGGCATAATCAATACATTATGAGTAAACATGGTTTATGTTTCCAGAAGTAGTAATGGCATTATACTAAGCTAGCCACAGATTTTTGTCCTGGACTTCGTTATAGTATCCACCATTAATCTGTGTGGTGTTTTACCAGACTGAATACAGGCAAAACTATACTTGGTCATAGTATAGGAAAATTGTTTAGAGGTCTGACAATCAAATCTCTGAACTCATTACCCTTGTATTAATTACACTAAGTGAATGAACTGGTCACCTTCTTTGACCTCAGCTGGGAACATGCATGTTGGGTGGCACAAATTTTTTACAACTCTGTGAAATGACCATCAAAGAGCCATGAGTATTGATTTGGGGGTGACAAATAAATCTTAACAAGTAGGGGAATTCATAAAAATGGCATCCATGAATGATGAGGGTCAACTCTAATAAAGAAGATAATCACACATTTTTTTTAAGGAGTAAGTCAATTCCAATTTCCTGTTTTTAAAAAACCCTACAATGGATAATTCTACAGTAGTCACTCTTATCTGTGGTTTTGCTTTCTGTAGTTTCAGTTACCCATAGTCAACTGCAGCTGAGACATGGATAGTCCTTCTGACAGTTCATCAAAATGTCAATAGTAGCCTAACGCTACATTGCAATGCCTATGTCATTCATTTCCCTTCATCTCATCACGTGGGCATTTTATCATCTTACATCATCCCAAGAAGAAGGGTAAGTACAATATAATGAGTTATTTTAAGAAAGAGAGACAACATTCCCATAACTTTTATTATAATATATTGCTACAATCATTTTTACTAATTATCATTAATCTCTTACTGTGCCTAATTAATAAATTACACTTTATTGTAAGTATGTGTGTATAGGAAAAAAAATAGTATATGTGGGGTTTGGGACTATCTGCCATTTCAGGAATCCACTGGGGATCTTGGAACTAAGATCCTGCATCTAAGGGGGGCTACTCTACAATATTTTCATGTCCTTACAAAGACTACTGCTGAAAGGAGTTTTTGCAAGGAAAAAGAGGAGGACTAGGAAGCCTGGAAACTTGGGATCATGGACATCTAGGATGGTACAAAATGATCAAATCACATACAAGGACAAGCACTTCCTCTGCTTGTCTGTTGGCCAAAGTGCAAGACAAAGGTGCACATCATTCTGAGTACGATGAATCCAAACAGGGCAGGCAGCTTTCCAAAGGAAAGGGCCTCTGACTTTCCCACTTTCTGAACTAAACCAACTCATGTCACTTTAGAGGAAAGGAGTGTCCATTCTGGAGACTTCTTTGTTCCATCTTTTGTTTGGCTTGAAAATTCTTTCTCCATTTGAGGTAGAGAAAGACCTCTTTTTTTTTCCCCTGCTTCTTTTACCACTGGTCTGCAATCTGCATTGATAATGTTCAAGGGGCTTTACAAAGACTGACATCTTAGACATTGTAGACCACTCTAACTCGGCTTAGCCACTGAAGCTGAGCACAGCTGAGGAAAGCATTCAATTAGCAACTCCAACTCCAAAGGCCATATTATTCTCTCCTCAATACACATGTGTAACTTCCATTAGCATTAATGGGACCTGTGGGAGCCCACTGCTCAGAGAATATACTTCCAAGTCTATTTGCTTGATGAGCATGCAATTAAACCTTATGGCTCAAATTTTTCAAGGAGGGCATAGTAAGTACACCAAATATTCATGCAAAATCGAGTGTGCTTACTTTGGTAAGGTAAGCTATCACTTCTATTTAAACATGAAAAAAAAAAAAGCTGTCCAATTTAGGCCTATTGTCATTTCATTTATCCTCTTAGATGTAGACAATGGCCTTCCATGGTGCTTTGGGAAAAAAGCCACTCCTCTATTATAAAAAGTTTAGTTATATGTTTCATAAACATTACTTAACAGACTGGCCTCAGAGACAACAATGTCCAATAAAACCAAGACCATTTTAAGTGAATTTCCTACACACAAAATCCAGCATGGTACCTATATACTTTCAGTGCCTTTTTGTGTCTTCTACTTAATAGCTTTATTATAACTCAAAATTAGGAAAAAACTGATTTGGCATTTAAAACAAAATCAATTAGAGAGGAAAATGCTTGCCTCAAATAATAAATGTGTTCTTATTGAGAAATAATGATTTTCATTCCTTTACCTCATTCCAAAGAGACTTGCTAAAAATTTTCAACATGGAATCAATACATATTATAGCTTCAATAAAATATCAATGTATGTTAGCTAATCTGTGCTACGTCCATAGTCTTGATCATACCTCCATGGAGAAAATAATTTTGACTGATTTAGTACCATTTAAATCATTCATCTTCACCTGCCCAGACACACCCCTCAAACTTTAAAGAGAAGGTTATAAATAAGAATTTTGCTATTTTGGGGCACCTGGGTGGCTCAGTCGTTAAGTGTCTGCCTTCGGCTCAGGTCATGATCCCAGGGTCCTGGGATCGAGCCCCACATCAGGCTCTTTGCTCAGCAGAGAGCCTGCTTCACCCGCTACCATTCCCTCTGCTTGTGTTCCCTCTCTAGCTGTGTTTCTCTCTGTCAAATAAATAAAATCTTTAAAAAAAAAAAAAGAATTTTGCTATTTTATAAAGAAGATTTAATTAAGCAACTTCAAACATAAAGAAGTGAATTACTGATTTAGTATTGGCATGTATTATAGTCCTATTTATGATGAAACATCATATTCAGAACTGAGAAATTATGGTTATCTTAGGTATTGGAACATACGTAAGTACAAATCAAACAAATTGCAATAGGCAATGAACTTGTTGAAAAGACAAGAGAGTCCCCACCAAGCTTACAAGAGTGCTGAGACATTAGGAAATGTGTCAAATTTAACCTGGCAGATGAGCTGGTAAATATCCCCACTTTTAAAATTTCATCAAATATGTGGTCTTCATAATAACACTTTGTATTTAATATCTGCTTAACACTCTGCCTTACAAACATGATAGCAACCATCTTTTCATGGAATTTTAAAGCCAGTATGTTTAAGAATGGAGCATCTCAAAATTGAATACAGTAATATCTTATGTCAAATCCAATGGAAGACTGAATAAAGAATCATAAGCATTGGGTAGCTGGCTGGCTCAGTTGGTTAAGCGTCTGCCTTCAACTCAGGTCATGATCTCAGGGTCCTGGAATCAGGACCCGCATCAGGTTCCCTAATAAGCAGGGAGCCAGCTTCTCCCTCTCCCTCTGCCTCCTTCCCTTGCTCATGCTCTGTCCCTGTCTCTTTATCAAATAAATAAATAAAATCTTTAAAAAATAATGATAATCATAGATGAGATTCTCAATTATGGTCTACGGTTAACAGAATTATTAGTGATGGCAAATGTGAAAAGGAATTCACCATTTCTCATCAAAAAAGTTTAGATTGTTTCTATTATACCTGTAACCTGACTTAATTGAGGTACCTTATCAATTTATCTCATACACAGAGCCATCTTTCAAGGGAGAGAGATAATTATTGGTTTTATTACAGAGGTCTATGCAGTTTCCCTATTAGTTTTGTTTTTGCTTATTTGTTTGCTTGTTTTTTCCCCTCTGAATTACTCCAGCTAAACATGCTAACTATTTAGGTGTGTTATTAATCTTTCAGGAGTGATTATGTCCTCTGTGTTGCTGAGACTACCTTCATCAGCTGATCCAAAACTTACCCAGAGCTTCCGTTGGCACACACACAGCCACTTCTTCTTTAGAAATAATGTAGTTGGTAATGGTTTCACAGGGAACTAATAGTATATAAGATGACATTTAGTCAAACACCCTTATATAAGCACAACTATCCTCTACTTTCTGTAGCTTTTGTCCAAAATATTTGTCTTTAAAAATACTTTTCTTTTTAACATGGTCCCTCTTTATAAAAGAAATAAGTATATTTCCATCTGAAAATTCATGAAATTTAGGTGACTCATGGGATGTAAAGCAAATTGATGGCTACTAATTACAATTATCTAAAATATTTGTGGAAAGAAGGGAGAGAAGGAGGAAAGAAGAGGACGCAGGGAAGGGGAATTTCTACTCAGTGCTGCTAGTAAGGGCTGCTCCATGGAATATCCTCTTATAACTTGAGGCAGCTGATAGTTGTACAGTTCTCAGGAGAAGGAACTGCAGTATCATTTTGGAGACATGTCTGATGACTGCTAATCAAATAAATGTGCAAAACCTGATAGATGGAGTTTATACATTTCAATTCCTAATTACTAGGCTACAGTTAACTTCAGATATGCCGCTCCAGCACTTCTAACTTGTAAAGTTTATCTGACATATTATTTCAATAAATATTTGAATGCATGCTCTGTAGAACCCACTGCATGGGTGCTGGGCATACAAGCATGGATAAGTCAAATACAACCTCTCCCTCATGAGATAAGCAACACCAATTTCATTCCTATTTAAAAGTGCCCAAAACATCCAAATTGTTTGAATTAGAACAGTGGTCATTGAAGCACCAAAATAATAATAAACTGAATAAACATTCATAAAAAGAAGCATTTTTATATGTGTCTGTGTGCATGCACAAAAAGGTGAATTTAATTTCTTCTGCTCTTCATCTTCAAACTCTTCTGCAAAAGTTGCCATTAAAAGGCACATCTGATGGGGCAATTTCAGCACAGAACATACTCAATAGGAAATAACTAACCAGAGAACTAAAGATGTACCTTCTTTACGTACTGTTGATTTTTTTTTTTTGAATACTAACTCTGAAACTGGTAGGTTGTCCCACTTAAAGACCTTGATTTTAAATTGCCATTTCTTTTTACACCCAATTAAATTGTCAGTGTAATGAAGAATTGTCCAACTGAGTAGAACTATGAGAATCTTCTTACTGCTGCTTTCTGCAGTCTTAATTTGCAGATGCTTTTGCCTAAAATAAGAATTTAAAGTCACCTCCTCAACAATAAGACATACAAAGTTTCCACCAACTGCTGTTCAAGACAAACAGTGAAAGAACACTTATTTCACAAAATAGCCCTCTGTGGGTACAGCAAAGAGAATATTTTCCTATAGTGGTAAGACATTTGAGCTCTGAAAAAGAGATTACCATGCTTCTGAGTCTCTGATAAAGACTGAATAAAGACTATAAATACAGAGGGCTTGGTATTTTCCAATTAGCTCAGCAATTCTAATAACTGACACTATTCACGAAGAACAAATAAAACTGAGTCTGGACTGTTGATTTTCATCAAAACATATTGTTTACAAAGTCATGAATGGTGCTCAAAGATTCTTTGAACAATTTTCTTAGTTAGGTTATCAGACTGATAGTAAGGGATCTTGGTAATCTCCATGAACCAGAGATTTTTTTTTTTAAAGATTTTTTATTTATTTGACAGAGAGAAACACAGCGAGAGAGGGAACACAAGCACAGGGAATGGTAGCAGGAGAAGCAGGCTTCCTGCTGAGCAGAGAGCCCGATGTGGGGCTCGATCCCAGGACCCTGGGATCATGACCTGGGCCGAAGGCAGATGCTTAACGACTGAGCCACCCAGGTGCCCCATGAACCAGAGATTTTAAAGGGAAAGCCAACTGTGTTCCAACAACTGATGTGACCAGTGCTGAAGTTTTAACTTTCCACGGTTGCCTCAGACAGACATTTAAGAAGCATTCCCGTAAACAGCCTTTTGGGGGTCCTGAAGTCTTCCTTAAAATGAATACTTTTTAATACATTTTCTTTGCCTCCATCCCTTACATTCCACACCATCCCACCTTTTCATGTTCTCACAGCTCTCTTTCTACCCTTGTTAAGAAACTCAAGGATGATGACAAAATGGCCCTAAGCAACCAGTCCAGTGGCACTTCTCACTACTATTACAATATTTGTCACATGTTCTCATTCCTATACTAGGAATCCAAAAAACCAATCCCTCTTACTCATCCATATCACTTTACATTTAACTGTACCCTTTGCAACACATTACCAGAGGGCAACATGAGGTAGTGAAAAAAGAAAAGGATTTGGAGTCCCAAAACCTGGTAATTAACCATATTTAATATCTACAAGATTTTGGTCAAGCAACTTTTGAATTTTGGTCCCTGTGACCTGGGACCCTCCCTTAGTAGTCCATCATGTACTTAGCAGTTTTCCTTTCAGTGTTAAGGACCTTTCTGGATCTAATAGAGGGAATGCTTACATACTAAAATTCTCACATCCCCAAACTGACTTGCATGCTAGGTGATTATTAATTCTGCAGGAATATTCTTTTTCTTTTTTTTTCTCTTTCTTTTCTTCTTTTTCTTTCCTCTCCTCTCCTCACCTCTCCTTTCCCTCCCTGCTTCCCTTCATCTCTTCCACTCTCTTTCTCTCTTTCTTTCTCCATCCAATATTGAGAAAAAGAATCTGAAGATCTTTAAATATTCATTTTACAGACGAACCCTTGAAGGAAGCAGCCCCTACCGCTCCTGCACTTCTCTTCGTGTAATCTCAGAAATTCATCATTCATCTGCGGAATTTTAGTAAGTAATGACACCAAATGTTAGAATTAGATTATATTAAAATTAGGAATATACAGGGTCTTGCAGAAAAGATTATTTTTGCCTCAGTGATGGGGGAGGTGGTGTTATTCACATGGAAGGAGCAATGGAAAAACTGGCCTTTTAGAATGGAGGAATAGGAGTGACCAGATTAAGTTTGGTTAGTATATGGAACCCCTGTGTGAAGTGCACAGCCGTCCATTCCGGGAGAGAAGTCTGCATTCACCACATGAGTATGACTGCATGCTCAACAGAGGGGAGAAAACAAAGCTAAGATATTCTTCATAAACTTAGGATCTCAGGAGTATAAACCCTAGGCAAATCCTTTTAGTTCCATGCTAAGCAATGGAGAGTGAATCAGGAAAGACACTACCTCTTCTATGTTAGACTTGCATCTGTGCATTCGTGGGGACAGCTATCTTTTTTTGTTTTTTTTTTTAAATCAATCAGAACAGAATGCGGATCTTTTTTCCCTTGGTTTTATCTCAGTGGCAGAGCCAGATTTTGTAAAGTCTGAAGTTTATAAAGTTTTGGAGACCTAGTTTATGAAAATGAAAGCAAAAATATTACTTTCACAAATTTTAGGGAAAAACAACAATGACAACATATAATCAACTGCATATACTCCTGAGCCCTCCTAGGGCTTTGATAGGCACTGTGCAACCAAGAGCTTTGATACTGAGGCTTCCTTAGCTGCAGGGATCAATCTGTCTTTACCTCAGCTCCATGCCAACTCCAAGATTACTTCCCCTCTCCCATTCCCAATAGATTTTCTAGCACCAGAAAACAGTGATGGTTTGGTGAGGGTCCTTGACCAAGAATTAATTTATCACTGAAGGGTGCAAGAAGAATGGCCCCTGACCCTGATCAATGCTGTTCGCATGTAGTTAGTCAGGCCTGCTTGAAACATACTATGTCAACATTTTTTGTTTCTTTTCAAATAATCAGAGCCATACTTTAAACATGTTGATGGGGAACTAAGACAAGACCAGCCCAAACGCCAGTCCTTCAGGGCCAAACCCCTGTCCTTCAGGCTAGCATTGAACATCCTCCTTGGCTCTTTGTCGTAGGTTTATAGTAAATTATTGTGAAAAATAATTTAAATCAAAATCAAAGTGGACTCTTTCTCCTAGGCAATGATTTATCTGTTTGTAAGCTGAGATGAGGGAATTCCAATAGCTATTGAGCCGGTGAGTGCTAACTTTATTAATGCATCTTTGCCACAAAGATTAATGGGACCCCCCAGTAAGTCGGCTATAGCACTTGATGTCAGTTTATAACAGACTTGGCAATACCTGGAAATTCAGATCTGTCATCATAAGATATATTGACATTCATAAAACCAGAGTGTAAACAGAAGATCCTTTAGGGTACAGGGCTCCAACCCAAGTTAGGCTTTAGGAAACAAAGTACCTAGAATATTCCTGTTTTGGAATATATGCTAATGACTTTTCCTCAAGGGTAAAAACACCTAACTTCCCATTTTTTTAATAAATAAATATTTTATTTTGAAAATCAATTTTGTTTAATGAGGTTTTCTGAAGGAGAAAATGTTTTAAGATATTTTATTAAAATCATTTCATATTTAGGTATGCTTTGTCATCTCTACCTAGAGCAAAAAGGAGTCATAAAAAATGGTAAGTGCAGCCATAAAAATCTCTTTTACTATTAGTTGGGAGAGAAACAAATGGGAATATTACTTTGAAGGTAATGACTTAAGGGTTTTTTTATTGCATCATATTTTCTCAAAACCTAAGTAAAGTATATCTCAAATCATCCTACGAATAAAATATAATTTTCTCTCAGAACATTTCTATTCATCAGAAAAAAAAGGTAAGTTTAATTTTTCTGTCAGTTGAGGCTTCATATGTCAAACACATCTTATATTTCAACAAACCTTACTGTCATATTAATGGAATACTCAAGGAGACATTAGTTTTTACGCAAGTACTAGCTTAGAAAGGTGTAAGCTGAACTCCTGTGAACACACTTCTAAAAACAGACTTCATTATCCCCAACCACAGTATTATATGTTTAACTGCCTTGTCATTTTAACCAATTATGGTTTCTTGTCAAGAGATTGTAGCTTCCTTGAAGGCAGGTGGTAGTAAAGTCTTTTCCATCTTTTTATTCCCAGCCCTTAACACAGTCCCTGGAAGAAGGGAGAACCATACCATACCATCAAATGAATAAATTCATGAATAACATACATTCCTTCTCATGCATGGTGTGCCTTTTCTAAATGTGGAAGCAATATAAACATATTCAGTTATTTCTGAGTTGTTGTTGTTGTTGTTGTTGTTGTTGTTGTTTACAAAACCCGAAATGAAGTAGTTCTGGAACAAAATATTTAGAAACTTTTTGTTAAACTTGTCATTTGTTCACTTGATCAATAAGTATTTACTGAAAATTTATAACATGTCAAATTTGGCACTATGTGCTAAATCTGGAATAAAACAAAGCCCTTCTCTCTTGAAACCTCCAGTCAAAACATGAAGACAACTCTGTTTAGGATAAAGAAAAGTTTCATTTCATTTTCCCTAAAATACAGTTCTCAATCACTTACAAGAGGATGACACTCCAATTTCAACGGCTCTGTGGAGCCCAACTAGTCAGTTGATGGCTCACCCATCTGGAGCACAGAATTATTCAGTGGATAAGGCAGCCTGACTTAACGACTATAAAATTATGTGTCTTTCTAGATTTAGAAAGATGGTCTGCCTGTACCAGAAAATTCTTCACACATATGGCAATGATCTTTAATCAAAATAAGTTAAAATTCTTTATTGATAATTTTAATAGTAGTACTGGTGGTAATAATATTGTTGAGGATACTGATATTGTCCATAGTGACTCACATTTACCGAGGGCCTAGCGCTTTGCTAAAAAGCTTTATGGTGATCATCGCCTGCGATTATTCCCTCAAGTTTAGGGAGCAATTTTTCTTATTATCTCTACTTGACAAATAAACAAACTGAAGCTGAGAGAGGTTGAGGAATGTGTACAGTGCAAAAGAGCAAATAGTGGAATTAGGATTTGAACTCAGATCTGCCTGCTGGCAGAACTTGAACTCATACTCACACCTTCCATCACCTGCTACAGCAAAGGTGGTAGATAACTGAAAAGACAAAATAAACACCAAGCAAACAAAAACCTTTTCTATTATCTCTTTAAGTATTGATATAATGTATGAGAGGTTTTTTTTTTATTTTATCATTTTTAAAATTTTATTTATTTGTCAGATAGAGTACAAGCAGGGGGAGCGGCAGGTAGAGAGAGAAGCAAACTCCCTGCAGATCAAGAAGCCTGATGCGGGACTCGAGCCCAGAACCCTGGGATTATGACCGGAGCCCAAGGCAGATGCTTAACCTACTGAGCCACCCAGGCATCCCTTTATTTATTTGATTTGATTGAGGGAGGGGGAGAGAGAGAGCATGCACCTGAGCAGGGGGTGGGGCAGAGAGAGAGAGGAATAATCTCAAGCAAACTCTGAGCTGAACACAGAGCCCAACACAAGGCTTAATCTCACATCTCTGAGCTGAAACCAAGAGCCAGAGGTTTAACCAACTGTGCCACCCAAGCATCATAATGTATGAAATTCTCCTACTTTTTCTAAAATATATAACTAGTGATACAGCATTTTCACAGACATTTAAAACAATTATAGGTTCTTATCTATTCTGCGACCTAGAAGAGTCCAGTGTAATAGAACTGAGGTCACATTTTATGTATGACTCTAGTCTGACAGAGGTAGTCCAAACAGCTGCCTACTAGATACCAATGTACAAGCATTCTGAAGACTGTGGAAATATGTGTTAAAACAACATTAGTCACAAATGTAAGAGGGAAAAAATGAAGCTAGCATTCTTGGTATTGCATATTAGAGATCATTGCACCAATACTTGATCTTCAGTCATTCCAAATAACTTGGTAACACATGCATGGTTTCAGTCCCTCACATCACCTTATTTCCATGTGCAAAGCCAATTTTCAGTCATTTATGCTAAGCAATGTTCTATAAGCCATAGGAAACCTCTTTTCCAGGATTGATGATCTTCTCCTTCCATCATCAAAGCCATGGATTCACTTCACGAAAATTTATTGAACTGCTATGTGCCAGACACAGTTCTAGATGCAGGAGATTCAACAACATGCAAGAGGATAAATCAAAAAGCTCAGGTTCAAATGGACAATGAAGGGAGAAGGAAAGAAATTACCATTTTTCAGTAACTTTTGTATTTGAATTACTGTGCCACATGCTTTACACTTATATGTCATTAATTTCTAAAAATAGGGTTGCCTGGGTGGCTCAGTCATTAAATGTCTGCCTTTGGCTCAGGTCAGAATCCTGGAGTCAAGCCCCACATCAGGCTCCCTGCTCAGCAGAAAGCCTGCTTCTCCCTCTCCCACTCCCCTTGCTTGTGTTCCCTCTCTTGCTGTGTCTCCATCAAATAAATAAATAAATAAAATCTTTGAAAAACTTTTCTAAAAACAACCTTAATAGATAGCTAGGATTATCTTCCACTCTAAAGATGAGGACCTTCAAGTTTAGACTCACATAATGTGTCTAACCCCATAGAGTCAGAAAAAATAGACTCTTGATATATATGAACCCTTGTCTGTCTAGACCCTTGATATGAACCTTTGTCTATCTAGCTACAAAGAATATTCCCTTTCCATGGTAGTTTCCTCTCTTTCTGCTATGTCCTTTATAGTTCTCATTCTGTTGGTCTGGATTTCTGGTTCTCAAACTCATCTTCCATCCTACAGTGGCCATTGGAATAATGATCAATTTCTTCCTTTGTATGAATAATGAGATTAATTACTGCCCAAATGATTTGCTACATCATAAGTGTTTACACAACTATATCTATGTATCCTTCTTTATATGTATACACTCATTCCACAAATATTTGTTGGGCGACCAGTAAATGTTAGGAATATTCCTAGGCCAGATAAAAATGCAATGGAACTTATACACGAAAGGGAGGGAAGATAAAATAAAAGTTTCAAGAAATGGAGTATAATTTCACATAATGTAAAGTTCTATGAAGCAAATTCAACAGAGTACACACACACTATTTGTAAACATTGAATGTACAAAACACATATGCACATATTTATGTACACCAAATATAATTCCCCAATAGAACTTTTAGTTTAACTATACAATGTATAAGTGCTGATAATTAATAACTAACTTTATTAAGGGCCTTAAAATTGTTTATTATGTAATAGTTTTCTACCATAATTGAGTATCTAGTTATCTGAATAAATGATAGATCTGTAGATACCAAGGAATTAAATGAATACACACACAAACAAAAAAAATGCACATGTCCATTGAAAACTGTTAATATTGATTTGCCAGTCTCATTCATGATACACAGCTTCATTCTTTAAGTAGCTCTTTTGGTGTAAATACTTTGAAATATGTAGGATCTTCTGGGATAACCCAAACGAGTATCAAATTTATCATCTGAACACACATATCATAAAGCATGAGAAAAAATTTGACAGGGCTACACTTGTGGTCTACATCTATTAGTTAGAATAAAACCCGTTGTGTGAAAATATGTAGTTAATGTAAGGGTGAAGTTTAAAAACTAAGAATAAAGCTTAAAGATACAAAAAAAAAAAGCTTAGAAAGTTTTAACATGTTAATTAAAACACAATTTCACTTAGAAAGACCATAGATAAGACAGTCTTTAAATCTTCCTGTTATTTAATAAAATATATTAAGGAAATTAAGATGCATGCCATCCTACTTGTGTTTAATGTGGCATTAATTCACAAGTCATTATTTGTTTGTTTTTAATAAGATAAACTAAGTTACATGCTCTTTTAAGGAGATATGTAATTAGGATTTTGATAATTAAACCCTAGATGGGGCATTTGGTATATGTATGCCCTAAATCCCAATAAATTATGCATGTCCAACTTTTAAAACTATATCTTAATTAGCAGCTTAAATAAAACTAACTTTGAAAACCAAGAAATTGGTTTTTTTAATTGTTCAAATTTTTCAATGAAAGTCAACCAAATATTCAGTTTTAAATTATAAACATCAATTATGCATCATTATAAAGGATTATGAATTGCATTCCATATTTCGTTAAGTGTTTTAGCAAACCCCTTTGCAAATTTCAACTTATATAGAGACAGTTGATGTTAACTTAGTCACGTGATTTCTTACTTGTGTAGTTTGCTCTCTGTAGCCAATGAAGTATGTCCCAAGCTCATTTTCTTCTATTACTTTTTTTTACTTCTACTCTATTCTGAGGTACTACTGCCTATACCCACCTGTGATGGTTAATTTCATGTCAACTTGAATGGGCCATAAGATGGTCAGATGGTTGGCCAAAGCTTATTCTGAATGTTACTGTAAGGGATTTGGATGAGGTTAACATTTAAATAAATAGAGCCAGTAAAGCAGATTGCCTCTCCTAATGTGAGTGCATCTCATGCAATCAGTTGAAGGTCTGAATAGAATAAAAAGGATGACTCTCCTCTCAATAAGATAATTCCTCCTGCTTAATTGCCTTTCAAATGGGACATTAGTTTATTCCTGTCTTCAGACTCATCCTGAAACCTTGGCTCTTCCTGAGTCTCAGACCTGCCATTTCTGTGGAGAACCCACTTGTATCTACCACCAAATATTTAGCAATTTCTTACCTATGCCTCTATGTTCAGGAAGCTATTCTCTATTCCCAGTACTTTCTCACACTCATTCTACTTGATAAAATCCTACATTCTTTAAGCCTCCATTCAGAGGTCTCTTCTCTCCCATGATGTATCATCAAGGTAGGACTTTTCCACACTTTGCACACCCATGGCACATTAGCACCATGTTGTACTTGTCTGATCAGCTGAAAGAACATTGTTCTTCCAGGGAAATATCCTTTATAAGGACATTAAAAGTAAATAACCTAAGGGCTACAATACATCGTCACAGCATAATACAGCAATTATTATTTCTGAGTGGTTGAAACCGAAAGAAAATCTTAGCTGTAAACCAAGAAAAAAAAATCATTTCAAACTCTTTAGATCTTGGTTTCTTACATCAAAAATAAAAGACTCAGCTAGATAAACACCAAATCCCCTTCCAGATCAACATTTCCACAGTGCCAATAATAGCCAATTGATAGTAAATACTCACATGACTTAATATTTAATTTAAATTTGTTAAAAATGATAGGAAGCCAAAAGAGAAAAAAAAAAGTTCTCACTTAAATGCAATGATTTACAAGTGCACTCAATCTGTCTGAGCCCTCGAAAACATAATCTCAGTGTAGAAAACTAGTGATAACAATTCAAAGAAAGCACCATGTATCACCAACAGAATGGTCCTTAAAAAAATGATCACAAGAAAACGAAAAAGCCTCAGCTCACAAGTGCACTTTTTCCCAAATGTTATCAGTTTTCATGTCTCTCCTTAAAATGGTCTCCCATGGACCTGTACACATGGGCTCCTGCCTTGATGAACACTAACACGTAAAGAACACTTATTTTTAAGTACTCAAGATCATCCTAACAGAAGTCCAAATTTTCTGTGTACTTACATGGCTCTGCCTACTACCACCTCTTTTCAGCAAACAAATGGAGTACACAGGAAGGCTATATCATGTTGTTATCAATTTATTCCAACTACTCAACTATTTTATAAGCTTTTTCAAGTAATCTTCACTCAGTACCATAATTGTCAGCAAGTTTGTTCTGTGTTGGCCACCCTTCCTTTTGTTTCAGTCTTTCATAAAAATCCTTTTGTGTGACAGTCAAGCAGCTGTGCTTTGTTCTTTAATGTTTCTAGCCTGGATCCCCAGCCGCGACCACTTTATAACATAAACAGCAAAGTACCATTTTCACAGCGGGGACAACTGTGTTCATCTTCAAAAAGAGGCATTAATAAAATGAGACTGTAATGAACATGCTAATTCTGATCACAGGGTACTGCACAATGGTGGCGAGAGTCGACTCCCTTCTCCCTGAAAGATTGTAAAAGGTTGTTTTTTTTTTTTTAACAACTGCTATAATGGCTTACATTTTTTGAAACTGACATATTATGCAAACATTTCTCTCCATTTCCCAATGAAATTCTTTCTCTGTCTCATCCCACTGCTCACTATGTGTTTTACTACCTCAGTTACAGTCACCTTCAGGGAGTGTATTTTTTTCCATTCCTGCAAGAACTGGCTTCTGAAACAGGCATGTCACTGAATGAAAGGAAACTAGAGAGATGAGATCTCTCTTCTCTAGAGGAGATCTCAAAGAGAAGTGATCCTAGTTCAGTGCCTTTGCCTTCTCTGTCCATGTGAAGACAAAAAACAAAACAAAACAAAACAAAACAAAACAAAACAAAAAAAAACAACCAATAAATGAAGAAGAAGGAGGAGGAAGAGGAATAATAATAAAACAATGATGAAGAAGAAGGAGGAGGTGGAGGAGGAGAAGGAAATATGGAAGTTAACACATTTGCTCAAGACTCCACAGCTATTTTGGGACAGAGCCAGAACTGAAACTCAAATTACCTGTGACTGAGACTTTGAAACTTTGTATATGGTCTTATGTCTTGATGGTGACCATAAAATAGGATGCATTTGTGTGTGTGAAGTAAACATAAGTATCATTTCATAAAATACATCTGCAACACTAGGTAATTAAATTGTCGCATATTTGGTTATCTTTTAGGCAATAATTTTACTTTATATGTGTTTTATGAAAAAGCTAGTTTCCTATAAGTAGGTGAGAGCAACAGTGTTATATATTACACCTTGTTTTGTTGTGCTGGTGCTGGTGGTAGTTTTGGGGGCAGTGCTATTTGGAAACGGGCAAGTCTCTGAAAATAATCCACTAAGCTTTAAAAAAATAATGCATTATATGCTGTTTTGGATGAGAATAATACGTGCATTTTCTGTATACTGTTTGAAAAAGATCTAAATTCAAGAAACGTGACATATAGTCAGACAATTAGGGGCCAATTGGTAATATCTCACTTTTCCTGCCCAGTGGCTGGTAACATGTAACTGAGAGAACCTTTTTAGCCCCAGTTATAATTGTATAAATATATACTACGAGACTTCCCCCTGACAAACATAGATCAGTAAGAAATTATGACCAGTGAACCAAAGATTCAGAAAGAACTAAATCCATCTAGATAATGATCCTCTTCTTAAAACACCCTATCTGGTCCTATTTGTGTCCTTGAAAGCCTCATTTGTAATCTAAAAAGCTTCCAATTCTATAATTAGGCAAGTCTCAGCCCTTAATAACCTCTCAGTGTCATCTGAAGCCTTCACTTAAAAGTTCTGCCCAAGAGGGAAAACATGTGCACAACATAAACACACATATCAGCATCCTCAAGTACCATAGAATAGGGGAGCTGGTGTTTGCTTGTGTTTCCACAGGCAGGGCAGCCAAAAAAAAAAAAAAATTAAAATATGATCTAGGGGCCATAAGTACTGCATTCAACTCCCCATTCTCCTACTGCTTTTTCTATGAACTATGGTGCACAGTGTATAAGTGGTAATTGCCTAAATATCTCATTCCAGGGCATGTTCATCCTGAGCTTGTAGTTATCCTTCCTTATGAAAACAGTTTCTCAGAGCAAGTGTAATTTGAAGCGAGCTACAGAGGGAAAGTTTCTCCTGAAATACTCCCTTTAATGCACATGGGTGGTCAGAGTATTATTTCACTGTCTTCTGCATTAGCCACAAAGTTCAGATGCCTAAATCTCCAATTAATTAGGTTCTCTAGTAGCCTGTGTGAAATAAATTAGTGATCTCCATCCAGTCCACTTAGACAAAACCCATCATGACAGTTGGCACATTTTTGGCATTGTCAGCAAAGTAGGGGAAAAGTAAATGACCCATGTGGATGAAATGGGCATCTGATGAGGACCACTGACAGAAAGGGTACAGCACTATCAGCCAATGGCAGAGCACAGAGCTTGAATATCTGCCAAGGTGATCTGCAAGCGTAAGTGAACTTAAAAATGGGCACAGAGCTCATCAAGTGTAGTATGAAACTCTTCACACTAATTTTAGTTAACTGTGCACCATGTTCATTTCTATGAATGTGATTTTACTATTGGAATATTTTGTCAAGACTATTAATAATAGAATTATAAATAGTCATTTAGAAATTTAAGACTGCGAGATAATCCTAGGGAACAAAGATAATTCCCAACCCATTTATTTCATCCCATAGGGATATATGAAAAATATTCTAAGTTATGTTTAGGCTACTTTTCCATTATCCAAAATACCTTTGGGTTTTTCTCATGAAACATTTCTAAAATTGCTAAACATAGTCTTAAAAAAAAGTCTTAATTATCTTTACTAGAATCATAAATTTCATACAAATGTACTCACACATGACAGATATTCACACAGAAAGCCAAAATCATATTAAAATTCTCACATGTATTTGTTTTATAGGGGAGCTTGTTGAATAAAAGTAGATGAGATAGGGGCCCTATTCAGTTGGGAGGCAGGAAAACATAAATCTATGTGAAAGTCTAAGTAAAATGATAATTTCCTCCCAAGTTTTTGCTAATCTCTTCATAAATGCATAAAGATTAAATCAAGTCACATGACTGTCACTGTTTCCTTTTAAGGGGTGAATTCAAGGAAGTCAGAAGGTAAAGGAAAAAAAAACAGTTTTTTTGTAGATTTTATTTTATTGTACCTTTATTGTACTTTATTGTACACTTTCTACATAACAGCATTAGTTTTAAACTAGGTAAAGAAATGAAGATTACAATTTTAAAAGAAGATCAACAAATGAATCTGAGTTTGCTTCATATGTGAATACCTGAAAAATTATTCTACAATATCAGACCTGTTAAGTTTAGGTGAACATATATATGCATATTCATATATGTGCAAATATTTTGAAGTACATGTTAGAGTCTTTATAAATATAGTCACTAAGATTCCTTCCAGTCTAAAATCTGACTTCTAACTCCCACATGCTTTTTCCCCCCCAATATCTTATTCTTGCCTGAGAGATTTTACTCTTCTTGTTACCTTTTCAAATCTTTATTTTTTTAAAGATTTTATTCATTTATTTGACAGAGAGAGAGACAGAGAGAGAGAACACAAGCAGGGGGAGCAGCAGAGGAAGAAGAAGCAAGCTCCCTGCTGAGCAGGGAGCCCAACTCAGGGCTATCTATCCAAGGTCCCTAGGATCATGACCCAAATCAAAGGCAGACACTTAACCCACTGAGTTACCCAGGTGCCCCTCAAATCTTTAAGATACATTTTTTTCCAAACCCACTCATACAGTTCCATTATTTGTCGCTTACAGACTACAATTTCTACTCTCCTTGATTTGGCTTACTGTCTTTCATGAGTTCGAGTGGGCTTTCATGCCTTCGAATTCGTAGTTATGAGCTCAGATGGGTATGAATAACCTTATCTGGGGTTATATATGCTGAATTGTGGGAGCATCTCTGTGGGGTGAGTACTTACATGGCTGCCTCTTCCACACTCTGTGAGAGTCACTGTATCTGACCAGTTTTCACGTCTGCTTCTAGTCCTGAGTAACTATAGAAGTAGAGCTAGAATTCTCACCTTTATGCAGAAAGCTGATCTAGTTCTTCTTACATTCATTTTGTTTTATATAAGCCTTGGTGCTGCAGAGCTAAAACTCCAGCCCTAAAGCATATAGTCCTTTTGGTTATTATCTTGGGTTACGAGTTTATAAATTGTCTAGTCTCTGGAGATTCTCTCTTTGTTTTTAGCACCTGGAAACTTCTCTCTTGTTTGCAAGCTTAACCATGCATTTTGTTTTATTTTCGGATATTTTATCAACATCTCAATGTGTTTATAGGAGGATGAGAACTTTGTGTATAAATGTAACTTCTCAGAAAGGACAGAAATGTAGCTCAAATCTGACTTACTTGTTTTTAAGTATCATTCTGTTACATGCATTTAAAAGACCTATATGCGGTTGGTCAGTATTTCTCCTGAGACTTAGTAAGATATTTAAAATATTTGAAACATATTTAAAGATGTGTAAGTAGATAATCTCATTTTCTAGGTTTCTTGGATTAACTAATTGATTTTGGTAATCAAAGATTACCAAAGATCCAGAAGGAAATGTTTTTGATTTTATAAGACATACAAAGTAAATACATCTCACAATGGGAAAAGGGAGTGGAGAACAAATGTTCTTAATCTATGTTACATTCCTCTGTGGTAATGGAATTTTGATCCCCTTTTTCCTTCCACTTCTCTTTATCTTAATAAAGTCTGTTCTCATAAGTGATGGAATCAAGCAAAATGAAGTTCAACGCAAAATGCAATGAACAAACAAATGAAAGTTTGTGATAGAGAAAGGCATAAAGGCACAGGAGTGTTAGTCTGGAGATGTCAACTACTAGAGAAGCCGATTCAGGTAATATTCTTATCTCTTCACAAAATATTGATGCAGAGATACCCAACAGAGTATTATTAATCACTAACCTTTATTCTCTAGTACTGCCATTCTAAAGAAAGTCTAGAAAGCAGACCCACTGTACTAGAGATTTGGCAAGTCATTTCATACTTTGGTCAAACTGCATAAGCCACATAGCAGGAAATACAGCAGGGGACACAGTGTTTCCACTCACTCTGCATTAACAGATGTTAGTTTAAGAAACATAAAACACTGAAATAAAAACATATTTTTTGACATAAAGACATAAGGTGCCTTTGTTTTTCTCTATACCTCCACTTACAAGGAACTCATCTTCCGGTAGAAGATGTTCCTTTAATTTTGCAAACTTCAGTATCAGTTGTGGTAATCTGTAAAAAGTAGTGGCCAACCTTGGCACAAAGAATCCATACAGAAGCAATGCTAACTTGAAAAGACTAGCACGTCCTGTTTCCTTTCTAGGTACTCTACCAAAAATCATAACGGTATTTGGTATTGGAAATCAGTACTTCTCCGAGGTCTTCTTTTCCTGGATAGTACTCTTCAAGACCTATGAGAAAAGGCACCCGCTCTCTGTTTAAAAGTTTCACCCTTATAAACATGGCATTTAAATTCATTTCCCATTTAAGTGTCATAAAAACTCTAGTCACTTTAGTGGTCCTGCAAAAGAACACCAGGGATACAGAATTTCAACAATGACACAAGCAAAAAGCTTATTCTTGAGTACTTACCACGCAAAACTGTAAGTCTGGTCGATACACTTATTTCTCCCACATTATTTGAGGCCACACATTCATAAATGGCCTCATCCCGCGGAGTCCGTAAGGGTTGTATTCTGAGAACTGATCCAGATCCATCATCAAACTCTATTACCTATAGAGGAAATGATAGCTGTCACAGGTGTTGTTACAATTGTCTACCTCTCAACTAAACCTTAATACAGTGGTGAACCAGTCTTTTGGCTCAGAATAAACACAACAGCATTTTAAGACTGAATTTTGATACAAAGTAGTAAAACAGAATAACTGGTTTAATTTAATGAATTTTCCCTGAGCAAAGGAAAAGACATGCAACTACAAATGCAAAGTCTACTGAAAACCATCCGTGGTCTACTCATGAAAAATTCTAGTATATGTATGTAGGACAATTTGATCCTGTTAATTTTGCAAGAGACTTGTTGTTACGATGGATAACCTCGAATTATTCTGTCTCTCACAGCATGTATGCATATGTGAATCTACTCAATAATTAGACTGTAAGGTGAAGACATAGTGTATACCACCACAGACAGCTCTTCTGGCTTGAAGTATTTCATCCTAAACAGTATAAAGTAGCAAACCATGAAGAGAAAATGCATAAATCTAATATCTAGGCATCCAACGAGATGGCTTTCACATCCCAAAAGACTGATGGAATGCATTAATTTTGCTATAAATCATCCTAGTATTTGTTCTAGCTTAGCGTATTCTGCATTTTTAGGGCATTTTTGCTGTAAAATGGAGGCTTGCTTCACCAGGCAGAAAATTAATGTCCTAAAGAGGAAGCCTGAATTCACTATCTTTATGAACTACACTTTGAAGCAGTTTAGCAATCCTAGATATTTGTCAGCTAATTCAAGTACTACTTTAAAAAATGATAATGATGATGATGATGAGATTGATAAATAGGGGTATGAAACTGTGAAGTCCTCTACTTGTCTTTTCTGTAACTATTATGCTGTGTTCTTTCAGCTGCTCACTGAGGTACCATGCTTTCTGGTTTTGATGAGGGATTTTTTTTTTTTTTTTGCAATTCCCTGTGACTAATAGTTTCTTGTGCCTAAATCATAAATTGAGAATGCCTTGTAAATACATTTATTTAGATGCTCAATCCCCGATTTTGTATGTAAATGGGCTTATGTCTACATATGGAAGAAAGATCGAATGTTTTTAAAAAAATACCCGCTTCAGGTCCTTTCTGCATTCTGCTTATGTTTTAAAGTCAGAGATAGCCAAAATACTCCACTTCCCAATGCACCACAATTTATTTTCAATTCTATTAAGCATATATTTTAGTATGAATCCACCATGCATGGTGGGAGAAAAAAGTTTCCTTAGTTATTAGAATCTTTGACAAATATGCCATAATTGAATATATATATAAACATCTATATATATTTATACACATTTAATTTATAAATATTAAACATTTATATGTTTATAAACCGAATGCATAGTACCTCAGTGACCAGCTGAAAGAACACAGCACAGTCATAGAAAAGACAGGCAGAGGACTCCACAGTTTCGTACCCATATTTATCAATCTCATTATCATCATCATCATTATCATTTTTTGAAGTAGTACTTGAATTAGCTGACATTTATATATATTTAAAACATATATAAATATATATATATCGCATATACATATATGTGCATATATACATATATAAACATAAATATATATATATGTTATATATATTTATAAACATCTCATGGCTTCATGTAAAGAAAGGCTTAAATATCCTTAATGCCATCTTAAATTTTTATTTTTTCCAGTTTTATTAAGAAATAACTGGCAAAAAAAAAAGAAATAACTGGCAAACATCACTGTATAGTTTAAGGTGTATAATATGATGGTTTGGTTTACACGTATGACTGTGTATTACTGAAATAACTGCTACAGTAACTTTCATTAATATCCATCTTCTCATATAGATACAATAAAAAGTAAAGAAAAAAATGTTCTTCCTGTGATGAGAAGGCTTAGATCCTACTCCCTTAACAACTAACTATTATGTGTCACTGTATGTTTACATTTCTGAACTATTTTCTAGTGGTAGACCCATCCTCTTTCAACAAACACTATACAACACATCACATGCCAGTGTTGCAATTTCCAACTTGAAAACCTTATTTAATACCCAATATTGATTGTGCCCTACTTACTCTAAGCCAGACATTACATTTGCCACTGGAGATAGAAGCAGCAAAATCAGTTTCACTTAGAGCTCTCATAGGCTTTATAAACTATCAAAACAAAACAACAACAACAACAAAAATGCATTTATACTATTACAGATTTTAAAGGTTCTCAACCCAAGACTCAACACTATTTGATATATATGCTGCATGTAAAAATAACTAATTTTCCTTGGCTGTGTTTATATGATTCTTATTAGGAATTATGTAATGAGTAGAGCTCATGCTTTGAAATCTTTACTATTATAATTTAATCTTGATTATACTGTTACCAGAAAGTATGATGTCAAAATCTCCTCTGATAAAAAAAAATCAATTTCATTTAAACTAAAAAAAAGGTATACTAAAGATCACTCACACACACATTATCTAGATGATAGAGGAAATATTTCTCAATGATTAAGTTTTTATGTTTAATCACTATAAGTATTTGATTTCAAGCAAACCAAAATTTAAAATAAATTTTAAATTTATCATTTGTAAACTGCAGTCTACATTTAAATTTCTACCAGTGTAATTAATTATACCCTATAAAAAGGCATTTGGACCATTTATTGCTTTGTGAAAACTGGAAAAAAATGAGTAAAATAAAAAATGTTCTAAATTTTGTACTTGCTATATTTCTTTTAACTAGAAATTGCTTTTATTTTGACAAACTATGAATTAGGCTATGAAGTATGTAAGAAACTCAGGTAAGAGAAAGTGAGTTTTACACTTTGAGGCAGTTTGGAGGTTTTTCTACCCTTTAAGAAAAAGATATTTTCTTCATGTCTTAAATTTCAGGCATGTTATTATATGCTTCTTCCAATTTTTCTCCGCATTATCTTATTACCTATTTTTCTCCTCCAAAACAAGCAAAGTTCTGGATCATTAGTCTCCTTAAAAACATTTAAAATAGGGGCACCTGGGTGGCTCAGTGGGTTAAAGCCTCTGCCTTCGGCTCTGGTCATGATCTCAGGGTCCTGGGATTGAGACCCATATTGGGCTTCCCTGCCTCCCTCTGCCTACTTGTGATCTCTCTCTCTGTCAAATAAATAAATAAATTTTTAAAAAAATAAATAATAAATGAATGTGGGTTTTTTTTTTAAAGATTATTTATTTATTTATTTATTTATTTATTTATTTATTTATTTATTTGACAGAGAGAGAGAGATCACAAGTAGGCAGAGAGCCAGACAGAGAGAGAGGGGGAAGCAGGCTCCCTGCTGAGCAGAGAGCCGGATGTGGGTCTTGGACCCAGGACCCTGGGATCATGACTTGAGCCAAAGGCAGAGGCTATAACCCACTGAGCCACCCAGGCGCCCCAAAAAACATTTAAAATAATATTTGAATTATGTTTCATCATCAAGTCACTGAACTTTCTTGAGTAATTTGTTCAAAGGTTTAAATGCAATTTCAATCTGGTTGGGTATGTTCTTCCAGAGTCATGCTTAGCCCAACAACTGGAGTTATTTTCCCATTTTAGTACTTGTAAAACACAGCTGTGAGATTCAGTGTACAACTTAATTTGCTACCCAGTACCCCTTCCCCTTCTTCCTTGTAATAGGCACCTGAATCCCCTGCGGGAAAACTTTGATTCCCCTCTCCAGGCCATTGGATCAGATGGAACTACCTTCATTCCCAGCAACAGAGGTAGATTCTGATTAACTTAAATTAGTTGGCCTGTACCATCCAGTTGTCCATATATACTAGTCCAGGGACAAGCAAGTAACTCAGTGAGAACTGGGAGCATAGGAAGCTTTCACTCATCTTCTAGCCTTGGTTGTAGGAGGATGTGAGACTCCCATATTGCAATCTTAAGGGGAAACAGTCTGAAGATGAGGCTAACAGATGGATGCCAAGAACATTGAGCCTGGTACAATTAAGTACAAAAGTTAGTCACCTGACCCCACAAATTCTTTTTCAAAAATGCATTTAGAACTAAGTTTTCCAACACAAGCAACAAAAAGAAGGCCATATCTCAGTGATTAGCACACTTCATATCACAGTAAAATAAGCAAGTAATATACAAACCAAAGATGTAGCAGATACATTTTTCCCCCAGAGAAACAGAACAATGGACCTAATACCTCAAATCTCTGATTGCTGACTTTCTTTCCTTTTTTGTTCCAGACAATTTTCGGTCTTGGGTCTCCTGTAGCTTGGCAAATGAAAGAGGCAACTCCGCCAGAGACCCCTGTCTGGTCAACAGGAGTTCTTGTAAACCTTGGAGGTGCTGAAATAAAAAGAAGTAAACATCACAATTAGATGGAAAATTGAAACATACACACACACACACACACACACACACACACACACCAGGATTACAAAATTAGAAAAGCATCTTTTACTTTTAAGGGTAGTTTAAAGGGGAGGGAGGTAACTTTCTGGTCAAGGTATCTGCTAGTGCTTTTATTGCTGAAATCTGTATTAAGGCAGAGATCCAATAACATCCGAAAAGCAACATCACACATTAATTTTTATTACCAGTGTAAAAAAAATCCAATTTGTCCTCTGTAACAAAATGAGCTCATCAATCAAAGTGAGTAAAATTTTAGCTCTTTGCTTTGATGCCATTATCAGGGCACTGCCAGAAAGCAGCACTGCCACTAAGCCACTAAAATTAGTGACATTTAAGAGAAATTCTAGGAAATTTTAAAGAGACGAGAAATATAGCCTTGAATTAGAAGGTTTGGCAAAAAACAGAAAGAGGGAAAATCAGTAAAGTGACTCCGTAACCTAACTAATTTGCTCTGCCTTACTTGAAACTTAAGTTCCTAATTTGCATAGAAGATGGAGAAGTCATGGGGAAGGGGGAAGGAATTCCTGTAGGATAAAAATACGTAGACTTGGGGCGCCTGGGTGGCTCAGTCGTTAAGCGTCTGCCTTCGGCCCAGGTCAGATCCCAGCGTCCTGGGATCGAGCCCCGCATCGGGCTCCCTGCTCCGCGGGAAGCCTGCTTCTCCCGCTACCATTCCCTCTGCTTGTGTCCCCTCTCTCGCTGTGTTTCTCGCTGTCAAATAAATAAAATCTTTAAAAAAAAAAA
>CM053615.1:26628693-26666439 GCA_028646535.1 Procyon lotor
CCATTTATTTAGCAAAGACTATACACACCCTAAATATGAAATAAAACTGAAATTGACAGTAAAATGAACTATGACATGATGATAGAACATCATACAAATATAGTCAATGTTATATTGATAAAGTTTTTATAATACGACATGAGAAATAGTTGCAATTCAATGGTAAGCCACAAAAGCATCATGCACAATTCAAATGAGGGGTGTCAGATATTAAAGAAAAATGCACCTCCCAAAAAGATGGGACAACATGTGTGAAAACACCAATGGTGGTTTGGCGGACAGGTATATTCTTGATTTTTCCAACTTTTTTACATTTTTCTTGCACCCTTGAATTTTTGCAGTTATGTGGCAATTATTTTTTTTAATTCAAAAGCATCTTACTTTTCCATTCCATTTTCTTATCTCTATTATAAATTTCTTCTCCTACTGTTTTTCAGTTAAATGCTATTGTAAAATGGTTTTAAACAACTGTAGCTAAAATTTATTTTGAGAATAATCCTTAGATTTTAAGAAAGAAGAAAATAAAAAAGTCCATCACTGTTTGCTCATCAACATGTTTTCTCGCCTTGTTTTCATGTTCCCCACGTGATGTTTCTGCTGGCTTGAAGGTGTGTTCTGACTCTCACAGTGGTTTTCCTAGAGTCAGGGAGGCCCGACTCACATCTCAGCTCTACCATAATGTATATATATCATCTTGGGGAAAAAATGTCTTACTTTCCTGTTCCTGTTTTTTTTTTTTTTAAGATTTAATTAATTTATTTGAGAGAAAGAATAAGCATGCCTGTGAGAGAGAGAGCACATGGGTGGGGAGAAGCAGAAGGAGAAGGAGAAGAAGAGAGAGAGAGAGAATCTCAAACAGTCTGTATACTGAGCACAGAGCCTGACACAGGGCTCAATCTCATGTCGCCAAGACCATGACCTGAACTGAAACCAAGAGTCGGATGCTTAACTGACTGAGCCAGCCAGGTGCTCCCCAAATTTTCTATTTCTTAACCATAAAAATATGAAATGTAATATTATTTTCAGAGATCCCTTACAGTTTTAAGTTTTTCTAGCTTAGTGTATTATCTCTATGATGAGAGAAACAAGAGTGGAGACAGACATCTTTGCAATGTTAAGTGCTGGAAAATGAGTCCCCACCTCATCAGCAAATTCAAATCGGTGATAGTAGAAGGAGTGGGAACACAGGTCTCTGTTTGTTCAGTAAGACTAGGAAAGAAAGCAGGCTCCCACAGCACTGCTGGATGCCACATCCTGCAACATCTCTGGGTAGCAGTACAAACTAGATGATTACCAGAACTGCCAGAAGTACTTAAAATGATTTGAAATGACTAAGAGTAAGAAGAATAAAAAACACTGTACACTGATGTCACTTTTCTGGAAACAAACAAAAATGATATAAGAAGTATTTATGTTTTTCATTCTGCTGTTGCATACAATGTAAATTGATAATACCCACACACTTGTCAACATCTAATATGGAAATTAAAATCATGCAATTAAAATTCCTAGGGAATTTCCCTGGAAAAATAAGATATATTGCATTACTTGTTAAATGCTACAATACTGTCACTTTTGGAACCTTCTTCTTCAATGTACATAACTTAAAAATTGTTGATTCTGAATGAAAATAAATTTTAACAACATGTTTTCTCCTTTAAGTTCTGTTTTGAAATTTCTTGTAAGAATGTGTGAATGAGATAAAGGTCTGTGGTACAAAATGACTATGTACTAACCAGAAATTAAATAAATCTAGAATATAGGATGCCATTCTTCTTCTTTTTTTTAAAGATTTTATTTATTTATTTGACACAGAGAGAGAGAGAGTGAGAGAGACCATGAGCAGGGGGAGCGGTAGGCAAGCTGGCAGGCAGAGGGAGAGGGAGAAGCAGGCTCCTTGGTAAGCAAGGAGCCTGATATGGGGCTGGATCCCAGGACCCTGGGATCATGACCTGAGCTGAAGGCAGTTGCTTGACCAACTGAGTCACCCAGGCAACCCAGGATGCCATTCTTCTTGCACCAGGTTTGTTTTGTTTGTTTGTTTAAGGGATGGTATTTTATTTCTCATCACAAAAAAAAAAAAAAAAAAAAAAAGAAAGAAACTTGGAGATTCTGACAATCTACAAACAAGCAATGTTTACTAGAACAAGTGCTTCCTAAATCCTGCTGAGTGGGGATGCTAAGTAATCAAATTACTATTAAACATAGAAATCTGACCTCTAAATGGAAAGCACATATTCTCAGCCAGATGATGTGACTACCATTCCGATGTTCAGATGTATTTCTTTCTCTCTCTTTCTTTCTTTCTTCTTTCTTTCTTTCTTTCTTTCTTTCTTTCTTTCTTTCTTTCTTTCTTTCTTTCTTTCTTTCTTTCTTTCTTTCTTTCTGTTCAGATGTATTTCTCACTTACTTCCTTTTCTGATCATACCTTTAGGTATTCAAATCTGCTAGTGTTATGACACTGGATGCTACTATAAAGATTTTATTTTTGGAGATGAGGTCAATTAATGAAATTAACCTTTTGAATCATGGAAAATTATTAAAATAACCAGTTAGAATCTGCTTCAGATATGGGACTGTTTTCTTAAATCCTACTAAATACAACTGTAGTGACTCAGTATTCTTAAAAAAAAAAAGTACTGAAAAGGTCCTTAAATCTATTATTTGTAAACAAGAAATGAAATTAATCACAGTAACAATTGTTAAAAAAAAAGGTGTATCAAGTGCATGTACATGGAGCTTTTTTTTTTTTTAATTCGAAAGATATTAGCCTTCACAGACAACAGAATCACAGCTTTCTTATGGGATATGATGTCAACTTTTCTACATGTGCTCACAAAATCTAAATCACAAAAGGATAAATGCCATCATTCTATGATACAAAGTTTAGTTTCTAGATAATGTATTAAAATGCCTTCAGTGAGCATGACTGTTGCATAAATAATCATCTTGGCTGGTCAAACTCTAAGACTGATGCTGTCAATGCAAGGCAGCCAGCCAAAAGAAAGAAATGAGAAAGAGAGAAGACCAAACTTAATAACTCCAACAAATGCTTGAGGCAAGTAAAAGTGTTTATTCTCAGAGGGGTATACTAATACATAGCACCATTTCCTCCTCTCTAATATCTCAGCTTACTAAAAAAATGAAATGAATCTACTGCCTTCTTTGGTCATGGATATTACCCAAATTTAAGTGAGGCTTTGAAGATAGGAAGAGAAGGGAAGCCACATAAAAGCATAACACAAAGACTTCTACTAAAAAGCCCTGCAATATGACCGCCTCAGGTCTGAATAATCAAAATCCCCATGTTTATCCCATGAGATACACGTGGAGATACACCAAATATTACACTTGGTCTAACAAAAATAAATAACTAAACAAACAAACAAATAAATAAAACAAATATCAAGAGCTTAAAGGTGGAGAGAAAGACATAAAAACCAGTACTTAGATAGGCATGCTTCCGTTATTATAGCTGACCACCATTGCTATCCACCTAAAGCTGCCCGCCCTGTGCTTTGCAAATGCTCTTCTGCTTAAGCTGGTTTTGACAAGTGAGGAGTATGACCTTTCATTAAACTAATGTTGAGTAGTACAGAGGTCAAATTACTGTTAGACCCAGAAAGTCTATTTTCTAAATGGAAAACAGAAAAGCTAAACATGCATATGAGTCAGAACAGAGGTATAACTGATATTCTAGAACATGTCTGCCATGCTCACTTGCTGTTTTCAAAGACTATGCATTCTCAGGATACAGACACTAGTTTTGGGAATCTGGTAGATTATTCTTCCCTACATAGCTCAAGAGGAGTCACAAACTGCTGAATGATTTTTCTTCTGAGAGATTGTTTGTTCATTAAATATAACAAATGCACAGTACCTTTGCATCTAATGATAGCAATACTTGTATCCCATATCAGGTTTTAAGTTGCTAGGCTGTCTGAAGACAGAGATAAGCCCAATGAACAGTAATAGTTATTAAATTAAGAGGATAGATCCTACCAAGACCAGCAAGCTGCCTTTAGCCATCCTTAACAAAGTGCTCTATCAAGGACAAAATTCTCCCCTTAGTACACTATATTAGATAGAGCTAGACATTAATGGGGGATAACCCTTGAAATCTACAAGTAACACCCATGCAAGAAAGGAATTTATGAGAAATTTTTAAAGGTTAAGAAGACAACTCAGATTTGCAGTGACTTGATTGGCCAACAGAGAATCACTTAAAACCAATTCACAGAAAGTACTACACACTACAAAAGTGAAAGGAAGAAATGAGGATGCCATTTGTCTAATTTAATTCTAATGAATAAGCCGCTTCTTCAGACATCAAGGAAATATGACGAATGAAGAACAAAACTAACAGCATGTAAGTAATTGGCTTTGTTTCTTTCAGCTGATTAACATTTCCTTAAATAGAGAGTTCTGTTTTTAAAGGGATATTTGTCATAATAATGTACTTAAAATCTTGAAAGAGGAAGGTTAATGATGCTATTTAATGATACTAAGGGAGAGGATGAGGGAATGTTCAGTAGGAATATGTAGGTAGTTCTGTTCTTAAGAATTTGCTTCCTCCCAAAAAGGTGTCTGTAGAATTTATGAAACTGTCAACTGGACCCATCCCCGTTTTTTCTTTCTCTGGAAGTATGAGGAAGGGATGCTCAGGAAACGCAGAGCATAGCAAGAGTCAGGGTTTTGTTTTGTTTTTTAAAGATTTTATTTATTTGACAGAGAGAAACACAGCGAGAGAGGGAACACAAGCAGAGGGAATGGTAGCGGGAGAAGCAGGCTTCCTGCGGAGCAGGGAGCCCAATGTGGAACTTGATCCCAGGACCCTGGGATCATGATCTGAGCTGAAGGCAGACACTTAACAACTGAGCCACCCACGTGCTCCAGTCAGGGGTTGTTCTAAGGATAACAGCCAGGTCTGAAAGTATATGAGCTACTGGGGTTTTACAGTCCCTTCCTGCCACAACACAATCATTACCACTGCCCCAAACAGAAAGAGTGGCTAGAGTTTAGTGGACGATGAATTCTGTTATGATTCATTTGATCTCTACTGGGCAGGAATGGAGGGAGGAAAGAGTGTCTGAGATACCAGCAAAACCACAGGGGTGCATGAAAATGAAAAAGGGAGGTACCAAAGTTGATGCATAACTGTAGAGGAGGCAGAAGTGTGGCACGCACACCAGGCTGGACTGGTTTCTATGGCAAATGTTCTACATAAACTGGGGCCAGTGAGGACATCTATCCTATCACATGGGATCGGAACTGGGTCACATCTGATATCCATGGCTAGCATAGACCTTCAATGTCAAAGAGACTTTTTCTGAGTCATCAATGATGCTGTCTTTCAATCTTATAGCCTTAAAATTTAACTTAAGAAGACTTATACTTCAAAATGGGTTAAAGAAATACCTAATTTTTAATGAATACCATGCAGTGGACTAAATGTTCTATATATCTCCTGTGCAATGTTTTCCATAGTGCTGCAAGATAATAGCAATACTCCTATTTTATAGAATTATAGAAAGCTTCACAGTACTATAAAGATTTGGAAGGAAAGCAGGAAAGAGAAAGAAAGGGAAAAAGAAAGGAAGGTTCCCTGAGTTTATGAGTAGGTCATGGACTTTTGATCTAATTGTGAAGCCCCATTATTCCTACTGTGCCAAACTAGAAAATTCAATGACACTGCATAGACAATATGGTATAACTCAATTTATTGAATATTTTCAAACTATTTTACTTAACTATTAAATATATACTGTTTTCTTAAGGGTTTGGCAAGCAATTATTTTTCACTTGTTAAGTGAAAGAGCTCACTCAGAAGCCCTATTGAAATTATTCTTCTAATTTCCAGGAGCCAATTTAAATCAGAGAAAAATAAACTATGATGCCTGGTCAACAGACAAAATCAATGACACAAAATTCATAAACAGATCAAGTAAGTTCCAGGGTTAGTGTGCCAGAATACTTCTGTATTATTCAGTGTATGCATTAAATTTGTTCATGGTAGATAAAGACAAATACCCCACAGATGTTGTTGATAGCAATTTCCCCTTTCCTTTCCAAAACATTTCAATGACATATTGTAGGTATGTCTACACCATTAATTGTATTGAGCCTTAACTCTCAATTATTTGAAGACTCTAAAGCAGTCCTCCATTGGGTACACAGATGTCTGTGCCTCTGTATAACTATCAATATTCAAGTTGACAAATGATTGATATATACACTGACAGAAAGGAAATAGAAAAGGAGGGGAAGGAAAAAGGGAAGGAGAATAAGAGGAAATTTGACTTTATGGAAACATATATACCATTTGAAATTTTCCTCAATGTCAAGTCCTCCTTTCTAACTGCTTGAAAGATTGCCTAGCAGCATTCCAAAATCATTATTGTGGAAACACACCATGTCATCTGCCTTCCCAATACTCCTTTTCTTACTGTTTCCACTTCTATTTGTGGCACTTCCATCCTTCCAAGCACCCAACCTTGCAGCCCCGACCTCTTCTTCGTCTTCTTCTCCTCCACCCCACTACTATCCAATTATTAAGTCTGACAGATCCTGCTTCTACTATATCTTACCCCTCTTTTTGTCATATCCGATAACAATGACTATGATTCTCCTGTGACGGTGGACATTAGAATCACTAAGGAGCCTTAAAAAACAAAACAAAACAAAACAAAAACAAAACAAAACAAAACAAAACAAAACAAAACAAAAACAAAACTGTAAATGCACAGACTCCATTTCAGAACAATTCAAATAAAAATCAGTGGCTAGGGATGGATAATTCATTTCCAGAGGACTCCAGTGTCCAGCCAAGTTTGAGAATGACCTAACAATACCATAGTATTTGAGCTTTCCCATATGGTCACCCTCCTTTCAGATATTTATTACTACAATCAATATTACGCATGAGTGAAGACCCTTCTTTTCCTTTCCCATCTTATTCTTTGAGGTTTTTAAAAATGCATCTATGATTAAAGCTCTTTTCCATTCAAAAGAAACATAAAAATAAATGAGTTTTAATAGCTTCCTACTGTCAAATAAACCCAGAAATTTTGTTTGCCTCTTAAGACCTTCTGAAGCTGCTGCCAATCTATTTTTCCCAAATATGTTTCTACCTTTGTTCATCAAGAACCTAAAATTTCCTATCTCAGTGTCCTAGTATATGCTATTCCCTTGCACAAAATGATTTCTCCCCCATTTTTGAATTTATGGAAGCTTTCTATTTTCGATTCCACCAAATATCCTGAAGCCCTCTTTGAGCCTCCCATGTGGATGAAATCTACCCTTTTTTATTTCTTATTGTATCTCTTATAACTTTTTGTATCTCTTTTATGAGTTAGAACAGTCCATATTTTATTATAGCTCTTTTATGCTTATGTATTTCTCTCCCTTCATATTAATTAGATTTTGAGAGAAGCATTTGTGACCTGGTCATCTCTGAAGTCCCATAACTCTTAAACATCTCCAGCACATAGTAGGTGTCCATTGCATACACAAACTTGATAAAAGGATCTCCAAGATTCTACACCACCTAATCCTTGGCTATACACTTTTGAGCATTTCACATGGATAATAATATTGTAAACATGATTACTGTGCCTCTATTTGAATTACGCTTGCTTATAACATCAATTAGCTGCAGAATGCAAATTTTCTGTAATACACATTGACACTATAAAACACTGATGTGACATGGTGGGAGACTGACAGAACCAACCAGGTCTGAAGTTGGCAAAATGTAGCATAACCAAATCACACAGTCATGTGTCTGCCTTAGGACTGAATTCAGATGAAGTATAACAACACAATGAATCTCAAGCTCTTTTATGAATTCACTCCAACTCATTGTGATCACATTGTTATCCTACTCTCTGCCTCTTTTTGTGTTTTCATTTTTAAGTAAGAAGACCTTAAATAGGGACCCCTGGGTGGCTCAGTGGGTTAAAGCCTCTGCCTTCAGCTCAGGTCATGATCTCAGGGTCCTGGGATCAAGCCCCACATCAGGCTCTCTGCTCAGCGGGGAGCCTGCTTCCCCTCTCTCTCTACCTGCCTCTCTGCCTACTTGTGATCTCTCTCTGTCACATAAATAAATAAAATCTTAAAAAAAGGAGACCTTAAATATTATACATAATATTATACTCATGATACATAAATTAGAAAATATAAATAAATTAAAAGAAATTTTAAAACATCCTAATGGTTATCACCTTGATGAATAGGTTTTGAAGTTGCTCTATGACCATTTAATATTTAATAATTTTTATATAAAAGAGGTTATACTATACTATCATTTTATAGCCCACATTTTGCTTAAAATATATTTGCATATCATTTTGTCAATATTTAGATTGGATATCATTTTTACATTATAAAACATATAGATCATATTTTAATTCACTATTAAATATTTAGGTTGTTCCTAATTTTCAGTATTATAAAAATGTTTCAGTGATTATTCTTTTTTTTTTAAGATTTTATTTATTTATTTGACAGAAAGAGCACAAGTAGGCTGAGAGACAGGCAGAGGGAGAGGGAGAAGCAGGCTCCCTGCTGAGCAGAAAGCCCAATGCGGGGCTCGATCCCAGGACTCTGGGATCATGACCTGAGCCGAAGGCACCTGCTTAACTGACTGAGCCACCCACGCGCCCCTCAATGATTATTCTTATAATTACATCATTGCACATATATGTAATCCCTATATGTGATTCATTTCTACATGTAAAATTTCAATACATATGATGCATTCCTCTATGCAAAACTGTTGGATCAAAAACTACGTTTTTAAGACTTTTTTTATTCTTAAAATAACGCATAAATTCAAGGGAAAAATATACATTAGAGTATCCAATTACCAGACTACTGATAAAGCTGAAAATTATCACTTTATCATTGGCCAAATTTTTATCTTTTTGAACTGAACAGGAAAGATAAAAGGTAGAGTTCAGAGAGTGACTGGTTTGAGAAGAAAGCTGGAAAATCTACTCCCTCAAAAAAGAATCATCTTCAAATACTTCTCCAGCACTGCCTTTTCCATTTCTCCTTAGCACAACAGAGTGTAAGGTAAATAAATGCTCAGTGGTAAACATTTATAGACCAATGAAGAAAGAGGAAAAGGATGAAGAAAAAATATCTACAAAACAGAATTATCGAGAATAGTATTTAAAAGCAATAGAAAAGAATTTTCAATTTAAGACCTCTCAAGTTCATTTTATTCTTTCCAATTATTTTTTAAAAAATCTTGTAGAGAGGAGATTACATATGAACTAGTCTGTTTACAGCAGTTAAATAAATTTCTAGTTTGTCTTATGTCAAGATATATTAATACCTGGTCATAAACACTTATTTGACAGCAGTAAAAGTTGTATGGTCTCACCACTGTACCTTTTTTTTTTTTTTTTTTTAACATATAGCCATGGGGCATTATGACCAAAACAAACAATCCCCTGCATTCACCGTGTCTGGGCCATAAAACTTCTCTAAACTATTGACATGCTTGGTAAGACCGGCCATCTGTTTTGGTGTAAAACGCTCACAGTAACCACTGGTTTAGTGACATAAATTTCAGAAAGGCTGCCCGTGGTCTTGAATCACTCTTAGATACAATTTGTAAAGGCATTCTTACCATTCCCTATGCCAGAGTCATACATTCTTAATGAAAACATGTTATCAGCAGCACCATTTAGATATTTACTCAACATCTTCCACTTTAAGCCCCGGGGTTTGCTTACTACCTACTTATGCATTCAAAATCCACAGACCGCACATCCGTTTTCGTTCAATAGAGTGATAAAGGCCTTTGTGCTGAAACAGATGAAAAGTCATGCAATCTCCCAGGCTCATTCAGTAAAGATGTAGGCAAATGACACAATATTTATTGGCTTTTTTCATATTCCCTCTAAATGGTAATATACTCACAAGGCTGTTTAATATAGACACTGTATTTGACAAAAAAAGAAACTACACTGACCCTTTAGCATCTTTTTTATAGAATTAGTTTTCAAAGCAGATTCATTTACATCATTCACTGCTAATTTACTCATTAATCATAATTTATCACATCAGATGTGTTGATCATCATTAAAAGTAATCATTTATTCTTCATTTTAACCTGCTGCTTATCATGTACCTGCAAATTGGACCACACAGGAAAGGTAATTGATTTATTTGAAAAGGAACATGAGCACAGATATAATTGAAGTGGCAAAGAAAGAAAAATGGAAGATAAAACAGTACCATCTTTGGCATTTCCCCCCCAATTCTTCCTCAATTTTATGTCATCAAACTCTGGAAGAGTTTGCTATTACTTCCCTCCTAAGAAATTTCCAATATATCAATTGCATAAATTAGGTTTTATTATTGGTTCAGAGGAACTAGAAGAGCATGCTGTACTAGCTTCACTTTAGACACCCGTAGCAAGCCAGTGCCACAAGAAGAAGATCCACTGCCAATATGAGGTACTATTTGTAACTCCTGCTTTCCAACCCAAGTGAGGTGTTCCCACAACTGGTTAAAGCCTGGGTCATTTCTTATAAGATAGATCCATCTCCCAGGAATAAAAGGACTCAAGTTTTCACACATCATTTTCAAACTGGTAAATTGGCAAAGTACTTTGGAAAATTAAAAGTAACTAAAATATTCCCAAGAAGCTCCAACATGGAAGATATGTATATAAGTGCATATGCCCACACACACCTTTAGTAAGTAGTAAAACAGACTACAAAATAATGTTCAAATTTATTTTCTGGAGAAATTTAGAATCAGTAACATATGAAAACCTTGTTATTAGTCAAAAGAGCATCTCTTTATATATACTATTTTGAGATGTTACAAAAATGATCTATTGAAAAGAGAATATTATAAAAATAAACTGCCTGAGTTTTTATAACACAGGAAATATTAATTATAAAATATAGGTTTATAATAAATACGATAGCATTTCCTAAACAAGGAGCATAATATTATCTTCAAAATGAATAATATTATGATTTTAAAATGCTTCCAATAATGAAATATTTAAAATTTTCATTATTTAAAAATAATTCCCTGGTAGTCAATGTTTTATTTTAGTACATATTACCATTTGTTAATAAATAAATACAGATAATAAATAAACAATAGAAAAAATAAAATGCAAAATAGAAAAAAATTGACTTTCCTATACAACAATATCATTTTAAAATGAAATGTAAAATGAAATGAAATACAATGATGCTTTAAAAATACATTTGACAAATGCCCAGCATTATTTACATTTAGACCAATACTTTGCTAGAGATAATAATTCCTAAGTTTCTAAGGCTTATGTCATACCTTCATTCTGTGTAGGCAGTCAAAAACTTTTTTAAAAAGCATGATTGGGGCACCTGGGTGGCTCAGTGGGTTAAAGCCTCTGCCTTCAGCTCAGGTCATGATCTCGGGGTCCTGGGATGGAGCCCCCAGCATCGGACTCTCTGCTTGGCGGGGAGCCTGCTTCCCTGTCTCTCTCTGCCTGCCTGCCTCTCTGCCTACTTGTGATCTCTCTCCTCTCTGACAAATAAAAAGAAAAGGCACGATTACTTTAGTCATATGGGTATTTTATGTATGAGTCTATGTCCTTCCTGATATTTTCTACCAAATTGAGTTTGTTTTTTGTTTTTTTTTTTAAATTCACTTCCCTGGAGACCCAAAGCCAAAAAGGTATTTGGCAGCAACTTGCAGGATTCCAAATATTCTCATTCAATATTTGGTAACTATTAGAATCAATAAGATTTCATAGGATATTAAAAATACTCATTTTCTGGTATCCTTCCAATTGAACACATGTAGCAAGCAAAAGAATGGCATTCATTTTACATATTAAATCCATCCTTTCTAAAATAAAATAAACTTATTCTTTAGAGTCAAGAGCAAGAATCTGCATTCATACAAGGCAAGTCGGGGAGAGTGTTCCACTGAATTTAATCTTGCTAACAATGATTGATATCAGCATTCTCAAAGAGTAGCCCGTTAGCCACCCTTTCTCAAATTCTACTCAGTGAGCTATTTGGGGGTACAAAAGATGGAAAGCATGACAACTGGTTTATGCTAGGGCTGTGAAGTCAAGTACAAGCAAGCTATGATAATAATAGATGATCACCCAGGGCCATGGATTGGTCCCGTCCACACAGAAAACTCAAGTTGACATTAATTGGATCCTGGCACAGAGAGGATAGGGTACAATTCCTAGGTTTGTAGATGAAAATAAACCTTTAAAGAACTTTAATAAAATGAGCCCTAGATGGAACAAAGTATAATGCTATAATCTAATTCTTGCTATTTTTTTTTAAGCTATGTCTCCGTAAAATAGCCCTCTCAGCATTTCCATGACAGCATGTTAAATCTGAGGAGGAAATCTCTCATTCTTGCCGCCTGTCAACTGAAACACATACAGATTTAGAAAGCCAACAAGAGGAGGGGGAAGGGCCTTTTGTTTTTGCTTTTTTATTTGTGGGCGGGTTTTTTGGGTTTTTTGTTTTTGTTTTTGTTTTTTTGTCCTCATTGAAATCTGTTATGCTCTGGCCAATCATTTTGTTCCCATTTTCTCTGACAGCATCACATTTATCTACATAAATACCCATCCTACCTCTTTTGGTAAGATAATTTTGGTAACACTTGAACCTAGAGACATGAGGTAATGCTACTCAAATAGTCTGGAAACACTTTTCAGTTGGATTAGTTTTCAAATATCAAGTCCCTAATTTGTATCCCTGGGCAGTGCAGACCCTGGTACCAGCTCATTTTGGTGCAGATTATGCATGCTTTTCTAGAGAAACACATTATCTGAGCCCCAGGAATATGGGAGGCATTCCAAAACAGCATAGACAGTGAAGACCTTTATTTGCCAACTAACTTTTTCCCCCCATGCTCTAATTTATAGCCCAGCGTATTAAGTAAGAAAACAAAGGGTTTTCCCACACAAAAATAACCTTCTTGAAAAACCTGCAAACGAGGTTTTAATTACACTATTTACCAATATAGACTGCATGGAGAAATAAACTGAAGCATTACTTGCTATGGCTTGCTTGCTTTTTTCTCCCCTAATTTAACTGTTGCAAGTAACATCACAGCAATTTAAGTTAGTTTTGTAACAAATTATTAAGACACTTATTTTAGAAGGAAAATCAGCCAATAATTATTGCCCTGGCAACATGGCTATTGTTCCGAGCAAAACAGAAGCTGTGGTTGACAGCTGATGGGCCCAGCCCCCTGCTAGCCTCAAAACACATTTGCAGATATGCAAAGCCTCTTGCCAGACCAAAGCCTGCCTTAGCCACCCTTTCATCCAGCAGGGCTACGCCAATCATCTTATGCTGACTACAATAAAATGACACCATTTTAGGACCTCCTGCAAGACTGGACTTAGCTTTACATACGAAACATATTGTATTATTAATGATTGCAATTATACAATAATACTGGCCTTTTTGCACCATTCTAAAATATCAATGTATAACCCAAGCACATTTTTAGACACGTGCCCAAAGTGTTTTTGTTAATGATCCCAAATCGTTATGAAAAGGAAGAAAATGCTTCCCTTGGATTTGTGTAACAGCAGCACTTGTGATTATACGCCAGGCCACATATGTGAGAATTTGAATGAACTTAATCTTCCAGAATTAGAAAAAGGGCCTCTAGATTATCCTGGGATAAACCTTGATTCAGTACCAAATGAAAAGATAAAGCCTCTGGGATGCTAAAAGTTGAGTGATGCATGCTACTTCTTTGCCTGAATCATCATTTAATCTAATCAGTCACTAATTTAATCAAAGGACATGGCATTTTAAAGCTCTTTGCGACACTTTTGTCAAATTTTACTACCTGAAGTCTTTGGAAACCTAGTGAGAGTCGAAGCTGCTTTTCGAGGTAGATCTTAAAACGGCATCAAATAGATTTTTTTCAGGGCTGGTGTTTCAGAGGGAAAAAAACAAAAGAGGATGCTAAAGGGATGGGCTGCAATTAATATTTAAATATGCATCAGTTATGCCAATTCAGTAAATAAATGTCCTTTGGTGTCATCAGTGTTTTTCTGAAGCAAAATAAACAGAGAAAGGTAAAGCCAGTGTTCAGAATCTGCAAAGCAAAGCAGTCACAACACTTCTGCTTAAGAGACTGAAGTAAATAAAAAGCATTTGGGAAAATGGGCATTATTTTGCAAAGGGTCATTATGAGGGCTCTGCCCTCTTCTACCATACAGCAGAGGGTTCTAACAATCAAACCGCTCCCACCAGTTCCCTAAAGTCTCTCCCATGCTGTACATTGCTTTTAAGGTCCCCAATCAGTTCTAGAATACAGCTTTCTCCCTTCCCGGGCTGAAGGGTTGAACCTTGCCTGAGAAAATTGCAGCATGGCATGGGCTAGTACCATTGCAAATTCATACTCTAAGGCTCAACGGGACCGTGGATCATCTATCAATCATCTGCCCACCCTGTACCACTCTCCAGAAGTCTGACCTGCACAGACCTCTCACCTCCAAGAGATTGATGCTCTTGCTTCACTTCAATGGGGAAAATAACACCATCCAACAGGAGCTTGATGGCAGCCACATTCTATCTGGTGTTTTAAAAAATTCCCTTAGCATATCCTGTTCAACACCAATTGCTTCTCTTGTTTTTTGAATCCCTCTCACCGTCTTCGGCATCCATTGCCCCCTCTCCATATGCAGTCAACATCTTCACTCTCTCTCTAATAGCTCCTCTCCTTTTGACCGGGGTCTCTCAGAATTGTTATTCTGGGCCAGATTCCTTTTGTGGAACTAGCCTGTGCACTGTAGAAGGTTTAGCAGGGTCTCTGGCTTCTTTCACTAGATGCCAGTAACACCCTCTTGCCCTCTTGTTGAGAAAAGGAAACACCAAAAAATGTCCTCTGGGAGGACATTCCAAGGTTTAGGGCCAAAAATGTTTATCACATCCCAGTTATCCCAACAGTCCTTGTCAAACCAGGATGGTGGGGCTTAGGCCTTGTCAATTATTTGCTTGATTACTCCCTACTCTGTATTTCTCTGTTCCTTTTAGGTATTTCCATTTTACATTTCACATTGCTTATAAATGCTTCTTCATCTTTTCTTTCCTCTGCCAGGCTGTGAGACAACAAGAGGGATGACCTGTAACAGGCACTCCTCTAATATTAAAACTCTAACCAAGAATTATGCTTCCACTGAAGCTTATTAAATTATCAGTGATTGCATGAGATTCAAGCCTATAACCTTTGTATATAACCTTTGTATTTAACATATTTTGGTTAAGGCCATGATGCAGGAATAAAGAAATAAATAAGAATTATGCACCACTATTTATACTTTTATTGAGGAATTATTTGTTATAATATATGAATATAAGCCAGTGGAAGAAATTATATAAAGATTTTATTCATTCTATCAAACACTGCTGGTAAAAACAAATTTAATACATGAACATGGTAATTGGTTTCTCTATGTATGTAAACCTCTCATTGGATTTTAGCTGTGATGAAGGGAATATTATTCAAGATCATTAACCACCCTGGTTTGTATTGGCTTCTCAAGTTGATCCTAGTACATGATATTATTAGCTCTTTCTCTTCCTCGCTCTTTTTTATTTGTTTTTGTTTTGTTTTGTTTTGTTTTGTTTTGTTCCCTCGTAGATTTTCTTCCCCTAGTGTCTTAGACTTTCTGGCAAATTTTTGTGGTGTTTTTCTCTTTTTTTTTTTTGTCTAATTTCTTTTTTTGTCTTATTTCTTTGTCTTCAAGCAAAACAACTTCATATATTAACACACCTACAATATGAACTTATGTAAGATTGTTAACCATAACTAGGATATGTAATTGGAATTAGATTAATAATCAGCAAACAATGAGGATAAAAACAAATAATAATTTTTAAAAAGTAAAGATGAAAACACATATTTATCATCAAGTGATAAATCCAGACTAGCTTAGAAAGTACTCAATTTTCTGCTGTCTAAAAATATATGAAACATTTTATATATAAGGCAATTTCACACATCCTATTTTTCCTAAAGGACCAAAATAATCCACAAAAACAATCTCCGCTTCCTTGCCCTGCAAGGAAAGCATGGGAAAATGTATTTTATAATTGCGAATAAAATACATATTTTAGTGGCAGAAAGGCTAATGTGTTTTTCTTAGCCAGAATTTAGGGTTGCAATCGCAAAAGCATTCAATAATTTGCTTCTTAGTATACAATGTCCACTCACCCCCCTTAAATTATAAAAAGCATTTTCCAGAAAGTGTCCTTTGTTTTATCTACTTCAGATACTAAATGTCTAATTTTAAATTTTATGATATAATATATGAAATTATTGATATAATTTCATATCAATTTTAATGAAAATATAAATATGAAAGTACACACATTAAAACACAAAAGGGATTAAAAAGCTTTGAAAAAGTCACCTATGAATGAGCAGATATATTTTGGCCATTACCAAATGACCCTGGAAATGCCATGTACATGAACTTTTTCACAATTTCCACATTTCTTTTGCTCCCAAGAGTAAGACACTCTAAAACTGCATGATACCCTTACAATTCTTTTTTCTTTTTTATCCGTTTTTTTTAATATCTCTTTCACCCATCAGATTTATATTACCACATCTTTGGCAGGACTTGTTTATCTCTTGACTAGATTTATTAAAATAGACTTCCTACTTCTGATCTTCCCAAACTCACCAAATCCATGTAAATGAAAGTGCTGTTCAATAAAAAGGCAGTTGCAATCTGGCTACAGTCTTGCTCAAGAATCTACAGTGGTTCATTACTATTGCCTACTTAATATAGGGCAGGAAGCTCTGCAGAGAGAATTAATTAAATGTAGCAGATAAGACCCTGTATGTTAGGTCTTTGATTTACCTGACATTACTCAATTTTCACTACTCACAAACATGTCAGACTCATAGAATTTTCTAAAAATACAATTTCATCACATTTTATTTGAAAATACCATGCAGTGCCACCTATAGCATCATCACCTTTTGTTGCTTATTAAAAATCCATACTTGGTGTTCTAGTCCAGATCTGAATCAGAATGTCAAATAACCTGGTAATCTGTGTCGCTGTGATACCAGATAACAGATATCTTTAAACATAGTATGATTTTAGATCTTTAGTGTCTTTGTTAAGACTATTCCATTCCTCTTGGGGCACCTGGGTTGCTCAGTCAGCTAAGGGTCTGCCTTTGGCTCAGGCCATGATCCCAGCCCCACATTGGGCTCCCTGCTCTGCCGGGAGCCTGCTTTTCCCTCTCCCTCTGCTTGCCATTCCCCCTGCTCACTTTCTCTCTCTCTCTCTCTCTCTCTCTCTCTCTCTCTCTTTCTCTCTCTTTCTCTGTCAGACAAATAAATAAAATGTTAAAAAAGAAACAATTCCATTCTTCTGAAATAATTTCACCAAATACCTGAGTCTTAAAAGTCTATTCCTCTTCAAGACCATCCCAAATGCCTTTTCCTGGATGAGGTCTTTTCTGATGCCTATCAGGTATGATTTCTAAGAGCTTTGCACACCTTCTCTCAGGGCTAAAAGCAAAATTGTCTTGACCTTCAAGAAACTTTAGCCTCAGGGCACTTCAAATGCATAGGCACCATGTGTCACCACCTCACACTTCAGGGTCAAATGCTTTGTGAAATTTGCAATGGTGAGAGGTTTCACTCTCAAGTCACTTAACATTATTCCTATTTTCCTTTCTTTAGAGTAGTGTTTAAGGGCTACGGGCAGTTTTGGGGAGGCAGTTAGGGAAGTTAAATCAGGATATATTTACTGTGGATTTAGTAGAATACATTAATGTGGTTTATAGTTCAGTTACTACTGTTGATCTGATTTAGGAGTGATTTCTAGCTCTACTTCTATTGCTTACTTTACCAACTCATTCAGCTTCTTCCATGAGGACACCAGTGACAAACTGGTTGGGGCTTGCCATAAATTCAAGGAATATTATGATCTGTCACTGTGCAAGAACTTGGGATGCCCAGCCTCTTATAGCTAGATGTCACAGAAATTATCACATTACCAGGAAAAGTCATAAAGCTGACAAATAGTTTCTAAACTGTCAATAGAAAAATAAACTTCCATCAGCATGGATATAAGGGAGAAATTTTTCAATTTTTGAACTATTTTTCTATTTTCCATATGGAAAATATTATAAAATTACTGTATGAAAAATTATAGTTGAAAAATTAGAGGTATGACATGGAGCTATAAATATATTGTATATATTTCTAGAGTTTTATGGTATTAGATTTCCACAAAAATTACGAATTCTAAAAAATAAAAATACAAAATGAAAAAGGAACTACAAATTATTGTTTATTTTCTCATTCTAAATAACTACTAATTGCTGACTCTAATAGTGTATTTATAATTTTAAATTCTTTTTTCTGCAAGAGAGTCCACCAACTTATATAAGCTTAGGGCATCCGACTCCAGATCACCCTTGATCCTTGTCTTGAAAATGATTTACATAATATCAAATTCTGTGTTCTTATCTCCTCTCTCTTCCAAAATGATATACTACAGAACCAATGGCCCACTTACTACTAAGCTTTACATACCCTGTGGAAATTAGCAAATGGGATTTAAAAAGAAAAAAGACACAGTGTAGTTTCTCATTCATGGTCTATTACTGTGAAGTGATTTACTTCCATGATCTTATCAATTTACAGATTCTACTCCAAATTATTTCTTATAATAGTGTTTGACACCCTTTTACAACTCTTCATATAAATTCTCAGTCTTTCTAAATTTAACAGATTCATTTCCCCTTGGCTAAATGCTTAGCAGCAAAATATTATTTATCTTTTAATTAATATTTTTGGACCCCGGCACTTTGCCTAATTACTATGTCAGAGAACCCCTATAAATAATATGTGTAGTAGTAGAGATTATAGAAATTAAATCTTTGTAAGGACTGATGTTTTTCTTATGCCTAATATTATGGAAGTTTATATACATAAGGGAATCTAATTTAGGTTATTTTTTAATCCTTGTTATTTTTATTTAATCCTTGTTATAATCCTTGTTATTTAATACTTGTTGCAATAAATGTCAAATATTTGGTAAATCCTCAGGTGTTCTGTGAGAACTATATGGGTCTTCTCAATAGCACTCATATTGTGTCTTATTAAATTAATTTGACCTTTCCCATTAAGATGATTTTTCCCAGCAACAATGCACCAAGAGCCTCCATGAGTAGTTCTTAATAAGTTCACTATCATGAAAGATATTTTTCTATTAGTATCAGTAGCCAATACAGGTGTATTTTAAAAAATGATTTCAACATTTTCTGTGTGGTCTAGATTCTCTCATATATATTTTCCAAGTTCCATAAAATTATGTGAATTTGGCCCTACAATTACTTTTGCAATTTTCTTTTTTCTCCTTTTTTTTTTAAAGATTTTATTTGTTTATTTGACACAGAGAGAGAGATCACAAGCAGGTAGAGAGGCAGACAGAGGGGGAAGCAGGCTCCCTGCTGAGCAGAGAGCCAGATGATGGGCTTGATACCAGGACCCTAAGATCATGACCTGAGCGTAAGGCAGAGGCTTTAACCCACTGAGCCACCCAGGTGCCCCACTTTTGCAATTTTCTTTAGCATTGGGATAAAAGCATGTGTGAGGAAGAGAAGTGATGACCAGTCAGAAATTCCCTTTTCTTTTATCTGGATGGAAACACAGTCCTAGTACCAAAGATGAGGTGGTCTGTATTGCTACCACTGAAGAATATATCTTTCAAGGAGCTTTGAATATCCAAGCCCTTTCTTGCTGCTATATAACTGACACCAAAATGGCCAACATAAATAAATAAAATTGCAATGGATCCAGACAATTAACTAAAGAGCTAACTATGCTCCAAAATCTAGTTTTATGGCCAATTTTTACATAGTGTCAGCTCTAATTATTCATGAACTGATTATTTTCTCGGCAGGCCTTTCACTTCCTTCATCTTTAGGAAGTCTTGCATTTATTCTTATCCTTTAGCAATTTTTTTAAAGATTTTATTTATTTATTTGACAGAGAGAAAGAGAGAGATCACAAGTAGGCAGAGAGGCAGGCAGAGAGAGGGGGAAGCAGGCTCCCCGCTGAGCAGAGAGCCCGATGCGGGGCTCGATGCGGGGCTCGATCCCAGGACCCTGAGATCATGACCTGAGCTGAAGGTAGAGGCTTTAACCCACTGAGCCACCCAGGTGCCCCAATCCTTTAGCAATTTTAAGAGGCAACTGAAATAAGAGAGAAAAGACAAAACCAAGACGAGACAATTCTTTATTGTATTAGCTACCCTTTACAAAAGATTAAAGAAGATGGTCAGCCATAAGGCTGGTATGATTTTCAGGGAATATCTTGGGATTTTATTATGGCTGCTGACCAGGACAGGTGTTAGGGCTGAGTTCTACCTGGACAAGGGTTTACCTGCTGCTCAAGGACTCTGGGTCCAGTGGCCCTATGCTCAGCTCTCAGCCCACCACCAGGCACCAGGAACTATACTTATTTTATAAATATGTAGAAAAATGAACCTCAAAGCCTGTGAAATTCATGAGGAGGTAAACTGACATGGCCAGATATTTTTTTTAGATGCAAATGATTCTGAATCCTTAGAAGCTTTCTGCCAAAACTTCAGGTCTTATTTAATCCTGTGTAGATTTTAATTTAGCTTTTTTTAAATTATTTGTAACCATATTATACTGGTTTTTACCGCTGTTCTTACATACGCTTTTTTTCCTTAAAACTGGTTCTAGGGCTTTTATAAAAATGTATTCTCTTTTGCCCTAGGCATACTGCAAATTATGCATATTTTGCTGTCTAATTATTTTTAAATCTCAAGTTTCATTGTTTTGGTGATTTAAAATAATTTGAGAGAGCTGGAAAAAAATTCTCCCAGATTATTTGCATACTTTTGAATTTCACTGTTTTAAACATTCTGTTTTTGTAATTTGTATTCAGTTTTGGAGATATGTTCAAGATGCCTGGGATTGCCATATAAAAGATCTTCACCTAAGAGTTATCAAAATTACTGTACCGATACATACATTAAACTTTTAATAATGAATCACAAAAAAAGGAAGGAGCGGGGAAAGGAAATATAGAAATTACATTTATTAAGCCACTACTATGCCCATGCATAAAACACAGGACTTCATGTACACTCGACCTTTACCCACAGTCATATGAAATAGAAGGAAGCTGAAACTGTAAATAAAATGTCTATCAGATTAAATCCTACTTTTTTCTTTGAAACAACCAGATAGTCATCACCACAATTAGTTTTCATCTAAAAACTAAAAGTTTACCTTACTATTGTACAAGAGATTTGACCAGCTTTATGCAGGAAGACAAATCTCAGGAAGATCTCTCTCTGATCCTGCGACTTTACTGACCTAAAGACAAAGTAAATCAAATTTGAAATATTGAGTAAGTCTAGAAAAGGATTGCATTCTATTAAAATAATATGTGGAGTCTGTTCATCAGTCTCCCGCACCTCCTTTGTTTAATCCCCAATGCAAAGGGTACATTATTTAAATACATTTAAATCTAATGAAGGCAAGATAGTTCACATAAAAAGAAGAGATCAATGCCCATGTTTGGAGTCACTCAACTGCCTCCTAAGAAATAAAGGCTCTTTAATAAATGCCAACAACATGTCTGCCAGTTTAGCAAGGCTAAGCCATGTGAAACCATGTGAGATTTCCAGTAGTACCCACAACTGAGTTTCTCTTCTACCATCACAAGTGACTCACACATAGTAGGCTCCAACTTTATTTGCCTTCATAAGACTGTCCTATCACAAATCATCTGAATATTACATTAACTAATATCCACTATTCCACAAATTTCTACTTGAGAAATGTCGCCATAATGAGAATAATCAGTGACCCGCCTTTTTGAAGAAATAACTGACGGCAACTTAAAAAAAATTAAGAAAAGATTTTTCTTGAACTAAAATGGTATCTCTTTAAGCTAGATCCCCATAAGTATAAGTATACAATAGTGTCTATAGTTTTAAAACCAATTCAGCATGACAAAAAAGAAATAAATAAGTCTGGAAATGAGTGTTAATAGTATCTGATGAATTCCAAAGAAATATTCAATTTCAACACACTGTGTTTTCACTCCTGCTGTCTACTATATATATCTTTTTGTCCATCTTTCTTTGTTGAAATATAAATCCTTACACTTGATGCAATTAATACATTAAAATAGATTTAAATAGGATAAAATAGGGAGGGTAATTTCATTCAAAGGAAAGGCAATGAAGAGTCGAAGAGCATGATTTTTAAGGAAAATGACATAATCCACCTGAATGGTTGGAGTATGACATAACAAGCAATAAGGAAAGAAGGGCTAAGAAGGACAATGGTGAGCTGCACTCTCATTGTTCACCTGCCCACAGGGTCTGTAAGGGATGTAATTAGATATGACATGATCCTGTCATTTCCAAGTAATGGCTTTTTTGTCCAGAAAATAGCCATCTTATTCAAAGCAATTGATCAGATATTCTTCCTCAATCTTTATAAATATAAGTTACTAAGAAAGTCAATCACTCTGATTGTGGATGTAAGGCTGCTGCAAACAGTAAAGCTTGTAAGAGAGAATAAGCAGGGGGAGGTCAAGAAAGGCAGAGATGAAGGAAATTGTATCATCCTTTGAAGTAGATTACTTTTGAAAAAGGAGGGGCAGGACAGTCATAACCCTATCTGCCATGTTTGGTTCCATGGCCCTCTGAGTTTCTAGAGAGACTCAAAAAATGATTTTCTTCCAGAGAATGATGAGACATTTTCCCAGTAAGAATCTTAGTCTATTAAGTTGGCCAAATGGTGGCTACCATACCAGAGAAGTCATGAAATGTTCCAAATCAAAACTGATTTAAGACAGGAAAACTTCCACATATATTTTAGAGCCAACATAGTACGATATCCCATCCTTTTGCTATCACCATGACAATCAGCATTTTAAAATAATAACGCTAAACAAAAACCAGTCAAGAAGAAAGACTTTTAATACTCTTCATCAAGGGATGTGCTTCCAAGAGTTCTATCACTTCTAACACATCCTCCACCATGTTTTGAAGAAGCAAGTTACTTAAATTTTATACATCAAAAATTCCTATCCATGGGGTCTTGGACCAAGAAGAATACACAGAGTAATTGCTTGAAGTAAACAGTAAAGGAAGGAACCATCAAGCAAATATAGAGTTGTTCACATTCATTTCATTTTAAAGAGTTCATTTTAAAGACTAAGAAAGAGCAAAGAAGAACTTCAAATTTGAAAATTTTCTACCTAAGTTACTATGTGACATAATTAATACTGATCTTCTCTGGGATTATTAAAATTATTTCCCTGCAACTACCACATTTGAATTTTAGGAAGAATGTTCTGATAGCAGGGCAAAGGAAGCACTACCAGAGGAGAATGGATATAGGGGGAGACCAGATAGAAGGATAATATAATACACTACCTAGTATAAGAAACAAAAAATGTCCAAAGTAGTAATGCCATCGAAACTGGTGAAGGTATCCCATGCTCTTCATGTACTCATTTCCTAATGGATGGAGTATTTGTTCTTCTGAAAAAACCCATCTCCAAGCAAGCACACCCATCTCCATTCCTTCACATATTAACAATATTTGATTGAAATCTTTGAAAAATATAATATATAATGTGCTCTTCCTTAGACAGTAAAGCTTCTTCATAGTTTAAGATCATCAGTTTGAACTTTTGTTACAATAATATAGGTCTATGCCTACTTTTCAGTTTTTGATCACATATTTAATGACAAGTATTCACTCCTCGTTTGACAATCTATGGCTCAGTTCAAAGCAGTGTTCTTGAGAAGGAAGAGCACTGGTGGCAAAAGGCTGGGTGTGATACATTAAAAAAAAAGATAACACTCATCTGAATTAGGGGGACTCCATAAAAAGCTGTTTCTCACATTCTTGTCTCCTGTTACAAGTCTGCTTTCTTGGTCACTGATCCCTGGCTCTCATTTTCAGCAAAATCTCTGACATTCCCTGCCTGCTGGCTTCCAGCCTCTCAGCGACCTTCTGGTTTTAACCTTGGCTATCAGCCATGATTCTGTCTCTGAGACCACACACTTAACTGGGCTTGTTCCTTCTTCAGCAATGACTTCACACACCCTGTATTTGCTCCTGCTAAGCCCTACACTGTGTCAGGATCATCAGTTAAAAAAACCCATGAGGGGTCGGATTTTATATGTAAGCACTCTTGGCTTCCAAATTATTCCTCATCTTCTTAAATCTGACTCTTTGCATCATCTTAGAGGATCTTCCCCAACTCTCACAGCTGTCCTGAACAGTAGCTGCCGTAAGCAATATGACTTAGAAAACTAGACTCCATGTAGTATCTTTGAGGTCACAGAAGCCCACCACATTTGTCAATTAGCTGATACACACAAACACATGCACTCACTCTGGCTAGGAATAGTGTTAAGCTATTTCCTTTTTAGAGGTGATGTGACAGGCTTGTTCTTAAAGTACCTCACATTCGTAATTGTAGAGTAGTCCAGAGTTCAGATTCTATCTATGAATTCTCTGATTTTTAGACTAAACCAGGCCCTTCCAAGCTGACAAAATAAAAACACTCTGGATGTAAAGAACTACCCAGCCATTTTGCGTTCCTGGACTTCATCCCAATGTGCGTAGAACAGGGCTGGCCCACATACCACCAAGCGATTCTTGGGACACCAGCAAGACACCAAAGACTTCAACTCAATCCTGACACATCTACCAAGAGACAGCGTCAGATTCTACAGGGTGAGGGCTCAGTCTCACAAGACTGTTCCCTCACCCCCCATTCAGATGCCAGTCCTAAACCCAGCTTGTCATCTGTGCTTCTGATTTAATAGGCTATAAACAAGAGGTTCCCAAGACTTCCTCTGGGATTAATTAACCCACTTACTCATTAGATTACATGGTTTATAATAATATTGCCATTATTATATTATTATTATTATTAATAAAAACAGCCAGGTGGAAGAGATGCAGAGTGCAGGGTATGGCAAAAGGGCACAGAATACCCATGCTCTGTCTGAGCTCACCACTGTCCCAGGACCTCTATATGTTCACCAACCTGGAAACTTTCTGAACCCTGTTCTTTTGGGATTTTATGGAGGCTTCATCACAGAAGCATGATTGATTAAATCACTGGTCACTGTCATTGTCAACTGATTCAACCTCCAGCCTCTCTCTCCTCCAGGAAGTCAAGGAGGTGGGACTGAAACTTCCACACCTCTAATCATGTGGTTGGTTGGGGAACCTGTGTGGCTCAGTGGGTTAAAGCCTCTGCCTTTGGCTCAGGTCATGATCTCAGGGTCCTGGGATAGAGCCTGGAATCAGGCTTTCTGCTCAGCAGGGAGCCTGCTTCCCCCTCTCTCTCTCTGCCTGCCTCTCTGTCTACTTGTGATCTCTTTCTCTCTGTCATATAAATAAACAAAATCTTAAAAAAAAAAAAAAATCATGTGGTTGGTTCTCCAGGCATCCAGACTCTGCCTTTAGGTGGGGTCCAAAACTCCTCGTTAACATAACAAAAGACACCTTTGTTGCTCTCAACTCTTTAAGAAATTCCAAGGGTTTCAGGTGCTCTGTTTCAGAAAGGGGGACAAAGACCAAATATTTTCTTATTATGAGTCACAACATCACACTAATGATAAAGCATTTGAAGAAACTAAGGAGAATCACACTGTAGTACAATCCTTAGAGAAATTTCTAAAGGAAAAATCTTTTCATCATGGTCAGTTCTCAGTTCAGTCCAAGAATTTGATTCACTGCTCTAAATTACATTGAAAGGGACACAGATATTCAAAATCAGTCTCTTATTTCTCATTACCCATACAACAGGAGATCTTTTTATATTATAGGCATTTCCACACCTAAGATAAAGGCTGTATTATTTCCAACCTGTTGAATTAATGGAACGTAACTTTAAATACATAAGGGAAAATTTAAAGTTTAGGAACAATAGAAGTGTTAGGATACAAAATGTTTACAAACAAATTCATTTGAAAGTTTAGTAAAAGCAAGAGAAAATGTACTAGCACTTGTTAAATAAAGAAAAAAAAATAAGAATGGCAGTAATTCTACCCTACTTACTCTTTGTCTCTAACTTTGAAATACTGTATGATATAAAAAGAAAAGACAGAAGCAGAGAAATAAATGGCAATACCAGTAGTAATTATATCCTATTATTGCTCTGCCATATGTTGAGAAAAGCACAATAGAAATCTTGATTCATACTCTCACAGTTATTTCAGTGTTTATATTTTGCCTCTTTAACCACAAGCACTTAACAAATACTTATGACCCATGCAGTTGGAGAAAAGTAACAATGAACAATTTCCCTTAGTTAATTCTAAAATGTCACAGCATTTTGTACATTAAACTGAATATGTGACAATTAGTTATGAACTCAGTCTACCATATGGGTCTATTAAAGTAGAACCATAATTTACAAGGATTATATGTCTTTTATACAAATAATAGAACCACTCACAATTATGTAAATGTATATCAACCACACTGATGAAGTTGAAAACTCTCAATCCAAGAGGAAAACCAAAATCAGCCCTATATTTGGTATTTGGATGTGGAGAGGAGGGGTCTACTACTGTGCTAAAAATAAAATAACAGAGTCAGACTTCAAGATTGAGGAGAGTAGAGAAGTCCTGTGGAAGAACACCAGCCTGTGATCACAGGACCTGGAACTGAACTGCACAAGAGACCATTTGTAGCCCGAGCCTAGAAAGAAACAAGCGAGAGGAAGTAACAAGCGGGGGGCCTTGGCGTGGGCTCCAAGTGATTCTATATCATCCAGACGCTGGGATATGCCCCAGCTATACTACAGTCAGCATTCTTCTTCCTAAACCCCATCCAGGCACCAGCCTTTCCTGACTCAGCTTGTCTGTATTAGTATGTCCATGGCATGGTCTTCCAATCCTTCCTGACTCAGCTTGTCTGTATTAGTATGTCCATGGCATGGTCTTCCAATCCTTCCTGACTCAGCTTGTCTGTATTAGTATGTCCATGGCATGGTCTGGCTGTGACAAGAAGGAGATAACACAACTCTAGTCTTTCTGTACTCCACAATTGCTATCTACAATTGTAGACAACTCTTCAGGGCTCTGACCTAGCTTGGGAAAAACAGAAATTTTTCATTGTCTTGCTTTCCTCTGTCCTTAATCCTCAATTCTCATTAGGTTTCCACCTTCTACTCCTTCAGTCTCAGCAGCTCTGGTTGTTTTGTTTTGTTTTTTAAAGACTCACAGAGCATGGGGTGCCTGGGTGGCTCAGTGGGTTAAAGCCTCTGCCTTTGGCTCAGGTCATGATCTCAGGGTCCTGGGATCGAACACCACATCGGGCTCTCTGCTCAACAGGCAGCCTGCTTCCCCCCCGCAGTCAAATAAATAAATAAAATCTTTAAAAATAGAAAAAAAGACTCACAGGGCAAAGATCAATATTAACGAAACGATACATATATATATATATAATTATATATAAAATTATTAAAATTTTATTATATAAACTTATTATATAAATTTTAATTACATAAAATTATATGTATATAATTCTAAATTCAGTTATTTTTCTCCAAACTAGAAGAAAATAGTATTATCACTGAGTGTCATTAACAGAAAATTCTGTTCTACCTGTAATTGTGAAAGTGCAGCTATAATAGAGATTTTATGATGGTAGTATATTTGCTTAAATGAAATAAAACATATTAATGAAACACATTATGAATATTCCCAATTAAATCCTCCAAGTGTAAAAAATAATAATAAATGTTTAGGGTGTAAGAATTTTAAAATTAATGCATTGCCCTATGATCTGTCTTTCTTCTTTCTTTCTTTCTTCCACTCTCTTTCTTTCTTTCTTTCTTTCTTTCTTTCTTTCTTTCTTTCTTTCTTTCTTTCTTTCTTTCAGAGAGAGAGTATAAGCAGGGGAAGGCAGAGAAAGAGGGAAGAGGGAACCCAATGCAGGGCTTTATCTCAGGACCCCGGGATCATGACCTGAGCTGAAATCAAGAATCAGACACTTAAGGGCTCCTGGGTGACTCAGTTGGTTAATCGTCTGCCTTCAGCTCAGGTCATGATCCCAGGGTTCTGGGATGGAGCCTAGAAATGAATCAGGCTTCCTGCTCAGTGGGGGGCCTGCTTCTCCCTCTACCACTCCCCCTGCTTGTTTTCCCACTCTCAATGTCTCTCACTCTCTGTCAAATAAATAAACAAATAAAATCTTAAAAAAAAAAAAAATAGACACTTAACCAACTGAGCCACCTAGGTGCCCCTGCATTGCCCTAAGATTCGTGCACTCTTCCTATGAGAATCACTAATTTTTTACAGTGCTTACAACTGTTTCCAGATACCATGAGCAAATGGTATTTTCTCTAGTATCTTAATTATCTCTTCTATATGGCAAGAATCTTAATTTCTATTCTTTTTCGAGACTAAACATAAGAACATTCACAAAACCAGTCTGCTTTTCAACCATTCCAAACTCTCTCTAGAACTTTAGAAAAATTAAATTATTTTCAACCATTATCAAATAAATCTATTTGAGATTCATATCCACATCTGAAGTTTCTGACTTAATAATCCTTAAAAAATGGCCACATAATACATGCCTTCCTGTTATTAGTTATCATAGTGTGTATCAGTATTTCTGAACCATATTGCCAATTATCAAATTTCAAGATGTTCTGACTGAAAAGAGTATTTTCTGGTAGAGAACGCAGTTGCATCAATGTTGCCCATCTTCTCTTTGTTGAAGGCAAGTGCTATGTTAAGCACTATGAGCAAATATGAGGCAGGTATTATCTGTGACCTCCAAGAGCTCACCCAGATGCAGAGGACCTCTCTATAGTACTTGCCCCTCAGATATACAGGATCAGTCAATCAGCACGAAAGTCATAGCTGCCAGTAAATCTGTATGTTCCTGGTGGGCAAAAAGCACCACGTCACAAAGCTCTGGTGTTAACAGTATATAATCCTCCTAAATGCATATTTACTGAAATAAAATCATGACTCGTGTTGTATGTATCTCACAGTACACAATTCTTGTACTGTCAGAGCTACTTTGAAGTATTTCTCTATCATTTGTATATAAATATAAGCATTTATATTTTTCACAGGTTTTCACCTAATTTTAAATTAAATCTCTTGCACCCCATCGTTATATCACAAAAAGGTGCATTTCAGCTTAATGAGGGGAAAATTAACTACATAACTTCTAACAATCATGGAATACTGAAGGCAAAATTCAATAGGCACAGTCTGGGAAATTTTCACCAACTGCACACAATTGAATGATTAGGTAGAATACAAAATACTTCATGTTTTCTTAGCAGAACACTAAAATCTATCAGAATGGGCCTAAATTTTGTCAGATTACAGCAGCTGAAGTAAAGCAGAAATAGATGAATGATAGATGATAGATAGATGTATTGTTTGCTTACACTCAAAAAAACTGAGTTTGGATTTTTCTTTCCCTCCTTTCCTTTTTATTCCACCCCCCCCCCCAAGGACTAGTTATTTCCCAAGCAATTTTAAATTGAAGGTACATTTTTTTTTGTTTGTTTGAAATGTCTTATATTATAATCAAGAATAGAAGCAAATACTAAGCTAGCTATTATGTCCCCACCAAAACAGAGCAAAGTTGAATCCTCTCCCTGTGTTCTGACAACTACTTTGGGCTGCCCTGCCTTTCCACAGACCTGGCAGCATTTCATTGGTGGGTTATAAAATGTCGAATTAGAACTGTATAATCTGGAGTTTGCTTTTAATAAAACTACTTCAAAAGAGAAAAGACAAGTAAAAGATAGCTTTTGTTTTTCATGAATTGATCCTCTGAGAGCTACTAAAGGAAAACAGCCCATCTGAATTAGAAAGAAAAAGTGAACTGTTAAGTAACTTATCCCAATTAAAGAGCAATACAGATAGTATTAGATGTTCATTCTACCCATCCAATACAGAGTTCTGATGTTACATTCCATGAGGGCTGCATGAACTTATTTCAAAATATGTTTGCATGCTTTTCCTATTGTCTATTTTTGTGTTCTTCCTCCCCTCCTTTATTTCTCTTCACAGAAATGTCTGTCTACATTACACATTGTAACAAAAGTGACAGCCCCTTTGCAAGAAGGAAGCTACTTAAATTTAAGTAGTTGCTTTCCTTTTAAGATTTCAACATCCAAAGAAATACTTTATTATAACAGTGTCATTGGTGCTCCATAGACTTGTTATTATGTTTGTGGAAGTTAATTATCTGATAAGATACACTGTGGTTATTACTGTCACACAAACAAAAAGTATGGATATGTTTGTTAATTCAAAGTGTTCCATTAAAACAAAGTACGTTAACTAAAGAACTGAACAATTATTTCCCCTTAATTATTACTGCACAATCATTTGGCTATTTAAAGCTGCTTTTTTTCTTCCTAAATGAACTACACTTTATATTTAAAAGTACTAACATTTGTAGTGTTTTACTGTAATAGAATATGCTATTTTTGTCCATATTTTTATAGTAAAGGCCTAATTCAAAATCTGATGTTTTAAATGGAAGTATCCCGCCTTCCCTCTGTTAGAAAACTGTTAACATTTTAGCAAATCATTAAACACAGCAGAACAAGAACCCACAATTCCAAGGTCGATTATGATTCACTTCAAATATTTTAAGTGTTAGGTCAACATTCAATGCAGGATGAAATTTAATGGTTTGTTCAGAAAGAAGAGGGAAAATTTTCCTCATTACTCTTTCCATTTCTGTTGTTTTCCAGGGATAAACTGTTATGTTTATGTGAGAGGGGGGAAAAAAAAACAAATTTAAAAACTGAAGACCATAATCTTAATGGAGTTAATGTGGCTTCCTATCACAAAACCCTACAGTTGTCATTGTCCCATAAATTTTTAGCAATAAAATTGAAGACAAATATTCTCCTTTCACAGAAACTGCCTCCTGCAAAAATACTTATAAATTTGTGTTCTAAGACAGGTGGAAGGAAAAAAATACATGCATCCCTTTAGCCAAGAGATCTGCAAATTTCTAGATGACTCGTGCATGAAAAAAGACAAAATTGTACAACACATTAAACTCTATTATTCCTAAATTCTAATCATATTAGAATTCCAAGTGGGATTCCAAGGCTGCTGCAGGATTAAGCTATTCAGTATACTGAATATCCTATGAATTATTCTCTGAAGATAACCAGCAGGCTAAAGGGTCCTCCCTGGGAATAAATGCTATACCCACTGGGTTCAACAAAGCAAGTTGTCCTGGTCTCCCAGGACCTCCGCCTTCTGAAACTGCTAGGATTCAGAGAATTCAGATTCTTTCTGTCTACCCAACCACAAACCTTTTGCCTTGTATACACACATTACCTGCAACAATGTTATTTTAACATTATTATATGCAAAAGTAAAAAGGTTTGGGGACTGGTTTTATACAAAACTAGAATATTTTATTTTTTCCATATTAAGTCCAAACTCTTCTATACCACACCCCCATGTATCATTAATGTAGTTTCAAGATACAAATTAGGAGAATATTTAAGCTACTAATTAAAAAAAAAACTTATAAATCTTGGGGTTAAGTTGTCACCTTTAATTAAAATTTTGCAAATGATAAGATACCCATTGGCTACTGTGCTGCTAATACAAACATGTAACACACCATCTTAGAAAGAAGTACCTGTGCTAACTGGCCCACTCCCCACCATCTGACTCAGAGTAATCACTACAAAGAGCAATATCTAACCAATAAAGAGCTAGGTCTTAAAAAAAAAGCTAAGTGCTAGGGACTACATGGTTCAGGCTGTTAAGTGTCTGCTTTCGGCTCAGGTCATGATCTCTGGGTCCTGGGACTGAGCCTTGCATCTGGTTCCCTGCTAAGCAGGAAGTCTGCTCCTCTCTCTCTCTCTCCTTCTGTCCCTCCCCACTCCTCCTTTTCTATCTCTCAAATAAATAAAACCTTTAAGAAAAAAGAAAGCTAAGTGTTTGTTTGTAGTGAAATCTGTTATTTAAGATCACACCTATTCTTCTAACTTAAAAGGGGCTTCATAGGATCCCAGAAATACTTCAAATTAGATGAGTATGCAATTTGCAAACTTGGCTATGCTAGACAGGTTTCATTCTGATTAAGTGCAGATAAATATATGGAGACACATATGTTCACCATGGTTTTCCATGTGCTTCTTTTTTTAGGCTGCTGCAGGATTAAGCTAAATCGTTTTGTGTAGCATTCCAGAAAATATCATTTTATAGAGAATTTATAGGATGAAATATAAATTTCATGATGTTACATGATGAGAGTCAGTTACATAAAGAAATGGTGAAATGTTTACAAGCAATTATACAAGTAATCATACAAATAATAATATAACAATAGTGGAAAATATTTAATTACTTGCAATGTGCCTGCATTGTGTTAAGTGATTCATATCAACTATCTTTCAATTAACGTTTTTACAACTTTAATCATATTAGAATTCCAAGTGGGATTCCAAGTGGGATTTTCATAGTCTTGGAATTGTGTCTATAATCTGAACCTGAAGAAAAAAATATATATATAAAATATCCCAGATGTTAGAGATAGGATGCAGTGAGCAAGCCAGCAACATGTGAGAACAACCATATACCTGTAATGTAGGCTGAAAAATGCCACAGCAGGTCTTGCTACCAGCACCTGCCTTGTACTAACAAGTACTTCCTCAGTGGCCACAAAAAAAAGGCTCCAAGAGAAACCATAATAAGCTTTGAGGGGAGCTCAGTGTTGACAGTGAGAGTGCATTCTCTCTCCTCACTATAGAAAAGGAGAGGAAAGTGCTTTCTCCTCCCCAAAGTAATGAGATTTCAAAATCAGCACACTCAGAATATCAGGAGTGCCTGCAGGCAGGGAGACTGGCTGCTCTTTCTTTGGTTGGATGCCCACAGGCCCACTCCAGTGCTGTAACCAAAAGAGTAAGATAAATTTTATGGACAGCTTCCAGGAAGCTCAGAAATATGGCACCTTGTCCATTTCATCTCCCCTCTACCACCAAGAAGAAATGTTTCTTAGCATGCATTTCCTGGAGGTTGGGTGGACCTGAGCACAAAGACTGATTCTCACTCACTTCTGCCATAGAGATTTCTGAGAAAGCAAGACCTGCTGGGTTGGTTATACCAGCAAGACACTACTGGACTGCAGGGATAGGTACTATCTCAGTCTCAGCCTGAGAGACTGATGTGGGAAAGCCCACCCCTAGAGTTCAAGGCTGTGGAAAAAGTCTCTAGTATTTTCCATTCTCCTACATGAAGAGACATGAAGGTTGGTGGAAGAGAATGAGCTGCTGGGCAGTTCAATCTTCTCAGAGACAGTTACAAAATCCAACTCAGGGAGCACAAAGATCTGGAAGATTCTTTAAGGATGCAGCAAATTAGAAGAGTATGTACAGAAACAAGTTTGTTGAAGGAATAAGTAAATGATAAACCAGAAAAGTAGTCTGGAGTCAGAATGTGAGTTACCTAGAATATCAGGTTATAGAAGCATATGAACAATGGATAGCTCAGGCAGGTATAGAGCCAAGAACAGCAGTCCCTCAGGGTGGAGAAGGAAAGGGAAGGTAGTCAAATATCAAATAGGAGCTTTGCTAGTCCCTATGGAGATGGTTTCCTTCTTTCTCTCTCCTCCCTTTCTCACTTATGCCAAATACATTCTGATTGCTTACAAAAGAATCACACTAAGTAGCTAATTCTTGATTTTTTTTCAATTTATCAGATATGAGCTCTGAATAAATTATCTAAAATTACTCAGCTAGGGGTGCCTGAGTGGCTCAGTCAGTTTTGCAGCTGCCTTCGGCTCAGAGCCTTCTCCAGGCTCTGGGATCAAGCCCCATGTTGGACCCCCAGCTCAGCAGGGAGTCTGCTTCTCCCTCTTGTGCTCTCTCTCTCTCTCAAATGAATAAATAAAATTTTAAAAATAAATTAAAATAATAAATAAATAAAATAAATCAAATCAAATCAAATCCCTCAGCTAGTTAGCAAAAAGAGGGGGTCACTCTTTGAACCCATGACATTTTTTGCTAATCCACAAATTTGGGCAGAAGGAAGATGACATCAGAAAAATGGGAGCGATCCAGGGCCATGACCCTGGGAAAACAATAAGTCATCTGTCAAAGGGCACTGCAGAACTCACAGTAGGGGTGAGATAAGCAGTCAGTGTTTGAAATGCAGGGATGTGGAAGGTTTACAGAGAATGAGGCCTAAGAAAGAGCCATGCTTTTAGCAGTCGGAGGATCACTGCTAGAATTAAGAGCGCAACTTTAGCTGATTTGCTCTGGAAAAAGATTGAAGGTGAGTGGGTGTCGAGAAATTGAGGCAAAAATTTCTTGTTAGTGTGAAGACAAACACAGCCTGTGTGTGTGTGTGTGTGTGTGTGTGTGTGTGTGTGTGTATGAGTGCATACATTCTGGAGGGGGTCTCCTTTGTTTAATACTGTGGCAGTGCAGACATTCTTAAAATACTTCAGTTCTATTTATTAAAAAAACTGTTTGAAAAATATATTGAAGAGAACAATAAAAAATAAGAACAAAATGGAAAATAAATACATTCTAAAGGAATAGTCTCAAATAGATACTACCTAATTATATAGAAAATTTTTACAGTACTTCTAATTTAATTTAAAAATACACAGGGTAGGAGCACGTAGGTGGCTCAGTCCTTGAGCCTTTGGCTCCATCATAGCCCCAGGGTCCTGGGATCAAGTCTCACATTGGGCTTCCTGCTCAGTGGGAAGCCTGTTTCTCCTTTTCTCATGCCCCCTACTTGTGTTCCCTCTCTCACTGTGTCTCTCTCTGTCAAATAAATAAATGAAGTCTTCAAAAAATAAATAAAAAAAAAATAAAATAAAAAATAAAAATACACACAATAACATCACTTAGCTAATATTCACAAAATGAATTAGAAGTGTTACTAAAATCAAAAGAAGAAGGCATGTAAACGAGCAAGCCTTGAAAAGGTGTTTCTGAGAAGGTGAGGGGTAATAATAGTAAGAAATGCACATCATTTAAATTAAAAGCAGCAAAAGGAACAATCATTTCCCTAAGATATAGAACACGTTAACCATCAAAACAGTTTAGAAAATGGATCCAGGAAAATTACAGCAGTTTGTTCTGAAGTCTAATTTTTAAAACAGTACATAGCCAAATATTTTGTGCATAGAGTTAGAGAAATGTCTAAATTGAATTTGGAATTGTGCTCATTTGCAGTCATTTAAAATGTTACATTTAATTTAAAGGGGCATATACTTAAAGAACAATCTCTAAAAAATATTTTTCTATACACCTACTGCTTGAAGAGGCTGCTTCAATCAAAACCTGACAGCTTACAACTTTTATAAAACACTCCACACATCATTTTTGTAGTTCTATATGAAAGAATTTATCTACCAAGCACTCAATTTTATACTGTTAGTCAAACAAGGAAGCCATTAGACTGAGGAGGCTTTAATGCTGTGGCAGGCTACACAGGCAAACCAAAATCTAACCCTATAAATTCGTCAAGGTTATAGAATCAAAATGCTAAGCACAATCAATCACAAAGAGCCATCCAAGACTTAAACTACAGCTGATCACATGATTTCTTCTCGGCTTCCACACTTTCTCCCACATCAGTCTTTCCCCTAGTTCCTGTTGGTGGAACACTCCCAACCATTTCCAATTTGGTGCTAACCAATTCAAATCAATTTTTACTCAAATACATTCTTATTTTATTTTTTTAATATGCCCTGGTTTAACTTTTAACAGTTCCTAGCACAATCTGTCCCAAACCCTTTGAAAATGTTCTTAGACAATTTTGGATATGCTGGAGTGACACAGGTGAATATGCATTACTCAAACCAATATTCAAAGAAATATGTAGAGAAAGCAAGCATCTAATAAGTTCATAAAATTCATGGGGACAAAATATCACAAATTTTCATCTAAGCTAAATTATCATTTAAGGCTATTCTCTTCAAACTTGGGTTTAATAATCTACGTATATTGTACTATCTACTTTGAAGGTCCATGTTCATGACAATCTAGTCAGTCTAACATTAAAGAAACCTTTGCTATAAACTTTTTGGTTTAAGTTACTGCTAGATCTTCTTACTACGTCCATTTATTCAGTGAGATTTGAAAATAAATTTACCAGTGCAGAAACTCTCTAATTAAACAGAATGAGATTCAAGTAGTTTATACAATTAGATCTTTATCATTTGCTATGAAAGCCAAAGGAGAAAAAGTTACCCGAGTTTATCATTAATTTTCCCCCAAAGAATTTGACACTAATCACATTTGCATGGCATATTGACTAGAATTTTCATTTCAGCACTCCAACTTTTTCTAGCTGTGATTCTTTCATGCTATATTAGGGTGCAACAGGGATTTTCCCATACTGAGAGTGACATTCTGGCGTGTCTTGTAATAGAAATTTGGCTCTGTCTTTCTGCAATTACTAATTAATTTGCTATTTGCTTCTTCAAAAATTAAAAAAAAGTATGCAAACTTAGGAACTGAATAATTACTTTCTGATGGCTAAGACATCAATTATAGCATACTCTTAGGAAAGCACCGTTTCATGACCAAGCAGGTCAGACTCTATCCACAAAATAGTATTTCTTTCAGATAATCACATTAAAATGCAAACTGATTATGGAAATTTTAGTTAAAGACTTAAATATGATATCCATAGTTAGCAAAATAGTGTAACATAACTTCATTTCCAACATTATAATTTTCGTAGTGTGTGCGTGTGTGTGTGTGTGTGTGTGTGTGTTTTCACAGTCCTAAAAATTAAGAGGATTCTTAGTTTTTCTGTTCTAATTCTGCCAATTAAAAACAATAGGTATCACAAATACATGTATAACTGGAAAATTCATAATGGAAAAAAATCAGAAGCCTCCCACTTATTTCCTATATTAAAATGAATTTATCAAACATGTAAACTTACTAAAAAAACACTTGGTATTTGCTTCCTAATAAGATCTGCTATTATATATTATGGAGAATATTTCAAGCTAATTCATATTAGTTGATATCCTTGACTTTTGTTCTTTGGTAGTATCAAATCATTTCTCAAAGCCTTATTTTTTCCTTATGCTACTCATTAGCTGCCATCATTGTTTTAAATTAAAGTTTAACTGAAAGATAAGTAAAAATCATGTGAAATAAAGTTTAGAGCAATTGTGACATCTTTTTTGCATTGTCACCTTTTCCCCATTCCGAGCTTGAATCTGCTCCATCTGCCTAATTACAAGCTCAAAACCCTCTGGGCGGTGACCAACTCTATATTCTGCACTGCACTTAACGCATTTTTCATGCTCTATAAATTATTAATAATAACTGAAGTAACAACATATACTTTTCTTTATATAAAGGAATATGTGGACATCACAGCTGTCACTTGTTCACACTCCCTCTAGTCTTCCAGATGACGCACAATGGAGGAACAGTTACAAAGATCACTTTGCCTCTTTCTTCTATCTCATTTTTATTTTTCTCATTTATTTTATTTTATTTTTTCAGTGTTCCAAGATTCACTGTTCATGCACCACACCCAGTGCTCCACGCAATAGGTGCCCTCCTCAATACCCACCACCAGGCTCGACCCACCTCCCATCCCCCTCTCCTCCAAAACCTTCCGTTTGTTGCTCAGAGTCCACAGTCTCTCACGGTTCATCTCTCCCTCTGATTTCCCCCAATTCA
>CM053615.1:26666939-26693562 GCA_028646535.1 Procyon lotor
TGAATTGGGGGAAATCAGAGGGAGAGATGAACCGTGAGAGACTGTGGACTCTGAGCAACAAACGGAAGGTTTTGGAGGAGAGGGGGATGGGAGGTGGGTCGAGCCTGGTGGTGGGTATTGAGGAGGGCACCTATTGCGTGGAGCACTGGGTGTGGTGCATGAACAGTGAATCTTGGAACACTGAAAAAATAAAATAAAAATATTTGGGGAAAACATAAAATAAAATCAGGTGTCCGATGCTCAAGGACCTAGGCGCCACCCAGGCACCCCATATTAAAAAAAAAGAATGTATTTTTTATAGAAACAATATTACACATTCCCAGGCTAGCTCATCAAAATCATATAAACCCATCACATAGTTTATATGCTCCACAATATTCACCTGAGTTTCAGAGCCCTGGAAGAGGAAGCCACATTATGGAAGAAGAAATAAGACCATGGAGGATAGAAAAAGGAAAGAGGAGAAAAATATGTCCTCCATTTCTAAGGTTCAAAAGTCTGAAAGAGACACTTTTTGGTATCTCTCCTCTCCCTTCTTCAATGCGTCTCCTAACTTTGCTAGTGCCCTCAAGTGCCCTCCATGTTCAGCCTAGAGATCTCTAACAAGGTTACGTTATTCCCACTCAATCCTCATGCCAACATTTCCTCAGTTTCCCTGCCTCATCATCCAAATACCCACATACTCAGTGTAGATGAGCTTTCATAGATGTTAGGATTGATTTTCAGCTAATTGAAATAACTATAATCACATCAAACACATTTACATATTTCTTTTCTCAAAGAATATATCTGTACATGTAAATTAAAAATATTTTGAAAGAATTATAATTAAGAAATAAAAAGAGAATAGATGCAGTGGGTTATAAATATTTTGGGATACGTCAGTTTTGTTTTGTTTTTTTTTTTACCTAGTGTATTTATTTATTTATTTATTTATTTTACCCCCAAAAATGTTTATTTTATTTTTTCAGTGTTTTGATCAATGGCGTGACCAAAAAGCTGCTAACTTAAGATCCTTTTATTTCCAGCCAACCTTTCCACTGAAAAAAGCACTCTATCCTTAAAGCTTTATTCCTCAACCCACACCCCACCATACACACACACACACACACACACACACACGCACACACACGCACACACACACACATTTACACAGACTGCACAGGGAAAGTTTCTCCAACAAAGACCAGGTTAGCTGCATAAAGAAATGATGGCACCTGATTCCTAGCCTGAAAGGATGTGTGTGAGCCCTAAACTCTCTATTAAAGAAAGATATCATGGTAAACAGTTCTTTTAAAGATAACTTTAAAATCCCCACCCTGGCAAATAAATTCATTTTTCCATTAGCATTGCTGCCTTCAGCAAAATGTTGAGTATAAAAAGCAACTACAGCAATATTCAGTGATCACCCTGCACTATCCCCTTAAAACACATACTACTATGTGTTTTAATTATTGTATTCATGGGACCCATACAGTGTTTGGACTATAGAATGTGCTAGATAACTGGCCAACATAGAGTAAGATAATGTACAATGACCTCCAAAATGCTCTGAGAGCATGTCCCACAAAACCTATGAGGATCTTTGAAAAAATCACCTATAATATAAAATGCCACACTTCACATCCTACATTTTGAGTGTAACATGTATGTATCATATTCAATGAGGCAGCAAAACAGCAGTAAGGCCACATTTGTTATTTAGTACAAGCTGGCCCACAACAATGTGTAGAACACATGTGGTTCATCTAAACACTATAAAAATGCATTACGTATTAGACAAATAATAAATAGTGTTTTAACTCTAGAGAAACCTAAGCAAGAATGTAAATTTATTTATGAAAGCCCTTCAATGGGACTCTCCAGGAATACACATTCTTGGTATGACAAACAAAACCTAACAGGAGTTCCCACTGAGGAAGCTTGGACTTGAGCTTTAAATAATTAACACCTTTCTCTCCCTTTCACTTATACCTATGGAGATTTCTTCGTCAATAGTTAAAACAAGATGTTATCCTTATCACAGCAGCTGATTTGTAGAGCTCTCCCCTTATTAAAACATTGGACAGAACATTGCATTTGAGGAAATTCAAGGGCAATAAAATCAGATACATCCACAGTATTTTCTCATTAAATATCAGAAATTTGGTAATACTTAATTAGGAGGTATAAATGCAGGGAACAGACATTTTTTCACTTTAGCTCTTCTTGGGCCTATTATGGTGATTTTAAAGTTTGCTAAGTTGTTGTTTGTTTTTTATAAAGAGGGAGTTTTTGGTATTGCTGTTGTGGTTTCAGTATTTGTTTTCAGCATTCTGGACTATGACTCTCAGAGTTTAAAAAAAAAGAAAACTTAAAAGTTTTAAACCTGGATTCCAGAAATATGGGTTTTCACCATAATTCCAACAGCAGCATTTCAAATCATTGCTTTAATAAGTCTCCATGGTTTTTCCATTTTAACTTTTTCATGAGAAGAATATGAAGAAAGAACCAAAAACTTGGAAGAATAGGGGGCCCCATTCAAGAAATCACACTACCTTTGGGTGCCACACATGAAGCTGCATTTTCTGTTTATGTTATAATGTTTTTCCCACAGGACTTTCTTCAATTCTATTCAAATCTGACTTTACTTTCAGGATTTGATTCTCAGTTCTGAAAACCTATTAATTCTGAACACCCAATTTTAAGAAACTGGAAATCTGAGACTCCATCAGGTCAGCTTGTTTGAGAAATGGTACTTCATAACTCAGATAATCATTTCTTTCATGGAATCACTCCTGTCTCAAAAAAAAAAAAGATTGCAGATAAAGATATACTTATAAATATGGATATAGATGCATGTACATGTGTATGTATAAGCACACATATGTACATTGAAAAGAAAAGAGAATTGCAGTAGATGTCCACTGTCTGCAATATAGCTCATTTTTTAACCTAACATTAAGGAGCCTTCATAGCTGGCTCGAACATGCCTCTCAGACCATATCTTCACATGTCATTCAGGAAAACAAAATAAAATTCTTCTTGATCCAAACATTATCTTTTTGTGGCAGATTGTATTTTTCCAAGATGTACATATCCCATTCCATAAGCTTTCTTGCCATCGATCTGGGTAGGCGGCTGGAGATTCACTGGCCAACAGGAGATGCTGGAAATGATACTGTGTGACTTTTGAGTCTAGGTCACAAATGAATACAGCTTCTACAAGAAATCCTCCTGACTCTCTCCTCCCTCCATCCACCCCACACCTAGTCTTCTCTCTTAAAACATGTGCTTTAGGATTCCTGAGACAAAATGTGAGTTCCAGCTATTCTGAAGCTGCCATGCTAGAGGCCTCTCATGGAGAGACCACACACAGAGCAAAAAATGTCTGAGGAGACCACCTGGACCAGCCCCTAGATGTTTGTGACTAGTGCCTATGTGATTAAGTAAGGCCTTAGATGATTTCATCTACCTCCCTTAGAGTCTTCCTGCTAGAGTCCGAAACACTGCAGAGCAGAGCAAAGTCATTTGCACTGTTCCCTGACTGAATTCATGATCAACAGAATCTGTGAACATAAGAAGTGACTTTATTTAAGCCACCAAGTTTTGTATAATTTATCAAACACCTATAGTAAAAGAAACACTCCCCCTTGCTGTGCTAATTGTCAGCAAACACAATTCTTTGGACAAAAACATTTATTACATGGCAAGAACTATACTTGGTATATTACTACTCCTCAAAACCATTTTGCAAACCATTCTTATTTTATAGATGAGGACCATAGTGCTCAGAGAAGCTAATAGCTTGTTTGTTGTCACACAGATGAAAGGTGGAACCAATATCAATATTGGAACCCAGGTTCTCCAGGCTGTAAAGTGTGGAATCCTCTTTCCTTCATTGTCTCACCCTAAAAATCCACACTGTGGGAGAAATCGAGAGGAAGGTCCCAGCTATTGTACTGCACTCAGAAAACAAGCCTCACTCTTTCCTCCCTTTTCAACTAACCTCAGTCAAAGACATTGACTCATTTCATTTACAACCTAATGCTAAATTATAGTTATTTCTAGATATGGTAAAGCAAAATAATATAAGAATTAGGGTGTTAAGTTAAAGTTCATTAATAGAAAACTATTTTGGATAAGAGACTTATTTTGAACACTATTAAGGGTGCCTGCTGTGTTTTGATTTTAAGGGTTATAAATTGCACTTTGACAAAAGTGCTCCTATGAATTATAATTACATTCATTTATTTCACAATGAATGTTTTCATTCAAAGAATTTACCGCTCTCTGTGGGCATATGATTAATACACATATACTCAGACAGTATTCACAAATTTCATGATCCCAGGGACAGAAAAAAAGTGATCAACTTCCTCCAGTCTGAGGTTGTTTTGAGTAAATTTCTGCACCTATAAAGATACTCTTCTGGGACTGGGCTGTGTTTGTATCAGGAGCTCAATGTCATAATACCCTCTGTCCTGACACTTTCAAGGGCAAAAGTGTTACATTTATATTCCAATGGATTGAGTTTATAAAAATCCATCTTTATAATTCTGGAGCCTTCAGGAGAAAGCTTTTCTTTGGCAGTGAATAAAAACAAAGGCAAAAGATGAAAGGAATCATCTTTTAAAGGAAACAAAAAGGCCTCTACAAATTAGTGAATAAATGTAGAAAGTGGGAAAATATGCATTATATTTGGAGTTAGAGTGGAGAAGATGGAAGGTCCAGTGGACTAGTAGTCTTCCTTTACTAATGTTATAGTTTGGGGAAAATCACTTTTGAAGGTTCCATGAACAAAGCCGACAGCCAGAAATTTAAAATACAGCCACAATGTTTCCATTTTGTTGGGGTTCCAGAAGAATCCATGTGGGCAAACATGTATAACAGACTGAGTGTGATGTGTCTATTTCAAGGCAATAAAAACATTAGGAATAATTTGGAAACCAGCCACTATTTTGGTTTTATATGATGTCAATCAACTTATTGGGTTGACTTTTACCATAAATGACCCATGTTTAAACTGACAGAATGGTGGATTTGTACAAATTCTGTACAAGGCTAATGACATAAAGAATTATATGCATCTATACCTCTTTTCTAATGTACCTGTTTTCACTAACTGAAAGAAATTCAAAGAAAAATTTCACTTCTACAAAAAGAAAAGGCAAACATATTGTTTAGTATTTGTTTGGCAATGAGTCTTTATAAAGGCAGCAGGCAACCCAAACTTGGCTCCGCAAAGCTCTTTCCCCAGGAACCACACTCAGCCTATCAGCATCAACCCACTGTAAACTTTGAACTGTGTCTGGGAGCATCTGTGTTTTATATCGATTTATTTTGTGCATCCATTACCAAGATGTGTCCTAAGGTATCAGAAAAACTTAAGACAGGCTATTTTGGGGGTCTGGGAATGCTAAAAAATTTTTTCCTATAAATTAATGCTAATTGTTCACTTTACACCATTTTGTCTTATGAAAGGTTTCACAGAACTCTACCTTCAGAAAGCAGAGCAAACCTGTTTATAGAATTGGAGGTACTCAAAATACCAAGGAAGAATGCATCTGAACAAGAGGAATAGGCCAATAAAAATGAAACCATTCCAGTCACATCTTCATTTCAAACTGAAATCTTCCCCCAAACAGTATCTTAACGTAAGGTGTTTTTTTTTTTGTTTTGTTTTGTTTTTTTTTTTTTTTTTTTTTTTTAATTGTGAAGTGAATACCACGTTCTCCTTTATTATGCCACAGTTTTGGTCTCTGACTTTAAAAAAAAAAGACTTGAACCAGATTAGACTATTTTCTTTTTAAATTCTAGTTTCACTTGTTTTTAGCACCTCATTTTAAGAAACATCTGTCCAGTCTGGCTCTTGGGAAGATGTTCAAAAACAAGTGTCCTCATTTGAATGTTTAGGGACTCTCCTAAGGGAGACAATGGTCCTTTGAAACCATGCAAACACTACCAAAACATCTACGATTCTTAAACTTCTTAATCAAGTTCAATGTACAGTGCACAATATGAACAAATTTCATCCTTAATCCAAAAAAAAAAAGACTTGTCTGCTTCCCTGATATTCTAAGATATCATATTGTTTTCATATTAGGAAGATGATTATTCAGTGGCCGATTAGTTTTGAAGCAATCTTGGTCGAGCCTAAGATTATACAGAGAATTCAAATTCAAAACAGCTAACCTGAAATCTGAGTTTGTGTACAATACATATATATAAATCCACAGATTATATTTGTATATGTAGGTAGAGGATGAAAATACTTCAAGTTCAGGTCCAAAGCACAGAATGATCTAATAAAGAATTACTACACATTCTAATTCTCACCAAAAGATATCTACATATGTTAATAGACACCTACTATATTTCAGACATGATAACATATATTGTATGCATATTGCATATATGTTATCTTTACAACAATTACATAAGATAGGTAATAGCCCCATTTCAGAGATAAGTAAAAGGAGATCCAAGGAAGCTAAAACATTGCCCATATTCAGTTTTAATTTGGAAAACTGGGATCTGGATCAGAGTTATTCTGACTAAGAAAGCCCAGGAACTCAGTCCTAGTGAGTGGCCATCCTAATGGAAGTAATAACTACTACCAAAATGAGGAAAAAATTAAATACCAGCAGTGATTTATCGAAACCACACAGTAGAAAGAAAACCAAGATAAGTTTGATGCATTAAACAATAGCTGCCTAAGGCTTAGGTTAAATGTTGAAAGCTAGTTAAAGTAACCCGACATACTCTCAAGGCAGAAAAGCAAATACAAGTAGATCAGACACACCAAACCTTAAAAAAATTTAAATCTTTCTATGAAGTTAATGTATAAGGCACTGGATTTCCTCTGGGAGAGAAGAGCTTGTATAAGCTTGATTTTTCACTGTCTTAACTGAAAGGAAAGTCATTATATGTTCTCTTGGAAGACCTTCAGTGCCATCCTAAAGAACAAGATACACATTGGATACATTTCTGAATGCATCAAGTGCTAGAATCTACTAAAAAAGTTCCATATACATTGTTTGTTAAATCAAATTTAGTCCCTAGATTTTACAGGTTTAAGAGAATATCTGGAATGCCTGGCGGAAAGAAAGAAAAAGAAAAAACCTGTCTTCCGTATTTGTTTTTGAAGGGTTTTCTTTCAAATTTTCCCCATTTCATATATTAAAATTTGTCATGGCCTCTCTCAGAACTCTGCTAGAATATTTGGCATCCCTGGAAGAGATGAAAAAAAAAATGTCTTCTAATTGATCCAAAAGTAAAACAACGGCATTTTCAAAAGAAAACCAAAATGAATGCCCTTTAAGGAAAGTTCAATGAGGACAACACAAACCATATGTTCCAGGTATGTGATGGGAACCACATGGTCCATGAGGCTCCTTGCACTTGATATGCTCCACCTGAAGTGCCAACATCAACAAACAACAATGTTTACTGTGACTGCGGTTACAGCCAAGGCCAACGGAAGTGTGGGCTCTGCAAGCCTCAGTCTAATTTTTTAATGTCAAGCAAGAAAACTGACATTTTAGGGTACACTATTGCTATCCAAAGCAAATATGTGCGATGAGGAAAAGGCAAATATTAAATTCTGGAGTAAATAAAACAAGAGGTCTTGGGTAAAATAAGAGAGCCTAATCTCTTCCAGCTACTCTCCTCTTCTCATATTAAGTTTTATATTTTATACGTGAGATGTATCCCCTGAGAACTTTATCCACATCAGCAGCTTTTCCACTTTGTAAATGGTGAAGTTGTTTCATAAATAATTGAAAGGGCTGAGTTCAAATCTTTGCTGTTTGATTGTTCATATGTGCAACCTCTCAAAAGATCAGAAAAATAAGCATTTAAGCTATATCACTTTAACAATCTTCTAAAATTCCAGATGCTAGCAAAATTATCCCTTTTTACAATAAAATGTTCACTAGATGATAAGAATGTGAGATTTCTTTGGATTGAATACAAGGACTTTATTTGCATAAATAGACATCCGATTCCATTTACTTGGCCCTAACCAATAAATGTATAATGGAGCACAATGTATAAATCTTCATAAGCAGAGGATAAATACATTTTTATCTTCCCATATTTCCTTCTTTTCCCTTGTATTCATCATAACCCCTTATTCTCTCATTAAATAGTAAGATCATATGATAAATACACTGGATTATTTAGATATGTGCTGAAAAGGAAAAAAAATGTAAGATATCTAGATAAAAACACACTATGAAAAAGACAGTCACTTTACTATATGAAAAGTTAAGGTCTCTTTTGTCCAAAGAGAGATACTTAGGACTGGATATAGTTATTTTATTTTTTTTTCCTTAAATGAGAAGAAACTTCTCATTGACAGGCATCAAAAATCAAGTATCTAGCAGTCTATGTGCACAGGCCTTATAAATACTATCAGATAGAGATGACAAATCTCCTGGATCCAGGTCTGTGTCTATTCCTTCCTGCAGGCTATGTAATTCTGTGGTCACTAAGAGAATCCAGTCCTAACAAAGAGGGTAAAGAGCACAGTGTTGGGTGCTTGTGTGGCCCAGATGGTTAAGAAGCTGCCTTCCTTTGGGCCATGATCCAGGAGTCCTGGGATGGAGTCCCACATCAGGTTCCCTTCTCAGCGGGGAGTCTGCATCTCCCTCTGCCCTTCCCCCTGCTCCTGATATCTCACTCTTTTGCTCTCCTACTCACTCGCTTTCTCCCTCTCTCAAATAAATACATTAAAAAAAAAAAAAAAAAAAAAGCACAGCCTCTGAATTTCAGTTCACATTCTGGCTTTGCCACTTACTTTCTAGTCTGAGATTGTATTTTCTCACTTGGGAGGGAGCCTCAATGGACACCAAAATCTATGTCATAAATTCAATATAGGATTTCAATTAGATATGTGTCCATAGCTTTGAGAATACCATCCAATATCCTTGGATTTATCCTTGGATAACTTATCCCTGGATAAACCTATTAATCCTTGCATAAATCTATCATTGGTATGTTATCATTGGTAAGGATGGTGCTGCTACTCTTAAGACACTGTAACATACATTTTTCAGGTTTCTTATTCACATCATGTGAGCCATAATGACCTTTGCAGTTGATACATTCTTCCTACAGAATACCAAACTATCCATTTATGGTTAAGTGAGGTTAAGAAAGATGCGCACAACAAATCTCCATTGAACTACATTCAATTACAATTTTCTCATCCATAAAATGAATGGTCTGTTCAAATAATTTCTAAAGTCCCTTGTTCAACTTTTCTTTTTCTTTTTTTAATTTTTAAAATTTTACTTATTAATTTTAGAGAGAGAGATCGATCACAAGTAGGCAGAGAGGAAGGCAGAGAGAGAGAGGGGGAAGCAGGCTCCCTGCTGAGCAGAGAGCCCAATGTGGGGCTTGATCTCAGGACCTTGAGATCATGACCTGAGCCAAAGGCAGAGGCTTTACCCCACTGAACCACCCAGGAACCCCTCTAAAGTCCCTTGTAGTTGTGCATCTTTATTATTCTAAACATATGTCCTCATATTTATATCATCAATGTGTGTGTGAATGTATTTGAAGGATCTTCCCAATTTGATGTCAGGGCGTGAGGAACTGAAACATGAGTCAAAGAAGAAGTTCTTCAAAATTACTGATGGATTCATTAACGTTTTTAATTCCTCTTAAACAATAGAGATGTCTAAGTCAGATGAACGTAACTGGTTATCATCCTCACAAGTTGTGTGTGTGTGTGTGTGTGTGTGTGTGTGTAAAAGTACAGCACTATGATTCCAGTTCTAATTGGGCTGCAATCTGATAACCAAAATTTGAGTTTGTAGGAAGATACACGTAAAACCAGGGTATGAATAAGTAAATACTTAGAAGGGAATTTCTCACTCCTTTCAACTCAAAGACCTATTAGAGTGATCTGTAGAATCAGAGGATATGATACCATGTTTAGTCCCCTGTGTTTTACACTATTACTGTTTCTGTACACATTGAGTGAAAAGGGAACACATATGTGGAAATAAAATTTTTAAAATTCCTCTCCTAGGAATCCTAAACCCTCCAGCAACAAAACAATATCATTGAGTTTTTTATCTCACATACGCGACTTCACATAAATTTCTTCTTTAAAATATACACAGCTAAAAATAAATTCAGCAACTTATCAATGGGGCTAATTTATTCAAGAGAACACACGGCATATCTCTCATCAAATGGAACAAAATGCCCAAGAGTGGTGTTAAAATTAAAAAGAAGATAGTAAAGAAGTGATGGAAATTGGAGAAAAAAGCAAAAGCTGGGGAACAAAAAGAAGAAAAATATCAATTTCACAGTAGTATTGAGAAAATGCCTGGTACATGGGCACATTCTAGAAACCTGTGAGCAATTAACAGGCAAAAATTTGATTTAGATAAAATTCCTTTTTATATAAATTTGAAGATTGGAGAATCTGTTATTTACTTTCAATATTCAAATTACACCAAAGTATTTGAATATTCAAGTACTGAGGCTTCCTTTGTAGCCTACAATTTTAATCTTCTCTTCCAATATTTAGCAGACTTGACAATAAGTAGGGCAATAAATTTGACTGCAATGTGTCCTCCTTTCTCTTCCCACATGAAGGGAGGCACTAATGAATCTTAAAAAGGTAAATCTTTAGGAACTGAAGGAAAATTACTAACCCTCTCTTAATTAAGAGTCTATAGTACAAAACCATTTAGAAATGACATGGGGGGAAAAGATTTTAAGAGAAATATTAAATGGCATTTGATATAATTATTTCTCATAGCCTCAACTCCAATATTCCCCATGATCATAGCTCTAAAATATGTTATTGTTTCATTTGATTTGAGAAGGACCCAAGGTAGGAAAGAAGGAAATGAAATTATACTTAGATTAAAGAGTAGTTTGTATAAGAGTATCTCTTCCTAGTTTGCCTCTCCTCACCCTACTCTCCTGCACCCCAGAAAAACTCCTGGGAGGAGTATCTGGAGTACCATGTTGAGAAGGACTAGTTCCTCTAGAAATAATAGGAGAAAGTGCTATGATCGATTACTAATGTCTGTCTTGAACAATGGAGGGAATGAATAGTAGCAGCAACATGCAAAGAAGAAAGGAATGAAACAACTTGTCCTAGGTCGTCAGAATTTCTATCAATTTTGGAATTTCATAAGTCTTTTGGCACCTTCATTGCATAAGAATTCTACCAAAATTGAAAGTGTTTTGTCTCACTATACTTTTGGTACAAACAACATTCTAAACCATCTTTGAAGTTGTAAAATAGTAACTAGACTCTACTTGGCCAATTTTTATTTCAGCAATCTCTAGCTTACTTAAAATAACTTCATCATGACTCCCTTTAACATTTTTATAGTGATGTGATCAAACAGTCCTGCAATCTAATACTAACTTTCTACCAAAAGCAACTTCATGCAACTTTATTTCTTCCTATTAGCCCTATTTCATGCCAAGAACGTTTCGGCTTATGCTTCAAAAATGAAAGTTTTGAAATAGTGCCACTTGATTCATAATCATGTTGTTTTTTCCTTCATACCTCCTACTTCTTTCATTTTTTTGCATGTCCCCAGGGCCCAGAACTGAGGCAACTGTTTTTCCTTTAGAAGACTCAGACTCCACCATAATGGTATCTAAGTAGTCCTGGCATTTTTCTGTTTGATCATACCACTCACCTTCTTCAGATTCTCAAACAGCTTTGCACTAATTTATGAACAAGATACAAGATCTTCACTTACATAGATGGGCAATACAAAGTAATGGAAATGCACAGGACTAAGGAGTCAAAGGCAGATTAATTGCCAGAATAGACAACCCATAATCTCAATAACTTGACACAATAAAATCTATTTTCCATTCATGCCACAGTCTAATGTGATTTGTAGGGAGGCTTTACTCCATGTAGAAACATTCGGGAAACCCAGTTTCTTCCATCTAGTGCCTCCATCATCCTCCACTCCCCAGATTCTTCCACTAGATCTTCTATCTTCAACCAACACACCAGGGGACAGAGCGAGCATGTGGGAATCCTCACTCTTAAACTAGTTTAGAGGCAATACAACTCACTTTTGCATCATTCCCAATCATATTCCTTTAACCACGGCCCCATATAACTGCTGGAGAAGCTGGCAAATTTGGTATAGTGGCTTGCTTATAAATACGAGAAGATAGTAGTGAGCACTAGGCAAAAGCTATTTTTAGCCATAAGCTTTGACTTTCAAAAAGGCAGCATATTAATATTTGCCCTATCTCAAAAAGCTGCTGTGAGGGTCAAGTAAATAAGGTATGTGAAATACTTTTTAAATTGTAAAGTGATATGCAAATATAAAGCTTATTGTTCTCTAGACATCCACGAAGATTCTCTGTCAGACTTGAGAATTCCCAAATTCATAAATATAAAAATATTTTTCTAGGTTTCAGGTCTTCCCCTAAACTATATTTCCAACAAAGACACTTCTTTCTTAGTCACAGTTATATACCACAAATTTACTTGCTTCTTCAGCTCACAGGTATTTCTTTTGTTGATAATAGTTTTCAAAATGGAAACTGTTTTTAATATGTCTCAAGCATTTCTGTAAACTTATTCAAAAAGATGAAAGAATAAAGCAAGATCAACATGCAAATGTTTGAGAGTCAACTATGTTTACTGCTCAGCTGCAGATCCTGTTCACTCACCCACACCAGCTTTAGTAATACTGTGATTCAAATCCAGATTCTAAAGATCAACAAAATAAGTTGCCCCTCATGGAATTCTGAGGTAACTTAAAACTAGTCAAAGCTGCCCGTGGTATTTGGCCTATGTGTTATTATGCTCTTGGAATTTTTGAGAAAATTACTCATGTCTTGCATTGTCTTCCAGTTTACCATATCTCCTACCCATCCCTTTTAGGCAACTCAGAAAATCCTATTTCCCAGTGTGTCTTCAGTGTCTTCACGGACCTGACTGAAACCCTCCCACATGATCATTCACTCTCCTCTCACAACCAACATGCCCTTTTCTTCCATGATCATCCTCCTCAATCAGAACAGACCGGGATATCAGAGAGAACATGGACAGAACCTGTGTCGAGTAGCACATGGCAGAATACAGGCATGTATTTCAATGAGGTACTTAAATGAAACATTCACTATGTTATTTTATTCCCCCAAATTCTTATTCTTCATAGGCACATTGCCTGGATCACAGAAATAAAGGTAGTTAATCTTCCTCAAGGAGCTCATATTCCATAAGGGGCACACATCAATCAATTGTCCATATTCGACATAAGTGATAGACTAGAAGTCAGAGGAAATGCTCTGTAGTTATGAGGAAATGTAGCATGTTAATTGAGTTAAGTGAGCTGTTTCTATAGAGTTATGAGACTGTTTTGCATACATTTGTATGTTGGTTACTCTAAGAAGTCCCATAGTAAAAGAGAAACAAAACAGGAAAAACAAACAAACAAACAAACCTCCACACAACGAAACAAAAAAATAACTTGTGTTTCTTCAATGTATATGTGTGGGTTTTTCTAAAATATAACACCTGTTAATAACACTCAATCTAAACACTAGATTGAGAAGAACTACTTTAGGCATAGAGGTAGAAAGATCAGAAAGCAAGCAGATGCTTTCATAATGTAAAAATAAATAATTTACATTTTTCAAAAGCAGGTAGGATCACATCTTTCTAGGCACAATTCTCAGTACACTATTCTAAAGAAAAGTCTTTCATTAATATTCTTAGGCTTGCACTTATTTTAAGTCTTATTTTAAATAATGATGCAAATCTCTGGATATTTTACATAGACATGAAAAGATGATCTAACAATGACAGTAATGAAATTTGTTTAAAATAAGAAAATACATTTGCCACACACAGCAAACGGATGTTTAAAATCTAGATGAAATAAATAATTTTCTGGAAAAGATGTAAATTACAGAGATTGACTCAAGAAGAAATGGGAAAACTGAATAGAAAATAGCCATGGGAGAGACATGAAAAAGCTGTAATTTTTTTTGCTTCTTAGCAAAAGGAAGCAAAACCTACAGAGCTACCCAATTTAGAGAAGCCTCTAGCCCCAAAGCAAACTCACACCGATAACATTCATACTAACAGCAACTTCTAGAGCAAAAAGATGATGGAAAATTTGATTTGAAGTCAATCCCACTGAAATGTTTAGGGAGTCAGTATTTTTCCTGGAAAAGTTGAATTAACAAGAAAACTATTTTTAGGTAGAATCTTAATATACCCTATGGCGGAAGATAAAAATGGCAAATAACAATACATTTTCTTCATGATTAAAAATCGCTTGTTTTCTGCAGGAGCCAAGGAGAATTAACTACTTGCTTTTGCTTAGACATTTTTACATAAATTCAGAAAATAAAGCAAAAGTTCACAAATTTAAACCCCAATTTCTTTCTTCAAAAAAGAAATATCAGTGTATACTAAATATACATTATTTGTTGATATTGGCAATCTATAGACTAGTTCATGTTCTGTGTTTAGCGTTCTTAGCTGCTTAAATCAAGATACATAGCTTTTTGTGTGGTTGTTGATGTCTTTCCCACCACATAACCTTGTGGTTAAGGATTGTAACCTCTGATACATCATCTTTAGTTGACCCAAAGAATTTGTGTCTGTTAAAATATTTTAAGTTATAGGTAGCAGAATCCCCTACAAAAAATGGTTTAAGTAATAATTTAAACTAATAATATTCACTGTTTAGGACCCAGGCAGACACAGGCACACGTAGCTATTCAGAATGAAGATAAATAAAATCTGGGTTCTATTATTAGCAAGGAGGAAGGAAGCCTCTACTAGTTAGGCAACTAACAATGCCTGTCATACAGTTTGTTTATATGCATGAGTACTATCGAATATCCATTTGTAATATAATCATTCTTATTGTTAAGTCATTTGTGTAAATGATCATAAGTAATTTTGGATAAGTGATACCTATCTTTTTCTATTTTCTTACCTATAAATCCAATATACTATAGCTGAGTCTTATAAAATCATAAAATTCCAAGGTAGAAGATCCTTGATATTTGATAAACCAATCGTTGATAAATCAAATTAGATTTAAATTTGCTAGGGATACTTGCTACTTATGAGAACCTTCATTTGAAGATTTTTGTTTTTGAATACCCAGTGTACTTAAGTAAGAAATGTTCATTTACTATCTCTCTATTCTCACATTATCCTTTGGATATTTTCCTCAGCTACTTGCTCGAAACTAAAATCTGGATCATATCAAATGTCCACCTGGTCCCTTGCTCTATATGGGGTTTCTTTTCAGTACCACATCTGACCTAAGAAGGTAAAGTTTGTCCAAGAGACATTCAAGGAATCAGATCAGCAGAGACATCTTCAGAGTAAGCAGACCTCAGCAGGATTGTGGACCAGAGCTGACCCTCACATTAGTTTTCTCAGTGGAGCCTCATACACCAGTGGAGAGAAAGAGACATTGGCTTCCACTGGCCTCACTTGACTACCGACAGACTATGGCAAGATGCTTTTCCCTCATCTTACAGAGAAGGGGATTAAGTTATTTTAAATGCAATTAATCTTTTCACTAATTTATTGATTCATTCATTTAATTAACAAATGCTCATTGAGCACTTACTTGCATTAAGCATTACATTAGATTCTAGGTGTGTGGGAAAAAGACAATTACAGAGCAGAAGAGAGAAACAATAACCAAGTAATAAAAATGTGAAGTATTATGAATGAGATAAACATGGTGACGAGGTGGAATACAGACCTATTTAGGATAGTCAAAGAAGGCCTTGCAGAAGAGGAACATGTGAGAATGGGTGAATTAGGTTAAATGTAGAGAGAATTCCAAGAAAGGGGAAGACCATGCATGCAGGCATCAAGACAATCCAAATGCAGCGAGCAAAGGAGCATCTGAGACAAGATGGATACAGACAGGAAAATAGGAGCTAGATTACCAAGGGCCTCGTAACCTAAGTGCAGATTTTTTACTTTATTCCAAGTTAAATGATTTAATGATTCTATGAATCCAGACAAATTACTTCTGCTACAGAAGGTTCTGAGAACTCTAAAAAGTGTTCTTTTTTTTTAAGTACACTTGCCAGAATTGTCATAAAATACTGCTGTTAGAACTAGAGGTGTGCTGAAAAAGAAATGCTCTCTTGGACTTCCCAAGAACTATTTCTTCACGTTGCTTATTTTCTCTTTCTTTTTAAAATTGAACGGGTTACAAAATGTTCTTAGAAGCATCAAAGCAACAATAATACTTTCTGGCCTAGCAGAATTATATTTTGCTCCACTAAATAAACACAACCCTGTTTTCTAATATTTGTTTGGCTTTCTGACAAAATTTGGAGATAGTACCCAAGAAAATCAAAACCATGGAATTAGGGTCAAAATTAAATGAAAGAGTTGGTTTAAACTGAATGAACAAGTATCATTTTAGAATACTTTGGAAAAAGAAACTGGGGAGGGAGGTTTTAAGGATCCTTCATGTACCAGCATCAGCTTATTAAGCAGAGAAAAGTTACAGCCCAGTGAAATGGATCATGGGGCTCTTTAAGAATAAATTAAATCAGGGGCGCCTGAGTGGCTCAGTGGGTTAAAGCCTCTGCCTTCAGCTCAGGTCATGATCTCAGTCCTAGGATCAAGCCCCATATAGGGCTCTCTGCTCAGCAGGGAGCCTGCTTCCCCTTCTCTCTCTGCCTGCCTCTCTGCCTACCTATCATCTCTCTCTCTGTCAAATAAATAAATAAAATCTTTAAAAAAAAAAGAATAAATTAAATCATTCCTTACCTAGTAAGCTTTCCAGATTGTGAATTTATTATTGCTTTTGGATTTTAAAGAAAAAGATTGCTCAGTGTGTGTGTGTGTGTGAGTGTGTGTGTGTGTGTGTTGGGGTGCATAATTTTATGGATACATTATTTAATGGGAAGAGTAATTAACTGGAACAACTTTCTATCAAAACTTGTTGGTAAATGTGGGTTATTATTATCCCTTAACTTTTCATCTATTACCATAAAGCACATAAACTATTCAATTATAAATCTCTGAGGTCATAGACAGTATCACTCATAATCGACTGTGGTTTGCCATAAGTGTATTAGTACAAAGTATATAGTAAATACTCAATAAAATTTGTGGACGTTTATCATCTAAAATTGTATATAAACATAAGACTTTTACATAATTTTCCATTTACAACAAGCAGTTTCAAATATATTTCTCACAGAAGAAATGAAGTTCAAAGCTGATCATTTCACTATGTAAAAATTGTAGAAGTAGAATTTATAAGAGCTACTATATATTGAACACCTACTGTGTGTTGGATGTGGTATTCAGTGCTTCACTCAAATCTCTGCATGAGTCACTGCTGTGACTCAAGTGCAAATTGTTGGTAATGTAGGTCAAAGTCAGGGACCAAAGTGTAGGAGGAAGAATGGTGGGTAAGAGTTGGAAATTATAGTTGTAGGCATAGTTTAAATTTTTGAGAAAAGATTGCTCTAATTGTTTAAATACAAGAAGTAGATCTTGGGGTGCCTGGGTGGTGCTGTCAGTTAAGCATCTGACTCCTGAAAAAAAGAAAAAAAAAAGCATCTGACACTTGGTTTTGGCTCAGATAGTGATCTCAGCATCTGAGCTCAACATGGTGTCTGCCTGAGATTCTCTCTCCTCTCACTCTGTCCGTCCCACTCATGTTCTCGCTCTCTAAATAAATAAATAAATATTTTAAAAAATACACCTCATGTGTTCACGGAACAAATGTAATTGTGATGTACATTTATCAATGCATAGCTGGATCTCAATATCCCTCAGTTGTTTTCTGTTGAAGATTTTAACTATGCTTGAACTTTCTCAAGCTTTATTTAATGTCCAGGAAAACCACAAAATGATTCATTCTGTTACCGAGCATAGGAATGCCACCAGGAGCTTATGTTCAATTGCATCCTGAGAGGATTCTACACCTGTGACCTCATGTTGAAACAGCTTTAAAACTGTCCCCAGGGAGAGCATGAAGAAATATTCAGGAAAATAAAAGAAGAAGCCTTTCTGCAAGAAATTAGGTATCTTGGTACCAATCTGTCTGGGTTGGAGAGTGCCAAGCAATCCTACCCTTTATTTTCACTGCTTTATCCTGTTTTTAATGTGGTCAGCAAATACCTTCTCAGTGCTTAAAAATTACAACAATCTTGCTCATAGTCACAAAGGTGGTAACCTATGAAATCCCTGAAGGAAACTTCTGAAGCAGCCTCTGGAAGTCTGAGTGCCCAAGATAGAAAAAGAGAAACCATAATTCACAAGTACCAAAAGCAGCGTTACAAAGATTGCTATCAAATTGATTATATGTCCATGGGAAATTATTTCCAAATTTTGCTCTCTTCCCTATAAGAAGATTATATGTCCCTGCTCATGAGCATGTGACTTGTGCTGCCTCCTTGGAGGCAGAGCATCCCTCCCTGTCAGAGGTCTGGCTGTGTAACTTGAGTTAACCAACAGGATATGACACAATATACACAGTGTCTAAGTAGAGATTTATGTGTGACAGAGCGGCTCAACTCAGTCTCATGTTTTCACTCGTTACGGTAAGAATGGCACAGGCCAAAGAAGGGTAACTCCTTGAGTTTGAGTCCCAACATGAGAAGACAAACATAGATTCAAGATAACTGACCCACCACTGCCACCTATAATATAAAGACTAAATAAATGTTTGTGATTGCAAGATGTAGTTTAGAGGTTGACTGTCACTACAGTGCACACATTGTCACCAAGACACTAAAATATTCAGTTCGTGAATGTTAGTTCTACATTGAGGAATCATGGCACTTACATTTGGGTTGGATGTGAGCAGAGATGCTTTTTTTCTCTTTTTTTCAGGAGTCAGATGCTTAACTGACAGGGGTAAGAGGAGCAGAGAAATCACCTCATTCTGGCCTTTATGCTAAAATCATAGGTAAAAGGATTCAATCATGGGATGACTTGTAAATATACACATCTCTCAGGACTATTGAATCTACCCTTAGGTCACTATTAAGGTTGCTAACCTTAATAGTGTATTTAGGACCTCATTACCATATTGGTTTCTTTTTTATCTGACATAATGAGAGTTATTTAAGAATCCAAAAAAGCTAAATTTAGTAAAACATGGCATTGATGTGAGGAGAATTTATGCCTAAGTGGAAGATGTTCCTTAAATCACAAATGATCTTCAAATGGGAGATTACAAACTCACAATACTAACAAAAATCCTGTAGTGCTGATAAGCCCAAAACCCAAAACCAGCATTAGCACCTGTAATATTGTGAGCACACTCCAGCAACTACATTGTACCAGTGGAATATTTGCCCCTTATGGACGGTAGGCCTTGAGAACAAACACATAGTATCTCTGTCTTCAGGAATTTTCAGTTTGGGATGGATGGATAGACAGACAAATGATAAATAAATAGAAAGAAAAACAAATATAGACAGCTGGAATCTTTATTATAGAAATCTATACATTAAAGGCATGTAAGAGATTCTCCCTCAGTCTTTAAGAGAAGGCCTAATGAGAACAGAAATTTAGTTCAGCCTAAAAGCAAAAGGGAAAATGACATTTCAGGCAGATTCCACAGCATTGAATCAAGCCAATTAATCAGAGAATTTTTTAATATTTATAATTTCAATTACTTAGAGAACTTTAAGGATTTAGCATAATTGAAATGACAGTACCGGACAAAATGCAGGACAGCTGGTCAGAGATCAGAAACTGAAGAAATATTTGGGGGCATATACCAATTGTGACTCTGAAAATCAACTTAGACCTCCTTCCCAGACCAAATACGCAGGATGGTGATATATGAACTGTTCTTGAACAGATCAGCCCAAGAGGGGAGAAGAATGATAATGTCTAGGGGCCTGGAAACTTCAAAGTTTCTTTTTTGTTACATGAGTACTTACGATACTACATCAAAACGATTCTGCTTTAAATTGTGTGAACTGAGGATGGATGGTATGAGCACTTCCAGATTCAGGATTCTCCGTATTATACAATTAATGCACCTCACTACTTCATTTCCAACACTCCCAGGCTCCCTAAATTGTCCCTTGTGGTATCAAATTCCACAGACACTTGTCAGACCCCTCAACAGCATCTGAGAGCATTTTCCCTCTAAACATCTATGCATTTGGTTTCTGGAACAACCTTCCCAGATTTTCCTCTCACTCTACAGTTTTCTTTATCTTTCCCCTCCCAACTTCTCTTCCTATACTCATCCTCTATAAATAGGGGTTCCCAAAATATTGGATCCTGAGCCTTCAGTCTTTATTCTCTCCTTAAATGACTTTGTCTTTTCCCATGGTTCTTTTACCCTTTATATACAAATAACTCCCGGTAAATTATATTTAGTCCACAGATCTTTTCTCATCCTTGGATCCACAAATCCACTTGTTCATTTCAGTACATTATTTATCAGGCAGGTCAACCTTGTATGTCCCACACCAAGCTCATGATTCTCTATTCAATCCAAACAACGCTACCCTCCCCTAGGGTTTCTTATCTTAATAACTACAATAACCATCCAGGAAGGTGCTCAAACAGAAACGAGAGAGTCTTCCTTGACATTTCTCTCTTGCCCTCTACACACCTGATGAAATAATTTACTCACTCTTATTTATTTCACCCTTCGGAATATTTCTGGAAGCCACCCAATTCCCTCTAACTACCACTACAGTAAAAACCATCATCCTCTCTCACCCTGATCAACTGCATGTCCCTTGATAAATAATTCACACAGCAGCCAAGGCCAAGCAAGCTCTTGTAGCATTGGCTGCCCTCCTTCCTCTGGCCCTAGGCAGTTCTCCCTACACCTGAGGAAGGAACATGGTAGGCTCATAGTAAATTAAAAAGAAGCTCTGCTTTGAGAGTGGAAAACTGGCTTTGAGTCCTAGGTCATAATGGGCTCTAAAATGGGCATATTTCCTTCTCAGGGGACATATTAAAGGCTAAGCAAGGCAATGTGTATGAAAGGTCTCTGTTTAGTGTAAAGCATAATACAAAAAGAATATGGAAGTTGAGAACATATAAACTACCCCAGGAGCCTCTCATACATATAATGCAATTTAGATAATAAAACTAAATGTATGTTAATGGCTCACAATCTTTCTTCTTCCCTCTCTGTCTCTACAGTTCTCACGTCAGAACAGTACAAAATTCATCATAACCATGTAAAATTGGTTACAATGTACTCCTATCAATATATCTCATTACATGTTTCAGCTTTCAATGATAAGTTTAAAAAAGTCTCTGCCTCTGACCTCACCCTCATCCCAAGATTGTCAAATTTGTGTCCTTCCTGCAAGTAAAAAATATATTAATTCTTCTCATAGGTATAATCACATTACTAAAAATTATTTGTTTTTAAAGATTTTATTTATTTATTTGACAAAGAGAGATACAGCAAAAGAGAGAACAAGAGCAGGGGCAGAGAGAGAGGGAAAAGCAGGCTTCCTGCCAGGCAGGGAGCCCAGTGTGGGGCTCAGGTCCCTGGGATCATGACCTGAATAGAAGGCAAACTCTTAACGACTGAGCCACTCAGGTGCCCCTAAAAATTATTTTAAAACAAATGTGCTTTTTAAACTTTAAAACAGATATACCCAGAAGAATACCTATAAGAAATAAATTCCCAGAGGTTAAAATATCAACTAATAATACTTTTAAGTTTTACATTATTTATGATTACTTAGGGAATATCGTTTTCCATTTCTGAAGCACCATTTCCTTATGTCTTTATTACATAAAATAAGAAGCAACGACAGAGAGGGATATACAAGATATATCTGCCTCCTATGTTAGAAAACAATGAAGCGCATGCGAAATCAACAATATAGAATCATAATTTGTCACATTCATGTAAAATTGTTTTAAAGGAAGTATATGTATTTCTTGAAATAAAATATCTTTATAATTATATAATATGTGTATTGTTTATTGGGTAAAATTTCAGTCATAATAAATTACTGATGATACAGTAACCACAATTCTCTAGAAATCTCTTTCAGTAATAGCACCTAAGATTTATATTTGTTTGCTCTATTTTTCATGAGCAGTGTTGTCTGAAAGCTATGTCAATAATAATAAAAAGTAGCCAACTCTGATTAGGAGTATTCAGGCAGCATTATACACTTATGGGTAAATTCCAAGCCAGGTATTCATTTCAACCTACTTTTGCTGCCTTACTAACGCTATCATATCAACCAAAGAAGCACAGAACTTGAATTCTTCCAAGGAACTGCCAGACTCAGTTAGTCCAAGCAGAGAAAAGAAGCCAATTATGAATGTCATTACTTCCACAATTCTCCTCAAGAGGAGCATAATAGGAAAGAACATCAGATTAGAAAAAGGAAACTTCACAGTATTCAAGGGATCTTGATAAAACCAAGCTAACCATATATGTTCTTCTGAAATTAGATAGGATAGGACTGACAGGGAGGTTTGAAATGTATTCCAAGGTAAAACAACTTATTACTGCCTTACCTTTTCCTTTGTTTAGTCTGATTCTAGTGTTATTGTAATTATTGGATTAGTGATTCATGTTAAAAGCCAACTTTTCAAATTTGAAATAGCTTTATGAAATATCATATTTCAGCACTTGAAGACAAGGGTTCATGGTTTTGTCAATTCAACTACACGCTCTCTAAAAAGGTATCTTTCCTCCCTCTCCCGCTCCCCCTGAGGAGGCTTTGAAGTTTTAAAAGAACTTCACATGTTTAGGAAACACAGTGATTATCCCAAGGCTCTGAACCTGAGTAAGAAGGAAAGTGTTCACCTCAGGAACATTATAGCAAAAGACTAAAGACGTGTGGGCATACACCAGGCAGGAATGGGTGTCAGAACCCTTTGATGGAAATCTACAGTTTCAGAAAGATAACCAAGCAAAACACAACAAACACTGAAAGTTAATTGCCAGAGGCAGGATTGTCTTCATAATGGATGGCTCCTGCAAGATTTACCATCCAGTGTTAATTAACCATGGCCAGGATGATACTGCTTCCTGATTTCAGTGAGGTGCATCGCACAAGCAGCAACTACATCCACAGGTCAGCGTTATCCTCCTGTGACACTATCCCCACAGGAAGATCAGAGCAAAGCCCATGCCTCTCCATAGCACGAAACGCTGTAAAGGAAGAGGTGCATGAAGAACTGAAGTGACAGTTCTTATGGGATCAAGCAGAAAAGCACTGAGATTTACTGTTTGTTAGCAAGGGATCAGGCTTTGATCAATTAATGATTTAATTACCTAGACTAATTAAGATAATGAACAAAAGCAAGCCTACAATCAATTAACTTTTTCCAAATTTTCTGTTTTGTGGATGGGGCCTTAAGAATGACACTCTTTTCCTTCGTTGCTGCAGTAAAATGTTTCAGTGTATTACTGAACAAATTAAGGGGATACAATCCTACACTATTTTAAGCAAAAATACAAGGTCACTTGAATGATTCTTTGGCAACAGAAGGTTGTGAAAGAGTGTTACCTAGATAGTTAACATTCCATCAGAATTGCAGATTTTAAATGGGATTATATCTCTCTGAAGCAAGCAATCAACCAAAGGCAGGAATGTGTGTCCCTTTGGTCATCCTGCTTCTATTATTTGAGTCACTTCAAATTAAGCATGTAGGAATATAAACTCTTTCAAAAATCTATCAGAAAGTAGCAGTGTTCCTTGGTTACATTGTTCTTGGACCAAAATGTCTCTTAAATTACGTAGGATAGCCTAAAAAAATCACAGATTTCATAGGAATTAAGAACAGGTGTGAAGCAAGCAGTGAAGGTGGGTGGCGGGAGGAAACAACATTAAATTAGACCAGGGTAGTCAAAGTTCTAGACATTCTTCTTCCCCACCTACTGATTCCATCTTGGAATTTAAGGCTTTATTATCTGATTACTTAATTACATTGGGTGTTCCTCAGAGAGAAATAGCCCATACTATCATGTTTAATCACAATCCCTACTATAGTATGATCAATTATTGTCATCTAGAATGAGTCATTTTAAATAACTTTTTCCTGAGCAAAAAATTAAAGCAACAAAAGTAAACAAAAAAATAAAAATTACACAATGCAGACGATAGTGTTTTAATCTGTCCCATCCACCACATCCCTCATTTACCGACATTGGTTGTGTGTTTTCTCTCAGAACAAAATTGAGTCTTAGTCTGGATTTCCTTGTAAGGTGCCAGCATTAATGCTTTCTGCTTACACAGGAAGTTCAAACTTACCCATGGATGAAAGGTGCTTAGGTTTTATATCTTACAGGCTAAGCCAGCTCTGCACTAAACAAGAGAACTAAAAAAAAAAAAAAAAAAAAAAAAAAAAAAAAGAACTAAAACAAAACAAAACAAAAACAAGAGAACTGATTCAGTTTCCAAAGCCTTCCGTGGCACCTCTGAAATGAAGGGGGGGATCTCAACCCAACATAAAGGATGCTGTATAAGAAATTTACTTCTGTGATTTAATCAGTCAAGTAGTGACAAAGAGCCTACCAAATGTCGGGCAATAGCAAATATACCCAGAACGCAGAAGAAAGCATCTAGACACTAATGAGAGGGTATGTCTATATAAGCAAATGCTGGAATCATAAAGAAAAAAAATAATGTGACTGAAGTTATAACATAAATAAAAATGTGCTAAGGGAACACAAGATAGGGTTCGTTTAAATTCAGTAAAGACTGAGGCATTTGATGCTAATTGATTGTGGCACAGGGATTAATATGTGGTCTCTGAGGTCAACCTACCTAGTCATGAATCATGGTTTCACCACTTAATATGCACACCAACTAAGGATAAGTTACTTAACCTCTCTAAGCTACAACGTACCCTAGCTTACAGGCAGGATAATAAGGGTTTCAAAAGCACAGAAGTGCCTTAGTGATTAAATGAGATAATCCTTATGCAGCTGGGTGCATGCACATTCAAAGTACCTAATACCTGTTAGCTCTTTCTATTATGAATACCAGAGAGTCTTTTTCTTTCTAATAGTGGAAAATATATGCCACTGGTAATGAGTTTCCTTACAGCCCTTTGCAGGAAAGCAAATCTTTGAAAGTCTTGGCTCCCTCCAATGTGCTGGGGCAAATATGTTAAAAGCTCATGTTCATTAGCAATTTAAAATAAAAGAGCTAAATCAAGAGGATGCCAACATTTTGTCCCATTTATCATCATAAATGTGTTATGAAATCAGGATAAACAATTATTGATGTAAATATGGTCTACTAAAAATATGGAGAAGCCTTTTATTAAGACTTTACTTCTTGGAACTTTACTTGTAAATGGTCTTACAGCAGTTGGTGATCACAGAATTATTTCACGTTCTCCATCACTGAAGAACACTAGGCTTAAGGTTATGACAAAAGTAAAAAGTCATCCCGGTCATCATTTTTAGTCATCAAAGCACATAGCTTTCAAATAATATCTCTAGTTGGTTCAGGAAATTTTTGAAATCCTATGTGTTCTTATGAAATTTATGAATAATATGAAAATCTTTATTTTAATGTAAAATATCTAAGTTGCCTAATTCATAATGACTTTAACATTGTTTCACTCTTTAACTCAACATAATTGATTAAATAGTTGTTAAATACCATTACAAAACATTGTTAAGAAAACACTACGAATATATATAAGATAATAATATATTTCCCAGCAATATAAAATAATTGTCATGGTAATTAAGGAAGCTCATTTAGTTCTAGTGCTAGTTTATTCAAACATATAATTACACTGTATAACTAACAAGTACTCCCTTTAATCAAATATATAATTATTAAAATATTCCTGAGGGATATAATTGGCATATTATAAATATATTTCTATCATGACTACTTAAACCTTTAAAAAAGCCTTGGTTTAATTAGCATACAGTAACTCTCTTCTTGAAATGAAATTAAATCCTTAAGAGAAACAACTAATTTGAAGCATAATCTTATATTACCTAAATATAATTACCAAACCTCGCCAAGTAAAAATAATAAAGAAAACCCTAGAGAGCTGATTTACCAAAAATACAATGAAGTATTAATTCCCAACCCTGACTGCACAAGAGGACCACCTGGGGAGCTTTTATAAAAACCATTAGCCCAGGCCCATCCACAGAGATACTGTTTCAATTGGTTGGGAGTGGGACCCAGACATCTGTGTTTTTTGTTATTTTTGAAAGTCCCCAGAACTACTGCACCAGAGACTGATTAAAATTTATTTTTTCCCAGTCCGTAAATGTTTATAGCAGCTTTATTCATAATCACTAAATATTTGAAACAAGCCAGATGTCCTTCAACCGGTAAATGGATAAACAAACTGTGTATATATACAATGCAATACTACTCAAGCAACAATCTATTGATTCATGAAGCAACATGGAAGAATCTTAAATGCATTTTGCTAAATAAAAAAAGCTGGAATTAAAAAAATAAAAAGACTACACACTGAGGCAGTGCAAGGGAATTTCTAGGATGTAGAAACTGCCATGTAATTGTAGTGGAGGATATATAACTCTGTGCATCTGTCAAAAGCCATACAACTGTACACCACAAATAATGGATTTTACTGTATATACATTTCTAGAAATCAATCAGGAAGTGGTGGGTGGAAAGCGAGGGAATGCAGACTGTGACAAATCCATCCAAC
>CM053615.1:26693662-26883309 GCA_028646535.1 Procyon lotor
GGCGCCCCTATACTTTCATAATTTCTGTAATACTTATTTTGATTCCCTCTTTAGCCACTGTGTGATTGTATTTGATAATGATCAACATTATTCTTAAAATATGAAGGGTTTTGTAAATGAAAGGCCTCCTGAAGTGTGGGAGGGGACAGAGATTGCCTCTGTCCAGAACACAAACATTGACAAAGCCAAGGGCAGAGTGAGCTGAAAATGCACTCATGCCAGAGGTTATTGCAGGTAACAATTTATCTAATCAGTGGGTTGATCTATGTACTTTATTCTACTCTTTCAGGTCTTTTCAAGTTAATAAAATTTCAATATGCAAAAATAATACTGATTCTTTAGAAAACTACGTGTAGTGTGCTTTTTATTTCTAAAACAGGATTTGAGAGGATTAAAGACTTACTAGTAATCCTCAGAACTCCTCCTATAAAACTAGTAGTCCAATGCCAGAATTCCAGCTTCATACAAATATTTGATTGAAGACCTGATTTGTTCCTGAACTGAGTCCCCATCTTGTCCACCTAGAAATCTTTATGCACTGTCATGTGACCTGAGGGACTGTGGTGAGAATTCGTGAGGCCTGACCTGTGACATCCATAGTGACTCAGGTGCACACTTTGCATCAGTCTATCGGAATGTTGCAGGCCAGAGCATCCTGGGAAATTTACTATTGGCCACGATAAGGAACGCTTGGCCCTAAGTTTATAGCCTAAGGAAATAGGAGAGAATCAGATAAGAAGTGGGCCACAAACTTAAAAATGATGGTCTACATAAGCTGTTTTTTTTTTTTCTTTCTCATTCATTTTGTTACCTATACATAGAATTCCATCAATTTAGGAGAGGTTTTTTGTGCCTGAATTATCATTGCCATCAAGGGCAATGATAGATGGGCACCTGGGTGGCTCAGGCAGTTAAGTATCTTCCTTCAGGTCAGGTCATGGCCCCAGGGTCCTGAGATTGAGCCCCACATTGAGCTTTATCTCTTCCTCAATCTGCATTTGTGCTCTCTCTCTCAAGCTATCTCAAATAGATAAAAATAAAACCTTAAAACATTAAAAACATTTTTTAAAAAAGAGCAATGAAAAATTTTTCCATATTGTAATCAGAATAAACCTGAAAAAACCCAAATATAGTCATCCTCACTTCTCCCTCTAATAGCTTACCTTTGTTGTTACAGCCCCCTTTATTCTGCCCTCTTCAGACACAAGTCATCTTTCCCTGGCCTAAGGATCTTGTACAAGCTGGGTTTTTTGTTTTTGTTTTTTTCCTATGTATAGGCTCTAACATCCCAGGATGATTAGTAAAATCCTAAATATTCCTTAAGATCTCAATTCACTATATTGCTTCCGGGGAACCTGACCTCCCAACTAGGTTGATTCTCCTCACATGTACCAGCTTCCTCTTCCAACCCCTTGTTCCATTTATTCCTTTGCTATTCCTAGAACATGCAGGCAAGCTCCTATCCCAGGGCCTCTGAACTGGCTATCCTCTGGGCCTAGAATAATTTTCCTCTATGATTAACTTCTCCATGTCTTTCAAATCTGCTTAAATGTCACCTCTTTAATGGGGCCTGCTGTGGCCTGACCACTCAAGTTGAAATTATATGGCATTCTCTCCTCCTCACTCCTGATTCTCCTACTCTGGTCTTTTATTCCATTAACACTCATTACCTCTGAACACATAGTATGCTTTATTCTTTATAATTTGTATTGTTTTCTGTATTGTATTTAGTATTCTATTTCATAATTTTGAGCCCCTTAGAATGTGATCTTTACGGTACAACATTGTTGTTGTTGTTGGTTTGTTTGGTTGCTGATGTACACCAAAGTCTAGAATGATGAGAATAAACTCTGGAACGAATGCTTACAGACCATGTGTCCAAAACATTTAGAAAGGAGAAAGGGAGGATACTCAGACGTCCAGGACCATCTGTGAATTAGAATGTGTGAGCAAACATATCTCTCAAAGAATATAGTTTTGTGTAAATTTAAAGTAACAAATTAGAAAGTATTGGCAATTAAGCACAGGGGAAGAAGTGAATCCAGCAGCTATGTCTGCAGTTTCGAGCCTATAATCATGGCTAGACACCTCACACACATTAATTATCACAATTAATCCCTAGGAAACAACTGCAGGGTGAGGGTCTTATCCCCATTTTACAGAGGAGAAATGCAACCTCAGACTGGCAGCTTCAGCAAGACACTGGCCCTGCACATTTCCATCAGGTTCAGTATCACATTCCCAGCAAGCAGAAAAATGCTGACAGGTAGTAGGTGCAGAAAATATATTTGCTGAATTAAAAAAATATATATGGTTAGAGGGATTAATAAATTCACCCATGTCCACCCATCTAATAACTAGCAAAAGACAGAATTTGAACCCAGATTTTTTTTTTTTACTTGAAAGCCAATGTTCTTTCCAACACACCATACTCCTTCTGACTAAAATGATAAAACACACATGACCCACAAAAATGCAGCAGTCCACCAACTATATACCACAGCAACTCTTCAGGGCTTCTCATTAAAATGGAGGAAAATATAGAAGTCGATATTCCTGATTAGTATCACCCAAATGATCAGGCACCAATCAGGCTTCATTGGATCTGTTTACTATTGAAAATTGCAAGGTACATTCCAGAGAGAATGCCATCAAAACCAATAAAGCAACAAGTTTTAGCATCAGATCTTAAGTCTTTATGCAATTAGAAAGTCATTTTCACAGAAATATCTTATTACTCAGACAAGAGTATATGCTGAGACCCAGCTGCTCACTTGGGCAGTACCCTTCTGAGCACTGGCCTTTGAAATGCTAATTCACTGGCTGAACAACTGTTCAACTGCTCTTTAGCCTTAAACATTCTGAGGCTTCACATTGGGTAGCCAGAACAGCCCCTGAGAGAAAAAAGAGCTCCAGCATCCAAGCTGCCTTAACTCCAGGGGAAGGACTAAACCAGGAGGCCTGAGACAGAGCCTCTTCCCAGCCTCAGGCTATGGAGGGCCACCTGAGGTTCTTGAATCTGGCATTGTTAGAACCTACAAAACTGAGCAGGAACAGAATTAAATGAATAATTCATCATCCCAAATTCACATTCACCAGAAGTATCTCTATAATAATGGCAGTTAAAGCACTTTAAATGTGTCCTTCTGCTTTATATTTTAGTGTGAGATACCAGGTAATGGAATCCATTCTCTAATTCACTTTCCACAAACAGAATCAGCCCAAATGTTTGCTGCTGCTGCTTTGTGAAATTCTCTGCTATTGTTAAACCACAGAAAGGGCTGGAAACTGCTGCGATTGGGAAATTTTATTCATTTCAATTCTATACATTTCTACTGAGATCCTACACAGAGAATGAAAACTTGTGGTCCCAGACCAGAACCATCTGAAACGAGTTTTCCTTTGGGCTCAGTATTACTGTTGCTTAATGATTTTTAAATCAAGCCAATATGTAAAAATTAGGGATGTTGCACACATAAAATCTGGATTTCAAGCTTCTCTAGGAAAATCAGAAGATCCTGGGCATGCCTTTGCAAATGCCAAGAATAGGATGGGTGCTTGCTTTCCTCATGAGATCCAGCACAAACTTTCCAAAGAGTTGAATTGGCCTTCTTTGATAATGAATTTTATTCGACTAGTCACTATGTGCACTGAATTTGCTGCCCCTGGCTATACACAAGGCCCAGTATTGGAGCAGGGGCGAGGAAGCAGTATCTAAAATGAGTAAATACATTCACCCTACACATGGGAAAAGAGGATTTTAGCCAACTACTAAAAGTAATATATGGCAACTGTGATAACTGTCAAGAGAGACACAAAAGCCATAATAAAGTGCGCTAGGTATATTGGCAGAGGAGAGAGAAATACATAAAGAAGTGTGCATGACTCTGGCCACTTCTCTCTAGCTGTTCCTCTGTGACTTACCTAGTATTTTCTAAGCTCAATCCATCACAAAATTCTGCAAGTTTTTAATCCTCTTGAATAAATTTTGTATCTGGCACCTCCTTATCGGATAACTGCAACCACAGTTCAGATCAGATACTCAGGACCCTGGCTGTGTTTGATTTTATAGCAATCTCTTAACTGCTCTCTCACCCTCGAATCCATCCCCAACACAACTGTCAGCAATTTACTAAAAATGCAAGTTGGTCCACATCAACTTCCCAGCTTAAGAGATTCCATTGGCTTCCCTTATTAGTTGGTAATGCTAGGCTTTGCTTGAGAATGAACTGAGGGACATTTAAACCATTTCTTACCCTTGGTCCTTACCTTCATATATTTTGGTTTAACCCATCAGTGTGTGGCCTAAACAGTTACACTCTCAGACCCAAGTGATTCCCAAGTATCATCAGGTTGAGATCACTGATCTACCAGGCAAGCTTCAAGCTCCTGAGCCCTGCCATAATGCTTTTTGGCATGTTTTCTGTCTTCACCCACCTGTGAATACTGCCTTCAAATTCCAGCAACAACCTGCTGCTGGCAACAGCATGTGCCCACTACTGCAAGCACTGTTTCGCTTTGTCATTATCTGTGCATTATCTCCTTAGTGATGCTGAGAGCACCGACAGCTCTGTCCTCTTATTTGCTCCAGGAGCTTGGGACACAGTGGGCACTAAATAAGAGTGGAAGAAGGGGCGCCTGGTTGACTCAGTCAGTTAAGCCTCTGCCTTTGGCTCAGGTCATGATCCCGGGGGTCTTGGGATCAAGCCCCACATCCGGCTCCCTGCTTGGTGGGGAGACTTTTTCTCCCCCTCTCTCTGCACTTTTTCTTTCCCTCCCTTGGCCTCATGCTTGCACATGTGCATGCTCTCTCTCAAATAAAATCTTGAAAAGTGTGGAAGAAGACAGCAGCAAAGATGGCACTGGAAGAGCAGGTAAGATTTGGACTGACTAAGACATGTAGTCATAAAAGGGAGGAGGGGAGAATGCTAGCAAAACTGGACAAACACAAAGCACTTCTTGAGCTAAATGAAATGTTGGTGATCATGAGCAATTATGAAAGCTTCTTTTAGGCTGCAAAGAAGATTCTAGTGGTCTGAGTAAATACCCCAAAGGGAAGGGAGCCAGTTTATTTCCTGCCCAATAGTGGCATCAGATCCATTTATTAAACTGCAAACTCTAGGGGCGCTTGGGTGGCTCAGTCATTAAGCGTCTGCCTTCGGCCCAGGTCAGATCCCGGGGGCCTAGGATCGAGCCCCGCATCGGGCTCTCTGCTCTGCAGGAGGCCTGCTTCTCCCGCTACCATTCCCTCTGCTTGTGTTCCCTCTCTCGCTGTGTTTCTCCCTGTCAAATAAATAAAATCTTTAAAAAAAATAAAATAAAAAAATAAACTGCAAACTCTCGAGGGGAAATAGATCCCAGAATATAAGCAATTGTTTTATTATAATTATCATAATGCCCTTCCTATTCCCATCTCTCACTCCAAATCAAAACAATTAAAATGCAAAAAGAATTATGTGTTTTGCAATTGCTAAATGATCTTTTTATATCCCTTTGCTGATGTAGTTCTGATTATTTCAGAAACAGTAGTTCTCCACAGTGGTTTCTGCCGCTTACTTCAAATGATTCATGCAGTGGGGCTCTTATTCTTCCCAGTGAGATTTTACTCCATAGTCGAATAGACTTAATCATTAGTCAGCTTCCTTCATATTCAGCCAAGATTTTTGTTTAATATAATTAGTCCTGCTTCTGCATACAACTCTATACAGCCTCCATCCTTACAAAAATAGACTTATGCTTTCATTTTCAGAAACTTGTGCCTTCTACTAGTCTCCAGGACAAACTGGCAACAGTTGGTTCTTTATATTTTCCCATGTGAGTCAGGAATTCCGGTTGCAATCAGTTGCAAGCTGCCCCTCCACCACACTCCATGAAGGCTTTTCAATTTGCTGACATATTGGATCATAAGTGTTATTTCTGAACATTGCTGCTGGATCAATGGTGCTTTCTCGTTAGTTTTATTTTGCTTTGATTTATAAGCACTGAGATGGTACAGGGTACATCTATACCAGAAAGACTTGTGATGTGACCAAATTCACCAGAACTTTTCTGCTTGCCTCTATGAAACCAATATCAGGCTTCAATACCCATGATTATAAACGTGTTTCTTTACAGACCCCATTACAACATTCCCATCAAATGTAACACTCCCCAGTACTTTTTTCCTCTATATTTAAGGTGTTCATAGCTCCAAATGTCAGGCTCAAAGTGCAATGAAAATATCCCACAGCTAATAAATTATTCATTTTTCAGGAGTTTGCAATTTGAAGTGGCATGAACAGCCGAGTACCTGAAGCACCCCCAAAAGACATGAAGTGCAGTAACATGCAAAGCTTTTGCCGCATAAATTCTAAAGGTTAAGCACTATTAAACATCTCTATTTATCAAGAGATGTGCTCCTTGAACTTATTTATTCTAATTAATCTGCTCCCAATAAACATTACTAACAAAGCAAAGTGCTAAAAGAGGCTAATCAAATGCGTCTCCTTTCCTGACTTAACCTCACCAGGTTAAAACAAGGTCCTGTGTTGATAAGTATTCTCCACTTCCCACTGTCTGGTGAGAACTTGTCAATGAGTAAGGTCAAAAGCAGGGTTGTCAAGCCATGAACTCTGAGCAAATCTGGCTCCCTGAAGGTGCCATTAAGTAAAGTTTTATTGGAACACACCACTCCCATTTATTCATTGTCAGTTGCTATTTTTTTTCCTATAATGGCAGAGTTGAATATTGTAACAGACTCTACAGCCCACAAAGAAACAGAATACATTTGCCAATCTCTGGTCGAAGAGCATGCAAAATGCATTGGGGCGCCTGTGTTTCTCAGTCGGGTAAGCGTCCAACTCTTGATTTCGGCTCAGGTCATCATCTCATGGTCTTGGGATCCAGCCTCGTGGTGGGGGTCCCTGCTCAGTGGGGAGTCTGCTTGAGTTTCTCTCTCTCTTTTCCCTCTTCTTCTGTCCCTCATCTAGCACACACGTGCTCTCTTTCTAAAATAAATAAATAACTCTTAAAAAAAAAAAGCATGCAAAACGTAAAGGTTTCAGAATTGTAGCACTAGGTAGTTTTGTTTTTTTTTTTTTAAGATTTTATTTATTTGACAGAGAGAAAAACAGCGAGAGAGGGAAAACAAGCAGAGGGAATGGTAGCGGGAGAAGCAGGCCTCCTGCAGAGCAGAGAGCCCGATGCGGGGCTCGATCCCAGGACCCTGGGATCTGACCTGGGCCGAAGGCAGACGCCCAACGACTGAGCCACCCAGGCGCCCCACTAGGTAGGGTTTTAACTGATGTATACCAATGTGGTCATCTACCCAGGAAAGGGCCCCTCCCTTTTTTTTTTAATATTTTATTCATTTATTTGGTACACAGAGAGAGAGAGAGAGATCACAAGTAGGCAGAGAGGCAGGCAGAGAGAGAGAGGGGAAGGAAGGAGGCTCCCTGATGAGCAGAGATCCCGATGCGGGGCTCGATCCCAGGACCCTGAGATCATGACCTGAGCCGAAAGCAGAGGCTTTAACTCACTGAGCCACCCAGGTGCCCCGGAAAGGGCCCCTTTAAGTGCTTGTTATTTAGGTCATCTAAAGCATAAAGCAACCACAGATCCAAGGTTGTTCCTCAAGCTGATAGGTACTTCATTTTGATGACAATAATCACCATGTGTTTCAGTTATTTATTGGTGTGTTTTAAACCACCTCAAAACTTGCTTTAATGCAAAGATTTCTTTGCACTGGATTTGGCCCTGCAGGCTTCAGCCAGGTGGTCCTTCTCTTCCTCTCATCTGACCTCACTCATGTGGCCTGCAGCCACTAGGAGGAGACTGGACTCTGGCTGGAAAGCAAAGATGGCTTTGCTCATATATCTGTCTCTTCACCTTCACCCTCACTCTTCAGTTTGTACTGGATTGTATTGGATGGCTCTAATCATATAGGCATTTCTTTCTCTCTATGGGGTCCCGACTGTTGGGTACCTGGGTACCTTTCTATGATGACTCAAGACCGGAAGTGGAAGCACCCAGACTTCTAAGGGCTAGGCCCAGAAGTGGAGTAGCATCACTTTTGCAACCTTCTATTGGATAAAGTGAATCAAAATACCAACTCACATTCAAGGGGAGGGTAATCTGACAACACCTTGAAAGGAGCTGTAAAATATCTTGGCCCTGATTTCCAATCTATCACATTCTAGAAGGATGATGACATCAAGATTACAATGATAAAATCTTGAAGGCAGACCTTACCACCGACAATTTAGAATCAAATGGACAGATAAGAGCAACAAGGAAGGCTAATGAAAACTAAAAATCATTTTGTAATAAAACACTGGCTGCACAGAATGCAACATTTTCCAAACTGATAGTATTTTCCTCTTTTTTAGATTGAAATGGGACAGGAGCTTTTCTAAAAGCCATTTGATGCTTCTCTAATTTTTATGTAGTGCATAAACTGTGGATATGATCTAATCTTTCCTCTGTGACTCTGAATCCTCACTCTGGCTATCAGCAAGGTTCCTGGACCACTACAGCAGACTGGGCCTCCAGGGTCTGCTGCACAGGGGGCATCATGTGGGCCATCTGCTTGTGGTTCTGACCACTGCATCTTTTGAGTTCTTGTACCTGCCCCTTTTAACTGACCTGCCTCCTGCCTGGACAGAGTCAAGAGAGCTGAGTTCTAGGCCCTTTACCATCAGTCACTTACTCCACCTTTAGTAGTGATAATAAAAGGTATATAAAAAGAATGCAAAACATGTAAAAGTTTCCAAATTGTTACAGTTAAGTAAGGTTTTAACGGATGTATACCAATGTGTTCATCTACCCAGGAAAGGGCTCAGCCAGGTAAGTGTCTGCCTTCAGCTCAGGTCATGATCCTGGGGTCCTGGGATCAAGCCCCAAGTCACCTGGATCCTTATTCAGTAGAGAGTCTGCTTCTCTTTTTCCCTCTGCTCCTCCTCTCTGCTCAGGCACACTTGCACAGTCTCAGTCTCTCACTTTTTCTCTCTCTCAAATAAAATCTTTAAAAAAAATGAAATAAAAGGCATATTTACTACTGCTAGAATTTTCAGGAACAAATTAGACTAAAAATAAGAAAGTGTTTAATTATGCAAGGGAAAGGTATCACAGTCATTGCTAAGAGATAAAATTACATTTTATTGCTAAATAAAAATAGAGCAACAGAACGAAATTCATACAATATAAAATACATAGTTAATATAACAACACTGGCTAACATGTATTGCATGGTTACTGTATTTGAAGCATATTTCTAAACACCGTACATTGCTCAGTATTTACTCCTCATAACAACCTTATCGTTACCATCTGATATTCAAGACTACAACACTGAGACAGGAAGATATCAGACAATCTGCCTTTGGTCATTAACAGGTACTAAAAAGAACTATAGCTAATCTTTCCCAGTTGGCATAGCTGATTTCAGGAACTTGTGAAAAGTCTATCGTATATCTGACAATATTTTCTCCTTCCAAACCCCACAGAGGTTAGAAGGGTGAGGGTTTACCTCTCCCATCCTTTGCCCCATTTTGTTCCAGAGCTTATGTACTATTAGTGGTTCTAAAACCAAGGTGCTTTTGTCTCCCAGGTCACATTTAGCAATGTCAGAAGACATTTTGGTTGTCACAACTGAAGGTCAAGGTGCTAATAGTAGAAGCCAGGAATGTTGCTACACATCCTACAATACTCAGGGTAGTCTCCAACCACAAAGTATTAGGCCAAAATTTCAATATGCCCAGCTTGGGCTGCACCAATAGCAGAAACCTCATGGGGAAACTTCACTCAGAGTTCAGCACATAGGTAACATACAAATCTATGATGTGGGTGTTCCTGTTTGTTTTGTTTGTTGCTGCTCTAAGGGATATGCTACTTAATTCCTTGATCTGAAAATCATCGCAATAGGTGAAAATGCTAAATAGCTGATTTCTGTAAACGTCAGGCATTACAATATCTACAGCAGGATGAAAACAAACCTGTACTGAATACCCACTGTGCATCAGTTAATGCACGTCCAAAGGTTCAGGAGAATTAAGAATATCGCTCCAGGTAGCAGAAAGGCTAGAATTTAAGACAAATGTGGTTGTTTATAACATGTACTATTTTGGAGTAAATACACTGAAGTTACGGTTTAATAATCCTCCTTTTATTTATTAACTTATATCCCCTTTGGACTTATAACTAAGTCCAAATATGTTAAATCACATAAACCATAAAGATTTTTTTTTCCCAAGTGAAAGAAGTTAACCAGGAAAACTTTTATTTAAGTGCTTTCATCTGTATAGGAAATACAAGCTAAGAATCACTTAGGAGTTGATTGCTATCACCCTGACTAAATGGAAGCATGCAGAGAAAAGACCTATTAAAGTTCCCTTCTTCCCTGCAAGTCAATGTTGACGATCACCCTCCAATTACAGATCTGCTTTCCATACGTGCCCTCCTAAGTCCTCTCCAGCTACGGATATCAATGAAGGAACATGCAGACTTAATTACATGTTTCCAATGTAAAACTACCATCTGCTTTAAAAGAAAAGCAAAACTGGCCAGAGATAAGGAGTAAAAAGTAGACATTTGTGCTTTTGTTAGCCAAAGGCTTTAGGGTTCAAAATTTATACTGGCTGACACAAAGGAAATTTCAGTTAAACTATTTAGACAATGGCTTATAACTTGAAGAAGAAATTGTACCAACTCTCCAATGCATTATTTGCAGAAAATATTTTCATTTTGTTCTGGTAAGGGATTATTGTACCCAATCCAAGTTTCACAGAGAGATATCCCAAGAATATATTTGTTTCCCTACATCTCTGCCTAGCAATCCAAACTTCTTATAAGGCATACAGGGCCACAGAATCTATACCCTCCCCGTTCTCCTACCTATCTCTTCCCACTGACTGTGCTTCAGTCTTCTGGGCCTTATTTTGTCCTTTGAACACACTGGCCTCTTCTTTGCAAATCATTGCTCTTTTTTTCTGGATGTCTGTAATGTCACTTTTTCATGGCTGATCCCTTCCCATCACTGAGCTCAGCAATACCTTCCTTGATATGCAATGGAGTGCCCTACCCCTTCCCTAACCACCCCCCGCCCTTACTATCATGCACATCACCTTGCATTATTATCTTTGGAGCAGGTATCACCACCAAAGTCACACTGTTCATTTACTTTTTGTTCATAACATTGTCTTGTTGCCCCTCTCCTCTGCACATCATGGGCATTTACTCAATGAAATATTATTATTTTTAATTGTTTTTAAAGATTTTATTTATTTATTTGACAGAGAGAGATCGCAAGTAGGCAAAGAGGCAGGCAGAGAGAGAGGGAGAAGCAGGCTCTCTGCTCAGCAGAGATGATGCGGGGCTCGATCCCAGGACCCTGAGATCATGACCTGAGCTGAAGGCAGAGGCTTTAACCCACTGAGCCACCCAGGCACCCCCAAATATTATTATTTTTAAATTAACTGTTTTGATTTAAATGTACTTTTAAAGGAAAATAAAATACAGATATTAGAGGAGTTTTCTTTGATTCAACTTGAAGTAACTATAACTTAAAGCTGTAACTTAAAGCTGACCAAAAAGGTTTATAACTTTTTATCACTAAAGTGATAAACAACTGACCCTTTATAAGGAGTGAGGACAAAATAAATAAAATTAACAACTAACAACTAAGAAAGAAAAGAAAAACTGCTGGAATATATTTAGTTTAATAGGTTTGCTACGCATTCTGTATTTTTAGCTTAACAGTGAAATCTTACGTGTTTTTTAAAATGAAGATATAAGTACTTAGTATATTTTAATGTCACATTTAATAACTGTACTATAAAATGGCTGTCATAATACGATGCTGTGATTTTGCAAAACCCATCAAAAACTGTAGACGGAATTTAAAACTTTTGTCTGAGGACAAAACTAACTTGAAATATTGTAGTAGGTTACTGAACCTCATTCACAATTTTAAACTGAGTCTGATTCCACTTTTCTTCACAGAGAGTACCATAAAGATAAGATTAAATAAAATTACCTGAAATAGACAGCCAAAAAGAGAAATTATAAAATGAACAATGATATATTTGGGGGAAGTATATATAATACTGGGGCAACCTGGGTGGCTCAGTGGGTTAAAGCCTCTGCCTTCGGTTCGGGTCATGATCTCAGGGTCCTGGGATCGAGCCCCGCATCGGGCTCTCTGCTCAGCAGGGAGCCTGTTTTCCCCTCTCTCTACTTGCCTCTCTGCTTACTTGTGATCTCTCTCTCTCTCTCTGTCAAATTAATAAATAAAATCTTTTTAAAGGTTTTTATTTATTTATTTGACAGAGAGGAGAGAAATCACAAGTAGGCAGAGAGGTAGGCAGAGGGAGAGGGGGAAGCAGGCTCCCCGCTGAGCAGAGAGCCCGATGCGGGGCTCGATCCCAGGACCCTGAGACCACGACCGGAGCTGAAGGCAGAGGCTTTAACCGACTGAGCCACCCAGGCGCCCCTAAAATCTTTTTAAAAAAGGAATATATAATACCATGTTAAAAATAAAGGATGGCTTATCTCTTACTAGCCTAGTCTTCTCTTTCACTCCAAATTATAATAATCTATTCATGGTTCAAGTTCTAGGAGAGTGTCACTTCACAATAGTCAACTAAAATTATTTGTCAGTGTCTAGGCTGTCCTGCCTCCTTAACCTCCACCACTCTAGTTCCTGGTACCCCCATTATATCCATAGCTTCCAAACAGCCTCCCAACAGATCTCAAGGCCACTCTGGCTGGCCAGGCTCCAAAGCATCTCTCTATCCAGCAGCCACAAGGATGTTTTTTAAATGCAAATCTCTTTCCGTCACTCCCCCAGCTGTTCTTAGAATAAAAACCAAGGATCTTGAGCAAGTTCTATGAGGCCTTGAATTAGACAGTCTCTGCCTATTGTCCAGCCTTATTTGAATTCTCTCTCTTCACTGTCTGGGATCCAGGCACATCCATCCTTTGAGTCCGCAGAATACACTAGGTTATCTCTGTTTCAGGGCTCAGGAGCACATCCTTTCTTGGACCACAACAGCCCACTCAGATATAATTTACTTAGCTTCTGCTCACCCATCAGATACTAGCTCAAAAGTCATTTCCTCAGAGCTATGCATGTGATCAAATTTAACAGAATTATATACCTTTAAAAAATAAGTGAATATAAGACAAGTAAACTTTGTAGTTTATAGTATTGTGCCAATGCTGATTTCCTGATTTTGTTCAAGTACAATCATTATATAACATACTACTTTAGGGAAAACTGGGTGAAGGGTATGTGGAAAATTCTTTACAGTTTATCAACTTCTTTTAAGTCTAAAATTATTTCAAATTTCTTTTTTAAAAAGTCACTCCTTCAGGAAAGCTTTCTATTACTCTTCTGAAGAGATAAGGCACTAAGCTCCCTATTTTCTCCCCTCATACCATTTAACACATTCAGAAAGTGTAAACTTTTGAGATTAATGTTAAATATTTGTCTGTCCCTCTAGACTGTAAGCCCTTTGGGGCAGGGACAGCAGGGATATCTCTTGATCACTATTGTTATCTTCAGTAGTTTAGTCAATGCTTGGCACAGATATGTGTCCAATAAACATTAAAGTGACCATTAAATACAGGAATGAGCCAATGAGTCAATGTCCTTTGGAAGCATAAATATATATAAAAATATATATTTACATATTTAAAAGATATTGCTCAGATTATGAAGTTAATGGGATAATAAATGTCAACAGAGATCTAAACATAGATGCTACCAACTTGGAAATAATGCAAGCTAATGAGAAAAAAGTGTAATAGCAACTAACATTTAGTGAGTATTTAATCCTGTTATTCAAGATGTTTTGCAAGCAGTTCTTTACTTAATCGTTATGATAACCATGTCATATCAAGTGTGCTATTTTCAACCTTCAGTTTACAGATGAGAGACACACAGATATGTGTAACTTGCCTATGCTCAGAATAATCATACAGCAGACGCAGGATTTGAGCACATACCTCGGCTCCTGAGTCCGTAGTCTCAAGTACTACTTCTCCTCCGGAGATAAATTCTGAAAATGGTGCTTGAGAAAGTTCTAAAAAGTGAGCTATGAATTCTGAAGGCAGATTACAAACAGATATGAAACCACATGCTTTAAATTTGTATATCTCCACCATTTTGCACAAAGCCTTCCACGGAGCGTGCATACAAGTGTTCACACACATGACTTTGGTGAATAAATAAATGAAGCTAAAGCAAACTGAGGAAAAGAGAAAACAAGACTATAGGTAAGAGAACTAGTTTCCATCCAATCACCAGTACTTTTGTCTTTGATTCTTAATTTCAAAATGGACACTGATTAGTAGGAGTTTTCTTTTATCTTTTTTCTTTTTTTCTGGAGGGGGGATTGGTTTCTAAAATTAAATGAAGCAGAGCAAAATGGGCAGTAGAGTGAGTGGGAGCTCCCAAACAAATCAAGGTTATTTGAAATAACAGCTAAGTGAGAAAAATTAAAGAGATTAAGAATGTAAAAGGAAAGAAATCAGGAAATCACAGAACAGATTAATCAACTACTACCAGCCTATTAGCAATAATAAGAAGTAATTCACCAATATTCCAAATATTGTTCCATCTTTTGAGCAAAGAGCCTCATCACAGACATCAGAGATAAGAAACATGCCATACTTAGGGTTTCTTTTTTTTTTTAATCAAGCCCCCCTATAATCAAGAAAATGCTTTTAAGTGTACACATTGGTTGATTTTGTGACATAGTCTTAACTTTACTGGGTAGGTATAGCTCTGCTGAGAGCAATTAATTCAGAAAGCCACAAACACTCTGCAAAGGGGCTTAAGGATCAGTAAAATAGCCAGGATATTTTCCTTGAGGCAGACAGCTGGATGTTGCTAATTTAGCTACTTTAAATTGAGTGGGGGGAGGAGGAGGGAAAAGCAAGGTTTTTATTTTGGCACACATCTGTAAATTCAGAGAAAAGGAAAACAAGGAAGACACTGATAAGCTTGGTAAATGAACTGGATTTCTCCCTGTTCTCCTCAGGGAGCAAGTCTATCATAACTGGCCTGAAGAAGTCAACACACCTTCCTTTCAGGTTACATATACTGAAGGGAATATGACCAAATTGCTGGGTTAAGCAGCAGTTTCTCTCTTCTGTTCTCGATAGTTTCATTGAAATATAATCTATACAACATACAGATCACCCACTTAAAGTGTACAATTCAATGCCATTTAGTACGTGTCTACTCAATTAGTACCATCACTCCAATCTAATTTTAGAACAATTTCATCGCCAAGGCAATATACCTTTTTAAGGAGGTTTAAATAGTTTGTGGTATACATACATACATACCCAAATAGTCACAATCTAAAGTAAAAACAAAAAGGTGTTTTTAAATGCATATTAATGTTCTCAGTGTGAAATGGCCTGTCTGCTGAAATGTATGCACGTTGATGACAAGAAAGACATCCTCTCCATTTCTAACCTCATCTTGGAAGGTCCAACTGCATGACTTAGGCTACTTCTCAGAAGTGATTCTGCAAAAGGCAAAAGGAATAGTTTGCTCTCCCCTTTAATTATTTTCCTTATTTTTTTCTTACAGGATAATTTATGACTGTATCAAAAGCCATTTACTCTTTTCTGTATCAAGCTCACCTGCACCTCCAGCTTTCTGTTCCAATGGCTCATATATTAGAGTATTTGCTTCTAGTAAATACCTATAACTCCTCTCTCTGAGCAGCTCAGAAAAATGCATTATAAGAAGCAACAGAACAGAAGGATGCAACATTTTCTATTAATTAGACCCCAGCCAAATTAATTAACTTTAAATCGGTAATTCTGAGAGAAGAGCTTTTTTTTTTTTTTTTTTTTTTTTTTAAGCTTGGCTAACTTGACTAAACATGCTTCATAAATTTGCCTCTTAATCTTCAGTTTAATGCACAGGATAAGAGTTTCAAGGATCTCTTATGTATGAGACTTTAGAGGAAGCAAGCTAAGTCATTAACATGGTGTGAGAAAACCTGGTTTATCAACTACCAAAATTTTGATAATCTGTAGGTCAAATAAAAAAGCATTTTAGCACGCTACCTCATAGAACTGTTCAATAACAATGTTGGCTATCTGTTTTTGACATAATGATATAATAATAGCTAATGTTTATTAAAAATCTATCATGTGTCATCTGCTGATTTGTTTTACATTAACTCATTCGATGCTCACAAAACCCAGAAGTAGGGCCTCACCTATACAATTATCTTCGTGATTATCATCATCACCATCACTCACATTTTAAAGATAGAGAAACTGAGGCAAAGGGCATGGTATATCATGCTCCAGATTACAGATGACAGCCAGAACTTAAAACCAGACTGTGGCTTTAGAGCTTACTTTCTTAATCATTACTCTACAATGCCCTACAGGAAATACATAAGGTAAGAATTGTCCTCCTACTGCGTAGATGTCAGCCTATTCTCTAATGCCAATGGATATAGTGATAAAATACCAAAGAGGGGGACAATAATTGCTTTTAGGAGGACAGGAATAGCGTGAATAAACAAGGACCAAGGAAGTTTCCTTACAAAACTGGGAGGAAAATGAGGGAGCATTCACCATCTGACATGGAAAAATACAAAAAGTAACAGAAAATGAATGAGATAAGCCATTTGAGGAATTAAACTATCAAAAGTTGTGTTTCTAGTGAAGATCCAATAAGCATTCAGGTCAAATTACAGTTGTCAAAGTGTAAATTCAAGATTAGAAGGCAACAGTAAGCAGTAAGTGATTTCATTAGAGTGAAACGAGTTTGATGAAAAAAAGTGCTAAAAGCAGGTTTGTAGCCTGAACCTAGGTAAAAAACAAGCAAAAAATAATTAGTAAATAAAAAACTAAAGCTACACGTGAAATAAAACTATCAGAAATTGTTATGAAAACTCAGCCAAAAGAAAAACACCCCAGGAAAATGCTAATATAAATTTACTTTTAATTTGTATTCATGTTATCACAGAACTGACCTTAATCAGACCACTGCCTAAGACAAAAGTTGACCTCAATCAGACTACCACTTAAACCAGAATGAACCTCAATCAGACCACCTAAACCAGAAAACTGATTGGCTTGACATGAGGAAGAACTACTGTTTGTGCTCGAACTGAAGTCACACTGAGACCACAGCTCTACCAAGTGTACACACATTCAAGAAACAATGAGCAAAATAATTTCCAGCACTCAAGACCTAGGGATGAAAAAAATAAGATCCATGCATACGTCTAGCCTTTTAAAATAACAGTGGGGATCTGTGGGCACTTTAAATTGGCAATGGCAAAGACTACAATTTTCTGCTAAAGGCATATTATCACAATTTTTCAACCTGGGTTTGAACCAGGCCCGTAAGAGCTCTTCTACTTAATGCAACATCACACCTAGCACTTTACTTTGACTTCCACAGAGCAGATGATAATCCTGACTCCTTGGCTCTTTGGAGTTAATCATTTCAAAAGGCACTGAGCAGAACACATTAAATTAGCATAGTGAACTAGAGTGGCTTCTTTTCCCCAACCCCACACAGTCCTCTTTCTTAAATGGGCAAGCAGATTTTTAAAATTTTTTTCGTAGTTCTCAAATGGCTCTGACAAGTTACTATTAAATTTTGAAACAGAACTCCCGATTCCTTGTAAAAATGCAAAATAGAGAGGTAAAACATGGCTACATGTGCTAATCAAAGCATAGAGTAACAAACCAGTGACCCAGGTAGTGCGAGCTTCAGAAATACCGTATTTATGTGATGATGAAAAAATCTAATTCTTCTTCAGTACTACTTAGGATGTCTGGTTTTTTTTTTTTTGTTTTTTGTTTTTCTAGTGTTTTATGTAATAGCAGCACAATTTAATAGGTTATAATATAAAACCTATTTTTTCAATTGTTCTTTAAACATCCTTTAGTGACTAAAAGCACATCTCCTACCACGTGTTTACACATACCACGAGTTTCCTCCAATAGATTGATAAAGGATGTTCTTTCTCCTTTCAAAATGTATCTTTAAAAATATGGTTAATTTTTCCTCTCACCAGAATCTCTTGGTTTACACACCCTGTTCAACAATGCCAAATGAATCTGCTAAAGGGAAAACACACTAAAGCAAGGCTGGAGTAGAACCGGGCAAAACTAAACAAATTATTCTAGCAGTCTGTCCCCTTTCATTAGTTGCCATGGGAAGAGTGAGAGAGAATGATTCTTTTTCGGCTTACATCTCGAGTTTGGAAGCTGATATCATATAAATATATAACCTGTGGCCTCTCTTTTCCCTTTTTGAAGGCTGCTCTAGAGGAAATGTGCTAAAGGGGGCAGGTAGAGGAAGAAGGGAAGGAGCAGGAGGGAAAGAGGTAGGTGATGATCATCTGGAGTGTAGATTGTTTTTTAAAACAATTTTAAGAGTACTTGACATCTGTCTGCCACATTCCACCACAGATTTAAACAAAGGTAAAACTGCTCAGTGGAAGAATATTTCTACTTATCTGGAAAGATATCTTCATGGATATATGACAATTATATCTAGTACTCTTAAGGAAATCTCTAACTGCAATCTGAAATTAAAGTGGATTCCCAGGATGCTGACAGGCTTTTGCCAAAAATTAACAATTGTAAAACAACATACTTTTTCATTCTAGCCGAAACAGAAAAATAAAGCCATATGTCTGATTTCTTTAATAAACTAAATTTAGATTACAACTTTAAAATAGATTTTGACATAAGTGGCTTTAAAATAACAAAGAGTATCTTTCATTTGGGTCTTTTTCCAGTTAATTATTTGTTGGCATTATCCTATACATTCCTTGGCGTCACCTTAAACCAACACTCTCAAGTGCTAATTAGGAGACTATATACATTACTAACCAGAGAATGTGCTTAAAACATGCGTGTTCCATATGTATCCTGTTATTAACATGATTCCTTTCACTCCTGGAAAGCTCTCTTTGGAAAACAGAGTCCTTATTTAAACAAAGAAATTGGCTGCTATTGAAGAAATTTTTGTCAGAATTCAATTAATAGGTAGGGGCCAATGTGACACAGGATCCTCGTCATTGAAACATCCTCAGCGTGAATCAAATTTAATCTCACTGAAATAGTCAGCAGAGGGAAAAGTTAATGACTGCAGATGTTATACATTTCCATAGTACCAGGGAACTCCCAAAGAGAATGGCCAACTCGCTCATGAGCTATACCACTACCAAGAAACCAGCCCCATCAGTGAGCCCAAGCCAGAGACATGACTTTCTCCAGTACTATCCCTTCCAAAAGGCCAAGGCCAGATGGGAAAAGAAACATATGTAAACAAGGTAGACCTAATGATTTCCTAATTACAAAGGAGATATGATCTTCTCATTAATTGGCAAGCTAATTGACCACAAGCTCAGTTTCATAAATTGAGTCCAATAAACCAAACTTTGGTATCTGTACTCCACAGAATTCTCCTCACACTTCCACACCCTTCACCCAGCCACAGCGTTGTCAGTTCTGCTTGATTTGTTTGAATACTGTACTCGACGACAGCTGTCGGAAACAGTACATTAGAACAGCTGCTATGACAGCTACAAGGGGCTTAGAAGTTTAATTGGGCTCAATGTGACATTGTGCATTTTTCTAAACATAGATATATACACAAAACGAAAGAAATTTCTAATGGGTCTGAACGGTGTTTACTTATTGGCACCACCAACTGGTTAACCCCAGTTTGAGTCCCATCATCAGTCTCATAGTATCTTTGTTACCAGGCTGGTAAGATAATTAAAAAAAAAAAAAATACAAAACAGTAGGGGCAGTTAGACGTCCAAGAAAAGGGGCATTAAGAGAGAGAGAGGAAATGGTAAGGAAGTCACGTCAATAATCTCTTTCAAAGGCTGGCTGGTAGCCAAGGAGGATCCCACAGTGTCTCAGGATTTACTTCCAAAGGAAACTGTATTCAGAGGCCCTGAGCCTGCTGCCAGCTGCAAACAAAACCACTCATTATGGTCACAGCCCCATAGAGGAGGGAGAATGGCTTACTCTCGGCGTCTGCGCGGAGGAAGAGAGCGAGGAGCAGCAACAGCGGCCTGGCAATGTGCACCATCCTGCAGCTTGGGGGCAGCGAGCTCTGGCAGTCCAAGATCACTGCCTCTGAAGCTGTGGCAAGTCGGTGAGCTCTGGAATTTCAGCTGGAACACTTTCAGAGCCTGTAAGGACAGAGGGAGAGACAAAAAGGAAAGAAAACACAAAGACCCTTAGATTTCTTACTCTTTTCCCCTTGTTCCCTCACCACCACCATGAGAGACCCAAGCCACTGTAAAGACAAGGGCAACTGTAACTGTGATGCCTTTGTGTCAGAAGGGAAGTAAGTTTGCTTGTAAAATGGGGCAGCCTGAGCCCATCGTGTTCCCACTGCCAGGCTATCCTAAAGCCAACCACCTTGAATTCCACTCTGCTTAGGCCACCTTTTGGGCAACGCTCTGTGAGAAGCAACTATGACTTCTTATGAAACACTACATGAATATATTGGTGGAAGAAAGCACAGCGATGCTGCGAGACAGATTTAAGAGAAGCGTCACCGTGCCAGATAAAAGTCTATTATTGACAGAATAATGGAAGTTGCTTTCTTGGCAGGAGGGGAAGTGACAGGGCTAATTCAACTTCTCCAGATAAAGAGGAGAGGTTAGAATTTTTCACACAAGCACATTTAGCTTCTTCCCTGAAGACACATCAATGTTCAAGTCTAGTTTGGCTTCAATAAGTCAAAACAATAGTTAGCATGAGCCTATTTGAGTTAACAGGATTTTTATATGTCTCCTGGGCAATAGCTTTGTTTTCTCAATCTTCTATGTAAAATCAATAAGCCACAAACTATTTTTAGAGAGCCTACTGCGTGCAAATGCGCTTAGTATAAAGTGCCATGAAGTACAAAAATCAGTCAGATTCTGTCTTCTGTGACTTTCCAGTTTACTAGGAAAAATAAAACAAACACATCAGATGACTAGTATAAATTAATAACTCATGAGTGTCAGGAAGGAAAACCAAATAATGCCATAAAAGATAGGATCAGGAATGGTATCATAGATAAGGCGGCATCTCAAAGTGGGCCTGGGAGTACAGGCAGGATTTAACCAAGAAGAGAGAAAGGCATTCCAGGAATTCTGTACAAAGGCAGCACAGTGAGAAAGGAACTTTGGAAAAGATGACTCTCCAGGTTTGGCTGCAGTAGGGCTTCCCAAACTTCCACATGCATCATAATCACCTAGAAGGCTTGTTAAAACAGATAGCTGTTAAAACAGATAGTGAAAAAAAAATTAAAAGAACAACAACAGATAGCTGGGCACCAAGCCCTGGTGTGTGGTTCACTAGTTCTGTGATGGGGGTCTAAGAATTTACATGTCTAACAAGTTCCTGAGTGATGCTGATGCAGCTGGTGCAGGGATCACATTGAAATGACTGGGTTGGAGTGATGAATTCATTAGGAAAGCAGAAGAAAATGAGGCGGAAGAAAAAATGGTTCAGTTGAAAAGAAAAGAAGAGAAAAAAGAAAAGAAAAGAGAAAAGAAAAAAGAAAAGAAAAGAAAAAAAAGAAAAGAGAAAAGAAAAAAGAAAAGAGAAAAGAAAAAAGAAAAGGTCATGGTGAGACTTGAAAGCCCATCTAAGTCAAGCAGCCTTTCCTCAGCAAACCACGACTAAAGCTATTTAGTGTTTCTGAGCAGAAGAACAAGGAAATGGGCTTTGAGAAGATGAGCTGACACCTAAGTGCAGCACTATTAGGCCAGAGCAAGAGTCCCAGGTGAAAAGTAACAGACCACAGTGGGGTGGTCCAGATGGGAGCTGAAAAGAAGGGAAGCCGTAACTGACTTGCTCCAAGCACTAATTTGAAGTAATGACTTCAAATGACAGTGATAAATAGTTGTTCCTATAGGAACCTTCAACAAATCCAGCACAGCATCTTACACAGAGTAGACTCTGAATATAGAGAGAAAGCACTAAATTCTACTGCTTCCTCTATCATGGTGAAAACTTGAACATGACAATCAGAATTCCTTTGCCAAATGAAACAGTATACCTTTAAATTTTATACGTTGGAATATTTGAAACACGTACAAAATTCCTGACAGGAAATACTAGAGATATCCAGAAATAGCTTAATACACTAAAATAACTTGTACTTGAAAAAGTATTATAACACAGATACTATAACCTGTCTTTTCTGAAACTGAGCTTGAGCCTGAGAATATTTTTTTTTAAAGATCTTATCTTTTTCATTACTATGCATGTGTCGTTTGAATGCAGGAAAGATAAAACTAAATGAAAAGGTGGGGAATCATTGTAATTACCAATCCACTTGCCAGCCCTTTTTATTTTTAACAGATTTGTGGGTGGCATGAAGCAGCAAGTTATACATTGAAATACATCCACTTGAAACCAAAAGCTAGCCAGCTGCTCCAAATATGCTATTGTTATCAATCTCATCTGGAAAATAACTTATTAGGCAGTTCACAGCTATCAAAAGCTAAAATTCTCAAAACTTCATAGGAAAAGTGATAAAGGAATCAGCTCTGCTCCCCTCCCCCTTTCACTGTTCCCATCCTCATGCCAGCATTTCAAATGACAGCAAAGTCCAGGAGACATCAGTCCTGTCGGACTCAATTTGTGTCTGGGCAAGCGTATCAGAGCCAACTGCTACATAATGACTCGATGCGATCATAGAGATGGAGATGTATGAAATGCTCTCTCAGGGAAGAAGTGATTTGGCTTTTTCCTCTATCCAAGTAAAGTGGCATAAGAAGACCAAATTCTTCCAAATGAACTTACAAACGTTACCTCCAGACTTAAAACAGTGCTAGGATCTAGGAACGAATGTAGCTAGAGAACATACATATTTATACTTAAATGGGCTATGTCCTTGGCCTGGATACGGCAAAAAGAGATCAGAGGAGTGAAGATAAGACTTATTCTAGATGTTCATTCCAGCTAATCTCAACTCCATATCTTGTTTATTACTTGGTAACACTGCCAAAAGGGAAATGCTGGCTTGCATATCAGTAAGGTGGAATTTAAATTTTAGAACAAAAATAGGAAATGGAATTTAAGGAAACACTGATAGTGAAATAATGGGGATGAGCAAATATTACAACCAGTTTCTATTAGCCTAAAGAAAGGGTCATCAAGCACTTTGCAATGAAAAGAGCAGGAAAAGGGGTTCAAAGATATTAAAAGTACTATGCTTTAGCTTACATCACAAATGATTCTGCATGTGTCCAATAGACCCCAGCAGAGGCTCAACTTGGATTTTGATATGCCCTGCCCTCTGTGTCTTCCTTAACGGGGGCATGCAGATAAAACTGAACCACGTAGCTAAGTTTAAAATAAAACTTAAAAATAAAAATATTTAAAGGTCTCTGGTCTCTTATTGCTCATGGGACAACAATCTTTGGGACAATAATTTTGTTGATTTTCAATTAGCCGAGTATCTACTTTTGTATTTCTGTAAGTGAATGGCTATAGAAGCTGACAGTTCAGAGGGCCAGGGTGCACAACATGATTTGAAATGGGATAACAGAGTACACTTGCCTAAAAGCCGTCACAGAGCACTGTTGCAAGCAATCATGTAAACTGCCATGGGCTCGACTCTTTATCTTCAATTTAACATTGTAACCCTTTCCTGTAACAAATATCTTCATATTCAAACTAATATGAATCTGAAGGATTTATTTTCGGCTTTCTGTATTGTGGTATGTGTTTCTGTTAACATAAAGGAAAAAAGGCAAACTGATCATTTCGTTCTTTAAAAATAAGATCCTGAGTCCCTTAGCAAAATGAATGATTGTAGGTTTTATACAGGAAATAAGTAAAATGAGTGTGCAACATCTTTTCACTTGAGGAAGCAGTGAGACTTTCAGGAACGACTAGGTTATATTCAAAAACAAGGAGCCAAGGTGATGAGGCCCCATCAGCTAAACATGGGAAAATCTGGCAGCAAGGGCAACTGTAGCTACAATTCACTGAAACACATCTTCCTAAAATCCATGAGTTCATAAGTTTAAAAATAATTTTAAAAAATTATGTCCATCACTCTAGAAGGGAGTTAAGGAATCAAATCATTATTCTGAAAAGAGGGAGAGAAAGGGAAAAAATGTTTCATTAAATAAAATCTCCACAGAACTTAGAACAAAACAAAACAAAAACCTGCCTTCACTAGAAAACTAGATATCATTGTTTACTTCATTGTTTATCAGGTTGTCTCTTTTGGGCTTTTTTCTAACAACACCCTGCTCTCAGTTCTAGACTTCTTAGAGACAATCATATTGCAATGATACTTAACTGAGCATTTATCCATACAGTTAGCCATTACGTTGGGGGGATGGTGTGCTAAAGGAGTAAAGTCCTAAAATGTGACTTCTTTTTATCAACCTCCCAAACTGGTCAGGTCTCTCTCAATCGACTAGAGCAGATTTCCAATCATTTAAGAGAAACAACCATTTGTGCACAAGATGTGCTACCAGGAAAACTCCAATTTGTAAAACAGACATTAGCAGGGCTGCTGTGACTGAAGCAAGGGGTGGAGGCGCCTGGAGTTTAGAGCAAGCTGGCAGAGGCTTCTGAGGGCCATCTGTGAACTCCCTGCCCTCAGTGCACAGTGACAACACAAGGGCATGAAAGGAAAAAACAAAAATAAATTTCCAACATTTCACTTATTCATGAGGATTTTTCCACCCGGAGATAGCCACCTAAATATTTTATCATGAGCTAGTATAAGAATCCTCCGGTACTATCCAATAAAACTTTCCGCAGATAGACGTGTTCTTTATCTGCACTAATAATTGGTTATTTTAAACATAGCTGGTGGAACAGGAGAAGTAAACATTTTATTGTATCTAAATTTAATTTCATCTTAAATAGCCACATGTGGCTAGTGGCTGCTGTTTTGGACAGTAAAGACTATGGTTACATGTTTCAACAGCATTGAACACAATAGCTATAAACAAGACATAGGTTTTCAGGGCTGGAGACAGAAACAGTGAGTTGGAACCTTTAGTCTTTGCAGTCTTGGCTTCCTCATAATCAGATTCTAAAGATGCATTGTGTTATATGAGGAAATCCATTTAACCTCTACGCCACTCACTTCCCCATCCCCTACCCTGCCAAAAAACAAGTCTCTCAATCTCTCTCCCTCTCTCTCTCTCTCTCTCTCTTAAACCACTCCACAAAATATAAAGGAAGGATCAGTAAGTGGTCGAGTGTACAACTGAAAAGTGTGTCCAGAGATATTTTTATTACAAAAGAAACATTTTTGATTCATATCATAGCTAGAAAAGTTTTATTTCTCACCGGTGAAAGTCCTTCTTTGGGATGCTATAGAAATGGAAACTTTTTTTTTTTTTTAGAAATGGAAACTTCTGGCAGCAAACACGTGCCATGTCCTGTAGTTTGGACAGACGGGCAGATCTGTACACATCCATAGGAAATGATCTGTATAGTTCTTATGAAATGGCCACATTCAACTGATTAACATGAGTGAACTTTTTGCCAAACATTCTTACATAAATACAGTGCTGAAAGCCTCAAAACCCATCATGGAAAATACAACAAGAGAAAGGATAGTGGATAAAAGCTATTAAGTTAAATAAGACACTGATAAAATAACTGTTTATCCAATCCATGCCTGGATAAATCACTCAAATCCAAAGGATGTTAGGAATTATTTTTATCAGTGAAACTCAAATCTTCTCAAAATTATACTTTTTGCCATAATAGCACAATATATCAAAAACTATATTTTTCAGTATTTTGCCCCAGACATGATTACATGGCAGTAAGTTGGGGGGAAAAGAGACATTATGAGCTGTGACATATAAATACAAAGTAATAACCCAACCATTGCATTTTTAAAATAGGCTATGACTTAATATGAAGACAGGTGACTCTAAGTAAGCATATGGTAATTTTTTGAAGTAATCAACTGGATTATAAGAATATCTGAAGAGTAAAATGAAACCTATCCATATGGATACTCTAAAGAGGCTCTTTACATGTTTAGTTTTATTACATAACAGAGAGAAGCCAATTATCCGAGCTTAATATAGTATGACTCACTTTCCAAATTACTATTGATAAGATAACACCTCTATAAGATGTCAAAACTTTACATCTGAGGTAGACATAAATATTAGTTACTTTCATTAATGACAAAATGACATGATTAAGTTTGATCATTCTTTTCACTTTCAAGAAGTAAAAATGAAGTATGTCATGAGAAATAAACAGATAAAGAGGAAAAAAATAACACCTTTTGTCCCTGTCTATCCATTTTCCCTCTAGAAATGGAACTATAATGCTGATTCGAAAAGAAGGATAGTTTTAAAGCACCTAGCTTCTTTAAATGATTATTGCACATGATTACTTCCATCTAGTTTTATATGTTGCTGATGGAAACTGGCATTGGAAAAGTTAAAATACAAGTCTACTCAACATGCTATTGGGATTCTGCTACGTGTTCCATTATTCTAAAAACACATATTAAACGTGAGTAACTGATCAATCTCACAAAGTATAGATAGATATTCAATCTAGCCACTTCTTATGCAAACAACAGAACAGCTTATTATTTTAATCTTTGGGCATTTTTAAGTGGATGGGAAACCATCATTCCTAACTCACTATACCTGATTTTCGTTTTCATTATCTTAAAATCAAGAAAGGTATTCCTGGGGCGCCTGGGTGGCTCAGTCGTTGAGCGTCTGCCTTTGGCCCAGGTCATGATCCCAGAGTCCTGGGATCAAGCCCCGCATCGGGCTCCTTGGCATCGGGCTCCTTGGCATCGGGCTCCTTGCTCGGCAGGAAGCCTGCTTCTCCCACATTCCCTCTGTTTGTGTTCCCTCTCTCGCTGTGTTTCTCGCTGTTAAATAAATAAAATCTTTAAAAAAAAAAAAAAGAAGAAAGGTATTCCTTCTTTCACACACACAAAATATTTTTTGTTTAAAATGTATTTAGCTTTGGGACACCTGGGTGGCTCAGTAGGTTAAACATCTGCCTTCAGCTCAGGTCATGATTCTGGGATGGAACCTCCACCATTGGGCTCCCTGTGGGGAGTCTGCTTCTCCCTTTCCCTCTGACCCTCCCTTCCGCTCATGGTCTCTCTCTTACTGTCTTGTTCTCTCTCTCTCTCTCAAATAAATAAATAAAATCTTTAAAAAATGCTTTTAGCTTTTAAAATATGTTATGGGTAATAATGTATTAATTTTTATTATGTCCATTTTGTTTGTTTTATTTCCATCAACACATAGCGGAAAAGAAATCTAGCAATACGTGATATATTCTACTTATTTAGTGCATTTTTAAATTTGTGAGGAAATTACTATCCCCTTTAGCATTGATTATTTGCTTTTCCTTGAAAAGATTTTAAAAATAAAATGAAGGTCTTTAAATTGTTTTTAAATCCTTCCTTACTAGAGTTCAATGAAAACTGATTTTGCCTACTCACAGGTCATATATCTGTGACTCCATCCTCAGAGTAATCAAAGCTCTAGACTAGCAGCTCTCAATTGAGAATGACTTTGCCACCTCCCCAGGGACATCTGGCAATGTCTGGAGGGATTTTTTTGTTGTCACAACATAAGGAGAGTGCTAATGACATCTAAGCGGTTGAGGACAGGGATGCTGGATGCTGCTAAGTATCTTACAAGGCACAGTATAGCCCCCCCACCCTGCAGCAAAGAATTACCTGGCCCAAAATGTCAACAGTGCCAAGGCTGGGAAATACTGTGCCAGAAAGGTTCACTAATATTGAGGAAAAAATTAAAAAAATATATTGAGGAAAAATTTTAAATAAAAACAATGGAATTTTCAATGCTTGTTTCTAGTGCATTGTTTTTAGACCCAATAATTTAAGTGTTTTCAGTGCAGTTTTAGTATATAAAATCAAAACAGATTAGAATTTCTGAGCATGGCAGTCAAACACTACAGATGACTCCCAAATTTTCCTTTTTGTCCTAAACTAGAATTGAAATTGGCTTGCCTTATGGGAAGTTCAGTTTACAGGCTTAGGCAACATAAATATTGCCACCAATTAAAAGCATGAATCTGTTAAATGGGGCAGACATTGTTGCACTGATGTCTGTCAGTGAATAGACGTGGTTCCCATCTCTCATGCTGTGAGCTTAGCTCTTCTCTGAGGGAATAGTCCCGGATGGAAATATTCAGTTCCAAGCAATATTCTTTAAAATCACTGCCAGCAACAGATAGAAACTGCAATGGTGAAAGGTCATCATGAATGGCTGGGGAATGTGGAATTAAGGAATATTCTCTTCATTTTCCCAGTATTGACCTCATGACTTTAGCTGGTGTCTCTCTGAAAATCTGTGAATTAGGTTCTGTGGAGAAACCAGATAAATGACTATTAAGGCAAATAGAAACATAACCAAAAAAAGGTAGAGGGGACAAATATTAAACACAGATATCTAATATACACTCTCCTCCTCTCTCACCTTACACATTTATTGTAACCATTTATATTGCATTTTTCTTTATTTTTAGTACCTTCCTCAGCTCTATGTGTCTCCTTGAATGGAATCATAATTTGATGAAAATTAAAAAAAATTACAAGTCATCTTGGGCAACCCCTTCCTTTAGCAAGCAATGAACGAAGCAAAAGAACATAATGGGATTATTAATCTCAGAAGACACATCAGGTCAGTCTCAAAGTAGGGTTTACAACATAGACCAATTTTGTATCTTGTATTTGTTTCTCATTCTGCTTCTATCATCTCTGACTTACTAGCTTAAGTGAAGCCATGGTTAATTCTAAAATTAGCAACATAAAGAAAAAGTCACTCCCTTAACTGGCAGAGAGACAATATAAGGACTCCCTCAAATAAAGAAGGGAGAAAACCTTAAAAGTGGGATATAAGAAGGAAGGATGAAAGAATCTCGTTGGATAAAAGTATTTGAGAGTCATTGTCCTAGATGGATAAATAATTCACAAATGAAAGTTTATGCAATGAGTCAAAAATTCTCCAGAAGGTCAATCTTTAACCTAGTAACCCATTATTGTGTAACTATCTTAGAGTCAAAGATTTTATAGGTGTGTTTAAAAGTAGAAATGATTAACCAGAAATAGATTTCTAAAAATTGTCACAAGTTAGTAATTCAATTAATAACATGCAGACACGTGTTTATATCACCATAAGGCATATTTATTTTGTATATTACCATCAAGTTTTTTAATGGGTTTTTCTCTTTAATTTAAATTCTAGTAAGGATACATGTAGACTAACTGGAAATAAATAAGGAAGGATGCGTTAGATGGTGAGTTCACAGAGTTATACAGGACAGTTATCCAGGTTGGAAAGATACCAGCCTGAGTGCTCTTTACTATAAAGTTGCTTAGGGCAACACAGACATGTTGAAAGAAGGAATGAAGACACACAATGGCTATTTTTCAAAATCAGTTGGCATTATGAAATGATTTGATAATAAAGTACAAAAATTTCCTGCAGCAATAAAAGCACTATGCATTTCCCATACCAAAATGTGTCAGCAATGAAATAAATATTTTTCCACAATCACTCTTTTAGAAAATCTATTCAAGACCTCCAGAAAAAGGCTTTTGTAAAATACCATCATTTTTACTATACTTCTATAAAATCCTCAAACAAATACACAGTACCTATATCAGAAAGAGTGTTTAAAGTCATTCAGAGCCTACTTGCAAAAAGTAAGTGTACTAACTTCCTCACTCCAAACTTTCTAGATACTGACTGTAATCAAGTGACTGAAGGAAAGAAAATGTCCAGTAGCATCAACCTAACTTTTCTGCTGCGTTTAGGCATCATCACAAAAACCTATCTTCCAAAGTAGGAAAGCGGCCACTACTAACAGGGAATGAACAGGGGAAGGTACTGGAAGGCAAATGTGGGATAACCGTCAGTGTTTGGGGGAACAAGCCCTAAATTGAAATGCCATCTTTCTAGGAATTTCTTTACCTTTTGTGCTACATCCAATGATGTTTCCTTCACAAACTTAATAGTCTGGCCCTTGTTTTTATTATGTTTCTTCTAATATTTTTTAAATCATAGATTTGACCATGATGTGTTATCATATCTTCTTGTAAAAATCTTTTGCAGAGCTAAGCTTTTAGAAAACGTGCTCACTTTCTCCCACAGCAGTGTCCATTAGGCCAAAATTATCCATAGTATAAATCTTCATCATTTGCAAACTTACCATTTTATAGTGGTACATACATCCCATACATAAATATGGTACACACAGGCCAATACAAATACAGTGTCTATTTAAAAATGCATGTGAGGGGCGCCTGGGTGGCTCAGTGGGTTAAAGCCTTTGCCTTCGGCTCAGGGCATGATCTCAGGGTCCTGGGATCGAGCCCTGCATCGGGCTCTCTGCTCAGCAGGAAGCCTGCTTGACCCCTCCCTGCCTGCCTCTCTGCCTACTTGTGATCTCTCTCTCTGTGTCAAATAAATAAATCTTTAAAAACAAAAACAAAAACTTTAAAAATGCATGTGAAAAATATGTATTTATCTATTACATATGCCTCCTATATTACTAAGGAACTTCATATATTGTCAAACAAAGTGAGACTTTTTCTAAATGAGATAAAAAATATGCCAAAATAGAAGTTCTATGATTATTTCCCAAGCCACAAAAATCACTGGAGTTCCACTGTCCTAGATATTCCACAATTTGGATTTTTCTTCAAATATATTTCCAGTGGCAATGAATTAAAAAAAAAGAGAGAGAGAGCTTTTGCTCATTTGTCCATCAACCCTCTTGTGAAGTCAAACAGTTGCTATAATAACCAAATGTTAAAGGTTTTATGTGACAGCTGATGTCAACATGATGTAACACACAGCAGAGAAGAGACATTGTTTTTTGAGATGTTCATACAGTGTCCTCATTTTATAATCATAAACCGTCTATCCTGGGCTAGAACTTTCACACATCCACAGTGTTTTTGTTTTAAAAATGAATTCCTCCATTCTGTCGCTCCATGAATACTTCTGAACGCCAGGCATGGTGATATGTGCAAGAGACATAACACTGCACAAGACAAGGTCCCTGATACATTCTGGAGCAAGAAGATAGAAAACATAAGAGCTTTCCAGGTTAAGGGACAGACTGTCCACAGCAGAGGCTGGGTTCCAGTTAGCAAGGCAGAGAGCTATGCAGCACGGGCTGGGAAAGCAAGTAGGATCCAGACTGCACAGGACCTGGGGGCCACATTGCAGAGATTGGATTTCATTTGAAATGCAATGGAAGGACACTGGCGGGCTTTATGCTATGGAGAGACATGGTCTGATTTATATTTAGACGACTTCCCCAGTGGCTGTGTGCCAAGGGTTTTAAAAATGCAATTCTCCCACTACCACCCACCCTGCTCCAAGGTTCTGCAAACCCTTCCATTCTATTTATTTGGACACTGCCATTGTACTCTATTGTGAAGTCTTTTGACCCTTTATGAAAGTCTGCATTTCACTTTTCAAGGATCTTATGGCACTTTACCAACACTGTTTAAAACAACCAGAAATAATGTGTTGCTTTTCAATATTTTGGATCACTGTTTTCTGTTCCTAGATAGCAGCAGGCCCTGGAAAACTGAATGAATTTTCTTCATGGGCGGGGGTGGGGGGAGTCGACTCTCCTATAGAGAAGTTTAACACACTTTAGATTTTTTTTTTTTTACTTGAAAAGCAAAGTACCTGATGTTAGTTCTCATTTGCATTCCTGATATCTAGAAAAAAATCTACTTTCATGTACAAAGAAACCATAGGCACATTGGATCTCTGTAGTCACACTTTTAAATCTGTGATTCCGGAAAAGCTTTGTTACACACACTTAAAATAAAAAAAAAAGTTTCTGAAGTTTGGTAGATCAAAGTCCTGTTTTGACCCTTTAATCCTTGTAATATTAGCAGTGATACTAATACCCAAGAGTACAATGCATTCAGACTATTAGAAAACACAGCCGTCCCAATAATTCAAAACTTCTTTATTTCAGGATTTAGAAGCTGGGTCTTGCTGTGAGTCAATTGCTGGCTAGCTTCCCAAATTAGCTTTTCAGTTTCAGCTATCTTTTACATTTCATCCCTTAGTCTTCACTCCAGGATTTCCTCCATTATTAAATCAAGGCTTTTAACACCCCAACACGCAGCTGTTTAATTCCTTACTTTTTCTTATTAGTTACCTAAACTTGAAACTAGCAGTATTTAACCTTTATGTTAAAAATACATTACAAAGCACTATAGTTTCTTGTATGGAAAGTGTACCTGGTGGCCACAAAATGCCACCTTATTCTGCCTCCCAAAAATTCCTCCTCTGGTTGTCTGCGCCACTTGCCTTGACCAACAGAATAGGGCAGAAATGACACACTGTATATTCTGCCCCTGAGCCTCCAGAAGCCCCCAAAACCTCAGGACGTAGTCCTCTGTGCTCTGTGCCTGTCACCACACTGTTTGATCAAGTCGAGTGTAGGATGAGAGACCACGTGGAAGAGGAAGGTTACCACCTGAGCCATCTGTAACCAATCTTTCCCCAGAGGACCTGGCAGCTGACCACAGACTCATGAGCAAGCCTGGCAAAGATGAGCCAAGTATGGCCCATACCAGCAGAGCCACCTAGCTGAGCTCAGAGCACTAGGAGATAAATAAACAGATGCTGGGTTGAATCCACTAAGTTTGGGGATGGACTGGTATATGGCAAAATTAATGACAATAAGGGAAATAATACCTCATCCAATATAAAATAAAGATTATTTTTAACTGCTTATTTTCTTCAGTACTTTATTACATTTTAAATACAGGTAGGCAACTTGGTTTCTTATGGCTGCATCTGAATTGATTTTGTCTTCTTTTAATAGCAACTAGTAAAATAATTGTCATTAGATTTCAGATATTTTAAGCAGTGTATTGTTCTGTGACTTAGGAAAATCGGTACCTTGAAACTATTTGTGCCTCTTTGCACCTTCTTCCAATTACAAATGTTGTCTGTGACAGAGCTCAGAGAGAACGAAATTGTTCTAAAATGTCCTTAACCATTGGCTAAAACCACATAGCATGACGTTCCTTCCTGGTGAAATAATTGAAGTGATGTATGTGTCTGAGATCTCAATTGATCTCACCAAGTGTACTGACAAGTAGTAGTTAGCATAATTTTATCTCTATGGATGCTGTTTTCCTTAGGCCATTTTTCCCCAGGGATAAAGCCCACAATTCAAGTTAGGTTAATAATCTAAAAGCAGGGAAATTTCAGAAGCTTTTTAAAAGAATGACATTTGGAACAGCTAGTGAGTATTCCTCAGGCCAGTTTCTGACAACATGTTGGATGTTTCTGTTCTTGGACAGGAGCTAGTCAACTTGACTAGTTAACTAGAATGGGCAAAAAAGTAAGGAAACATTATAAATATTAAAGTCAGTAAATAATGGGGCGCCTGGGTGGCTCAGTCAGTTAAGTGTCTGCCTTCAGTTCAGGTCATGATCTCAGGGTCCTGAGATCGGGGCCCATATTAGGCTCCCTGCTCAGTGGGGAGCCTGCTTCTCCCCCTCCCTCTGTCTGCTGCTCCCCTCTGCATGTGCTCTCTCTCTTTGTCAAATAAATAGATAAATAAAACCTTAACAAATAAATAAATAAAATCAGTAAGTGAATTTAGCAAGGCTGTTGAATACATGGTCAACACAAAAAGCCAGGTGCTGTATTACATACTCAGAAAAAACAATCAGAAAATAAACATTTTAAAAATGTGCCATTTGCAAGAACATCAAAAAATATCCTAAACACCTAGAAATAAGTGTAACAAAAGTCAACGAGCTTTCTATGCAGAAAATCATGTAGCATTAATAATAAATTAAAGACGATGTGAATAAATGGGTGATCATAATATGCTCATGGCTTAAATGACTCAGTATTGTAAAGATATTAATATTTACCAAATTGAGCTATAAATTCAATGCAAACCCAATATAAATTCCAACATGTTTTTTCTTGAGAAACAGAAAACTGATTTTAAAATTCATAAGGAAGTGCAAAGAACCAAGAACAGCCAAAACAATCTTACAGAACGAATGTTGAAGTACTGTCTATTGAAGGTAACACTACCAGTTACCAAGACTTATTATAAAGCCACAGCATTTAAGACAGTGAAGTATTGGCTCAAGGGCAAACAGACCAGTGGAGCAGAATAATAACTCTAGAAACATATCCACTCCTATTCAGGCAGTTGATTTATAAGCAACTATGTCTCTATAGTGCAGTGGGAAAAAATAATCTTTTCAACTAGTAGTACTGGGTCAAGTGGATATCAATATGCATAAAAATATACGTTGACACCCTACCTCACACCATACACAAAATCAATTCCACATATATTAGAAACATAAACATGAAGATAAACAATAAATCTTACAAAAATAGCACAGAAAAATATCTTTGTAACCTTGGATAGGCAAAATTGATTAAACAAGGCAAAGTAACAACAGTAAAGACTGACAAGGTGGAATTAAAATTTAAAATATCTGCTTATCTAAAGACATTATTAAGAAAGGGCAATCTATATAGTGGAAGAAGATATCTGCAAAACACATATCCACCACAAACCTAATACTATTTATCAATTTTTTACTGTATTGTCTGTCTTTTGGAGGGAGGTAATGAAGATAAAAGTCTTCAAAAGTAATTCACAAAAAGAATATCTGGATGGTCACCAAACATCCATAAAGATGCTCATCAATGTTAGTCATTGAGGAAATGCAAGTTAATATCACAAGAAACCACTCTATATTCACCAGAATATTTAAAATCAGAATTTGAACACCACCACATTTTGTCAAGGTTTGTGGAACAAAGGAACACTCATATATTGCTGATGTAAGTGAAAATTGGTAAACCCCTTGGAAATAGTATTTTCTTTTTGTATTTAATAAAGAGACTTTGGGGGAGGGTATGTGCTATGGCAAGTGCTGTGAAAAGTGTAAGCCTGGTGATTCACAGACCTGTACCCCTGGGACAAATAATATATTATATGTTAATAAAAAATAAAAATAAAATTAAGCTGGGAAAAAATATATATACACCTGCCCTACCTTCCAGCGGTTGCATTGTTAGCACTATACCCAACATTAACATAAATGTTCCTAATAGAAAAGAGGTACAAAAAAGAATTAACCTAAATGCTCATCATACACCCCAGGGAAAGTAAATTGTGGTATATTCAGTAGAACTGAATACTTGTATTCTGCTGAGAAAACTTAAGAGAGAAACTTAGTTTTGTTTAGGTTAGTTTAGTTTTTCTAGAAACTTGTTCAGGGAATACTTTAGTTACCTACCCTGCCCCACCTCGACCCCCTAATCACTTTGAAGAAAACAAATTTGTCATTAAGAATATCATAAGTCAAAGTTAAACACGAATTGGAGTGGAGCTCAAATTCCCCTGGAAACTTATATAGAAGGCAGGAATAGTAAGTGATCAGACTAAAGCCCTGGGAATCTAAAGACATGACTTGCAGTGTATCGGATCAGGTATAGTCTTTCAGTTCCAAGCAGCAGGAAGAAGTACTGAAACATGAAGATGAAATCCATGTCAAGAAAGGGGAATAGCCCCTGGCTCCAGGAGTACCAGTGTAGTCCAGAGAAAAGGGCAAAGCTCAAACAGGGAATCAGACTTCTAGACCAGCTTTAGCACTCACTTTCGTATTCACCTTGGTCAAAGCATTCCCCTTCTGTGCCTCACTTTCCCTGAGCTTTTCTATTTTATAGTACATATGACCTTTACTATAGCACTTATTTGTTATATTAATTGTTTATTCTCTTCATCCCCCACAGTATCCACAAGGACAAGGGTTTGTTTAAACATTATTAAAGGGGCGCCTGGGTGGCTCAGTTGGTTAAGCATCAGCCTTCAGCTCAGGTCATGGGCTCAGGGTCCTGGGATTGAACCCTGCTTCTGGCTCCCTGCTCAGTGAGGAATCTGCTTCTCCCTCTCCTTTTAACCACCATCCTTGTGCTTCACTCTTTGTCTCAAATAAATAAAACCTTAAAACAAAAACAAAAGACCTTATGAAATGCTAATGACTTATGTGAAAGTGCATATATAGAATATGTACAGGATAAGCTCATTTTGCAACATACAACAAAATGCAGCAAACCCATCTGCAGCTTTTCCAGCTCAGGGGACATAGTGATGATAGAGGCAGGGGTGGAGGTACGGGTTCTACCAGTTAGCTACATGGACTGTTTATTCTTTGAAGGGCACTGTATTGGGCTGTTCACGGGTAGGTTTCATAAAGCCCTAGACGTGTAGCCTTAATAAGAAATCACTGTCCAATATTCTAGCTTACTCCATGTCTAAAATCTTCAGAAGTATGTACATCGACAGGTAAAGGAAAGAAAAATCCTCAAAACAATAATCTCGTTTCAGCAGCACATGTTTTCTTTCCTTACATGTAATAACTGGAAGAAACTTGTTTAATGATAAAGTCACAGAGTTAAGATATGGCTCCAAAGAATCTATAAACCAGTATTTATTGAATGTCAACTTTCTGAATCCCACATCCTGCTAATCTTTGTCAAACATAAAGAAGATTAGACGAAGCAATGCCTCCAAGGAATTTACTGCTCGCTTGGAACTACAGGAATGTGAAAATTAGAAAAGGATGATAATGTGTCAGGAACGAAATAGATGATTTGAATAGTAAATACCCATATATGTTTAGAAGAGGAAAATTTGATCTCAGTGGTCAGGAAAGATTTTACAAAATTGGTGGTATTTGAGACCTTGAAGAATATGTAAAAGCCTGATTTAGGAGGAGTAAAAGGCATTTTAACAATAAGCATAATATTTAGAGGTTGGTATGTTCAAAACATTTTCAGGAACATGGGCGTCTGGGTGGCTCAGTCCTTCAGCTGAAGGACTGAAGCGGCCGCCTTCGGCTCAGGTCATGATCCCAGGGTCCTGGGATCGAGCCCCGCATCGGGCTCTCTGCTCAGCAGGGAGCCTGCTTCTCCCACTACCATTCCCTCTGCTTGTGTTCCCTCTCCAGCTGTGTTTCTCTCTGTCAAATAAATAAAATCTTTAAAAAAAAAAACATTTTCAGGAACCAACAAATTGGCTATTGTATACACATCACAGCTTTGGTATGACAAGGAATTAAGATATCTAAAGCCAGTTGGTGGTAGTCCTTCAAGGCAAACTGAGTTTATCCTGCAAGTCAGTAAACCTCAAACCATCAACATACAAAGTAGAGATAAAGTTGGTGTTCGTTCTCCCAAAGTGTGCGTAAAAGCCTTAAATGTCTTAAAGGAAAAAGTTACAAACTATGTTTCTAACTTCCAAAGTTTAGAACTATGATGATAGCAATGTCTGTCTCTTGGATATGAGTGAACCATGTAAAAATAACTCCTAATACTGCATTCCAAAAATGCTTATTCAAAGTACCCTACTGCCACGATAATATAATTCCAACTTCATCCTAAATGGCATTAGACATTTCTGATTCCCCTGGAATCAATATCTATATAAAACACATGACATCCATTTTATAATTTGAAATCTTGATCCCATAGAAGCAGTCTAGTGGTTGGGCCGACTGGGCACCACATTCCCTACTTTGTCATTATCTTATTTCAAGAAAGCTCTGGAGACAATTCCTGACATCTCTATGCTTCGACTTCCATCTGCGTGAAATGAAATAATAGCTACTTCCCCCCTACCTCATCAGAATCAGTGAACAGCAAAAGCACATTAAAATCAGGGATGCAGGAAGGATTTTAACGAAAGAAGCTTTTGTCCATTGTCATTAAAAAACAAACAAAAAAATTAGCCAGCCTTTCTCAGCTGGGGTTCCATGAGATAATTATGCCCTACAGAATATAATCTGACTGATTCTTTTTACAATTCTCTCAAGGATAATACAAAGCTAGTACTATTCTAGATGCACAGACCAGAAATTAAGTCATTACATACAATAGATGCCTTAGGACATTAGCGCTGACTTTTTTTGTGAATTTAGGATGGGAAGAGCTGATTGTGTTGTTATACACAAACTAGGCTTTAGTATTTGATGTTACTTTATTTAAGAAAAAAAAAATTATGTTTACAGCTCTGTAGATCCAAAGTCCCAATGTATTCTAAAGAAAAATAAAATAACTTACAGTAATGCTAGGGTGAATAGCCCATAAATTTTGGGATGTTACACAGAAGTAACAAAGAAGTAAGAAAAGACTAAAAGTTATCATACTTTACCATTTACAAAATGTTTGTGAAAAGAAATTCTGACCTAATACCTAACATTTACGGAGCTCATTTAAATTCTACACAATGCACTTCTACAAGGCAAACTTCCTTCTTCCTGTTTTTAGAGATGAGGAGAATGAGACCCAGGAAAAATAACCTTCTTAACATCTACAGCTGGTATGAAGCAGAGGATCAATTTCAAGTTATTTAATTACACAAGAAGGCTGCTCCTTTTGTAGCTCTCTAATCTCCCAAAAGCTTCTCAAAGTAGGATTTATCTTCATGTGCAGATGAAAAAAACTGAGGTTCAGAGGAGGTTCAGTATCTGGCCCAAAAGTTCAATGCTAGCAAGTTGTTTCTGTCTGCAAAGCTTATATAATCTCTCAAGCCATTGTTGAGAAAAGAAAACAAAGCAAACCAAGATGGCTGTTAGTGGCTGAATTGTGTTCCTGTGAAAGTCTACATACACAGTTAAGTCTCAGCCCCCAAAATTTTGGAATGTGACATATTTTGGTCTTCACAGAGACAATAAAGTTAAAATGAGATCATTAGGCTAGACTTTAATCCAATATGATTAGTATCCTAATAATAAAAAGAAATTTGGACACAGACACACACAGAGGGAAGACAACATGAAGACACAGACAGAAAATGGCCATCTATAAGCCAATGATAGAGGTCTGGAGAACATCCTTCCCTCATCACCCTCATAGGAACCAATTCTGCTGATAGTTTCTAGCCTTCAGATCTGTGAGACAATAAATATCTCTTGTGTAAGGCACTCAGTTTGTGGGCCTTATTATGGAAGCCCTAGAAAATTAATACAATGGCAAACACAGAATGACATAAAAAAAATAATGGTTCAAAATTCACAAACTGGGTAAGTGTAAAATGACTTTTTCTGTAAATTGGTAACATTTATAATTATGAGGGTATTAAAAATTGAAACCGCACCAAGACTTGTAGAAAATCTTGTCTGATGCAATAAACTAAAATCCTCTTGCTATTTTTTGTAGAAAAAAAAAAAAACCTAAATTATCTATTGTAGGATAAAATATTTTGAAGTGGTCACTCTATTGAAAGCTAACCCACAGGCTTGACTGTGATAATCTGACTTTTCAAAAATCATCATAATTTCAAATCCTATGTATAACTATGTATATGCAATATTATAAGATGTTTACATATTAAACATTTTTAGGTTCCCATTACTTTATTAATCAATGCATAGTCAGTATGTATCTTTGAGGGTATATGTTAAAGAGGTTTTGTTTGTTTGTTTGTTTGAAAGTAAGCTCTATGCCCAATGTTGGGCTTGAACTCATGACCCTAAGATCAAGAGGCATGCTCTACTGAGTGAGCCAGCCAGGTGCTTTAAGAGTTCATAAATTGTCTACTTATTTCCACAAAGATAATTCTAAATAATGCACCAAGACTCAATGTTAGTGATTATTTATAATTTTAACAGCTAATAAAACCAAGCATTCTTTTTCCAAGTAATTGTACACTCTTTCCAAAAAGATATCATTCTCTAACCTCATCATATTCTGAGTCCAGTGGTACCTTTTAATTGGTAAGATCACAAATCTGCTATTTTTGAATGAGAGGAGAATGATAAAATGATAATGAGTAAGGTCTATTTCATTTGAGGTTCTTTGGAATGGTTTCTCCATGAGATGGTTAAACAACGGGATGCATTGAAAAATGGCCAATAAATGTTAACTAATGCAATTATTATTATCATTATTATTAAGCTAGTTTGTTGAAATGATTAAGTATATTATTTTTATATGCTTATAAGAAAATCACATATAATACATATTTAGGGATGTGTCCTAGGTATAAGTCTCTTTTTAATTAATTTTTCAAAGGAGGTGATTGCCCTTTTGATTCGTATCATCAAGTAGCTTTTAAGCTTATAGTGTTTGGGTTTTTTTCTTATTTTCAATTTTTCATTTATATTATTTCCTTGGAGGAGGCAACTAATAATGTATACGTTATATTTATCTCCTCTCTCCACACTCACTTTCAACTCCCTCATCACCTTCTGCCTCCTAGAAGACCCAACTATGCATTGACTTTACGTAACAGATTTTCAGGTTTTTTACAATGTCATCTATGCATTGACTTTACGTAACAGATTTTCAGTTTTTTTACAATGTCATTTTTTTTTTGCTATGTTACATATCCAATGAGCATTTCCACTTGGTGGTGTCATTTTCTATTCTCTCCAAACTTCCTTTTGTCCTCGTCAAGCTCCTGTTTCATTTTAGAGTCTTTTTCATCTCATCTCATTTTGACGCTCCTTATGACTTTCTCCTCTTTATCTTGGAGGCCATATGTTCTTCCTACTGTGAAAATAAAACATCTGTTCAAAATTTTTTTCCTGGTCACTATAATAAATCTTTTTCAGAAAACTGGTTCTTTTCTTCTGAGGTCTCAGGGTGAGATTCCTCTACCCTGCATTGATGCATCATTTCCTGGACTCATGTTTGTTCAATTCTTACTATTTACCAATTTTAAATTCTGACAGACCTATCTAGACCCAGTGTTGGTAAACAGATTCTCTAGGAAACTTTGTCCATGCCCCTTCTTTGCACTGCCCATGAGGAAGCTACCATAGTACCCTCCTTATCTGGGAAGTGGGGGCACTTGCAATTGTAGCTGCAACTGATCCAACATGGTTTTGCTAGACCAAGGTAAGAATTTGCTACAATCCTAACGCATGGTTCTCTTAAAAGAGAAAAAAAGGATTGTAGGAAAGACTAAAGTAGCCAAGATATACTACAATAATATAAAAAATAGAAGATAGATACCGATCATTTCAAAAAAATTGTTCAGTAGAAAGTTGGCTGGCTACTTTCCTGAATGTCACAGAGTCAGAACCTTTGGATAAAGGACAAGTAGTCATGGTGAGATCAAGCAGTCCCCTCTTTTTTTAGGGAGCCACTTTCAAACAGTAGAAAATACACTGTTTTTGTTTTGTTTTGTTTTGTTTGCTTTGTTTTGTTTTTTAATCCATCCTATTCCACTAGCATCATATTGATGAACTCATTCTTTAGATTGTAACTGTCTTTCAGTCTCAGTTTCCAGCATTCTTCCATTTCTATTCCGGGTCTACAGAAAATTTCCACAGTAAAATGGAAGACATCATGTCAAGTCCTGCCAGACTAACACCTCTTTAAAGGGAATGACTGGGTTGGAGAATATATATACATATATATAATTTGTTATTTTTTTTTGTTTAAATCATATCAACTTTTCTCTCCTTAACCATATAACTGTATCTAAATAACACACAGGAAGCAAGTAAGATTAATCTTATCTATACTTGGGATTTTGCTTGGTTTCCTATTTTATTTATTTATTTATTTTTTTACTTATTACTTTTGCTGCTGACCTTTTTGTTTTAAATAACATATGAATTAACTATTCTAGTTAAAAACAAACACGCCATTTAATTTCTAATCAATACCCCTACCCATTTAAATATTTTCCATTTCCTCCTATGGTTCTTTTGTATGTACTCTTTCAGAATGCTGAGATTGAGAACCCTTACACAGTCTGCCTGTAGGTCACAGCCTGGTGGGGGGAGCTGTCACCATGATACACAATGGCAGCACATACCGTTTTTTTTTGTTTGTTTTTTTTTGTTTGTTTGTTTGTTTGTTTGTTTTTAGCACATACCGTTTTGATCTTTGTGTGAGTTTGAAGAGTGCAGTGGCCTTTCAGGTAGATTGTCCTTGGTGGTCTCGCTTCCCATTTAAAAAAAAATGATTTTATTTTGTTCAAGTAAAGTAGAAAAAAATGTAGGAAATAGTGCTATACTTTCTTGCTAACTGAATTCGTAGATTAGGTAAATTTTGAAGATGTGGCTAGCTCCACTTCTATTTCTAGTTCCTACCACATAGTATGCATACATGTTTTAATGTTTTACTTAATGATGAATCATTTAATATTTAGTCCTTTTTTACTGAAAGGTTTATAATTTGGGGAAGAAAAGACATGAAGCTTTTGTATCTCCTATGTCAACAACTGACTGTGGAGTGAAGCTTCAGGTAAGACAAAAAAAAAAAAAAAAAAAGATAAAAGCTGATTTCATTTCTTTGCCTAAGAAGCAAATGATCTTAAATCTAAAAGATATAAGCTAACAACTCTACAAATGGACATAAATGTGGTTGCCCTTTGTATCCCAGAAAGGCAAACATGCAATTATCAAGTGCTATATGGATAAGAAACAGTAATTTAGCATGCTAGTGTAGGTCACACAAGTGACCAGAGTATTTTAGCTGAACAAGACAACAGCAACAACTAGTTGTTAAATAAAATTCTAGTGATAGATATGATAATTGATAAACTTAAAATTGAAAGATTTCCTTCTTTTTCACAATCAGTTATAACATTCCTTTGTATGGTTCTCTGCACAAAGCTATATGTCACAGGATAATGTTACTTTTTGTAATGGATGGAGAGGGCAATTAAACTAAATAGGAATTATAGAGAGGTGCACCTTCATGGGATTTTAAGATGCAAAGTCACAACACAAGAAACAGCAGGTACAAGGATAGTTGAAAAGAACCAAGATACATCTAAGGACTTAACAATCCTAAGAATATACAGTTAATCACTGACAGCAGAGCTCATTTACATAGAACTTAGACAAATAATAATACTGTTAACAATAATCATGGTGCAAAGAAGATAAATGAAAAGATATAGGGTTTATCAAAGAAAAGAAAAATGGAAAGAAAAATCCTAAGGAGAAAATAATTTTAAAGGTCCCTAAATTCTGGCAATGTAGTGGAAGAAGAAAGATGAGATTACAAAGTCTGAGTTTTAAATAAACTTGCAAAGCAGCCTAAGAGTGAAAACATGGTCCATTATTTCTCCCTTCTCCAGTGAGCTATAAACCATGGTCTCCAAGGCACCATTAACATATGAATTACACAGGGTCAAATAAACTCAAATGCACAATTTAGGTACATTCAAAATATCTGTTGTGGGGGCAGTGAGTAGGAAAAATCAGATGGAGACTAAATCCATATATATAAATCTATATATATATGTTATCTATCTATGCCCTTAACTATACTTAGAACCTACTTATATATCTCTTTACAATAAAATCTCTTTTCCCAAAGAGTTTCCCAAAGTTTCCCAAAACTTACCCCATTGAATTAAATATATCAGTATAATTCTCAATGACACTTTCTTTGGCTTTTCCTAGAACTGTATAGTATCAAATCTTCATTGAGACAAGAGAAATTCAAATTTGACACTGAAAATGAGATTGACTTTGTGGATATATTTTTTTCCTGCTGAGTATAAAATAAAACCCTTCTTACTGGGACTATATCAGTAAAATTTAAATATCACCTTCATGGAAATTCTTAAATCCACAGAGAAATTGCCTATGTTGATAGGACCCACATTTACAACCAAAAAAATAACAACTGTGCCTTAGAGTAAATCCTTCACTATTTTTTTCCTTTACTATTTTTTTAACTTAATCCAATGCCTCATATTTTCCATAAAGATATTATTAAATAAATAATTTGCTCCTCAACAGCATTTCTCTGGCATAGAGGAGAAAAAGCAATACAGACTAACCCATCATGTCACCAGATGAACGGGCTCCTTCAATAGAAAACCTCTTTCAAAATTAATGGCCTGCTACAGCATGATGAGTGCTCAGGAAAGGAAATATTTATGGTTTTTCTTCTAACTTCTGACCCTTGAAATTAAAAGCACTTTCTCCACCTCCTCTGTTCCAGTTAACCCGTAGGAAAAATGTCTCTCTTTATGGCAGGGAGAAATTTTTATGATTCCCAGAGATACAGCTATATAGAAGTGATCTAATACAAAGCTTCCCTCAAGCAGCTTGCCTCCCAGTGGTGAGAAAAAAACACAGAATGCCTTGGGACAAAGGATAACTGGATTTCGCACAGCAACTCATCCCAAGCACGAGATGGGGGTGCTTTTTCCAGCATGGCACTGAAATGCCCAGATAGTTATGCAGGTTTTGCTTTCTAGCTGGCCTCCGTTGTTAATAACCAACTTGAGGGTCCAAAGTGCTCAGGATTCTGACCCAAACAGAAACCCAGATTCCAGCACCAAAAAATCAGGCTTTCTAGATAACCTGCCAGACAAAGACGGCTTCAAGCTAGGTAAGATCTAGAGGAGAAAAGATTCTCTCTGTTCTCACTTGTTAACTTCAAGACAGTAGGGAAGACTGCGCCACAATCTTAAGAGAAGATTCCAGTCATAAATAATAATGGCAATAATTATGCACTGACATAATATATATTATATATGGCATATATGTAATATAATAGATAATATAACTCATTGCTATAAATAAAATTTCTATTAAGAAAAATGGGAAAGGGATAGCACACTTAAGATAAAGGGGTGTTAAAAAAGAAAACAGCGGGTCAGTGAAATTGATTTCAAACTTCTGGCCTCTAGAACTGTGAGAGAATAATTTTCCATCGTTTTAAGTCACCAACTTTATTGTAATTTGCTATAAGAGTGACTGGTAATTAATATGGCATACTTAAGTCCTCGGTGCTCTGGCTATATACTGCTTTCAAGTTGCAAATTAGAAAATTGTTTGCATTAACTATGCAAATAATACTGAAAAAAAAAACTCAAAATAAACTCCATTTTATCTTATTTTACTTTATTTTATTTTATTTTATTTATTTAACAGAGAGAGAGAGTGAAAGGGCACAAACAGGGGGAGCAGCAAAGGGAGAGGGAGAAGTGGGCTCCCCACTGAGCAGGGAGCCCAATGCAGGCTGGGGTCCTGTGATCCCAGCCTGTGACCAGAGTCCTGTGATCATGACCTGAGCTGAAGGCAGGTGCTTAACCAACTGAGCAACCCAGGTGCCCCTAAACTCCATTTTAAAACAAAAAACAAAAAGCACACTTTTTTCTTTTCTTTTCTTTTTTTTGAATTTTTGAGGGCAAATTTTTCTTCCTTTATTTTTTTTAAAGATTTTATTTATTTATTTGACAGAGAGAGAGAGAGATCACAAGCAGGCAGAGTCAGGCAGAGAGAGGGAAGCAGGCTCCCTGCTGAGCAGAGAGCCAGATGCAGGGCTCAATCCCAGGACCCTGAGATCATGACCTGAGCTGAAGGCAGAGGCTTTAACCCACTGAGACACCCAGGAGCCCCAGATTTTTCTTCCTTTAGAATGGAAGGATCCTAGGTTACCACTCTCTTATATCATTTGAAAAATACCATTAAGTACAAAAATAAGTGATAACACACATTTCATAAAATGCCACAAAAATATTTTCTTTTTTAAAATTTCTTCTCAACTATTTTCTCTTGATAATTTATTTTGGGAAAGTCAATGCTTTCTAAATGTCACAGTTTTGAAGGCTCATTAAAAGTTATTGGGGATTATTTTTTAATAATGAAATGCAAATATTAAAAGTGAAGGGAGTGTTAATTACTTGAAAATGGGAAACCATTTGCAGTATTTAAAACCTATTACAAACACTCCATTACTCTATTTCAGGACTGAAGCCACCTCTTATTCTCCCAAGTTTGCTGGGCATATGGCATTACATTAGACATGGCACATGTGTGGAACATGTTTTTCTTTTTCCTCTTCTACATATTTTACTATGATGTAAGCCATATGTTTCATTTAAAGGGTGGTATGAAAAGGCTATTGCAAGAGAGGCAACTCTTGATTCAGAGATCAGCAATATTGAAAGGCCTCTTCATTAAAAACACATTACTGTTTTGCTTCGAGGCATTTACCTTATGTTCCCAGTAACACCCTGACAGTTTAGAGATTAAAAACATCTGGATTTTAGGCATTAAGATTTTTGGGATCATGGGTCTGACGCTAAAAATACAGACCATTATGGAATACTCACAATAATGGGCTGTTTCGTGGAGATAGAAATCATGTCATGAATAAGTTGATATACAATCATTTAATGACTGAACACATTTTAATGATTGCAAATGAGGATACGTAGGTTAAAAAATATGATGCCTAGGGATGCCTGGGTGGCTCAGTGGGTTAAGCATCTGCCTTTGGCTCAGGTCATGATCCTAGGGTCCTGGGATGGAGCCCTGCATAGGGGTTTCTGCTCAGCGGGGAGCATGCTTCCCCCACCCTCACCCCCGCCTGCCTCTCTGCCTACTTGTGCTCTCTCTGTCAAATAAATAAATAAAATCTTTTAAAAAATGTGATGCCTATATTCCTTATTTATAAACTAGGCAATCTCGAAGATATTGTTAAGCTACTACATTAATTTTAGAAGTATATTCTAGTTGTGTGGTGATGATAAAATGATTACCTAGTTTACTTTTAAGGCCAGGAGGTAAAATAAAATGCTCTTTGATTTAAAATTATGAATCTTGGGATGCATGGGTGGCTCAGTTGGTTAAGCGACTGCCTTTGACTCAGATCATGTCCTGGAGTCCCAGGATTGAGTCCTGCATTGGGGTCCCTGCTCTGCAGGGAGTCTGCTTCTCCCTCTGATCCTCACCCCCATGCTCCCTCCCTTTCTCTCTCTCAAATTATAAACAAATAAAATCTTTAAAAATAAATAAGTAAAATAAAATTATGAATCTTGCCATTAATAAATGCTAAGTAAAGTTAAAACATATGTGTGGGTTTAAAGATACATCCACAAACTCTCTGATACTCCTCCCCTGAAGTGATGGGCCATAATTCCACTCTCTTGGAGTGTGGGCTAAACTTAGTGACCTGCTTCTAGCAAAGGGATTATAACAGAGGCGTTGGAATAACTCTTCAAGATAAAGTTATATAAAGAGTGTGACTTGTGCATGCTTTGTCTTTCTCAATCTCTCAATCTCTCAGTCTCTTAGTCTCTCTTGAACCACCTTCTCCAGGGAAAGCTGATTGCTATGTTCTGAAGGCACTGGGGCAGGATTTGGAGAGACTGTTGGCAATACCGTGAGTCAGCCTAAAAGTAGGTATTGGAATCCTGCCAACAGCCATGTGAGTGAACCTAGAAACAGAAATTCTTTCAGTGGAGCCTTGAGGAGACTGCAACTCTGGCCAACACCTTGATGGCAACCTCTGACAGATCCTAAGTCAGAAATTCTCAAGTAAGCCATTCTGTATTCCTGATTCACTAGAACTGTGAGATAACAAAATACTGTTTTAAGCTGTAAAATGTGGGATAATTTGTTATACAGTTGTAGCTAACTAGTACACATGTAATAAGAATAAGCTGTGGCAGGGCAAGGGGAAGCTGCTAGAGAATGAATCTGTGACTCCAAACCCAGGATTATGACTTCTCAGTTGCAGGATATTGGGCAGGGTCACATAGCTCCTTAAGGTCTCGCTTCCTCATGTATGCAAGAAAGAAGTTAACCAAAATGATTTCCAAGGGTTTTTTTTTTTTTTTCCTGGCAGTGATAAATGCAGGACTGAGCTATTAGAGACAGCTCTATCCTTGAGATAAGATGGTCACTGGAACTGCCCAGCAATGGGATCTGCCTTCCAGGCCTTCTTGGTAGAAGAGACTGTATCATTGGCCATACCAAAAGTTTTCTTGCACTGGATAGAAAATATGCAAATAACATATTTGATGACTTCCAACTCCTCTATGCTATATTTCTGATGCTAGCTGTAAGAATAAAGAAAGAGATAATGCCCCAAATCACACTAAACCAAAACAAATAAACACTGCATATTTAGTCATAAAAGGGTGGTCATGATCCATCATAAATGAAAAGAATAAGCTGCAGAAGCTACGTGAGGGATATCAAATCAGTCATACATCAGAAGTATGCAGGCTTTTAAATTTATATTTTAATTTTTTTAAAGATTTTATTTTATTTTGACAGTAAGAAGCACAGCAAGAGAGGGAACACAAGCAGAGGGAACACAAGCAGAGGGAATGGTAGCGGGAGAAGAAGGCTTCTTGCCGAGCAGGGAGCCCGATGCAGGGTTCGATCCCAGGACCCTGGGATCATGACCTGAGCCGAAGGCAGACGCTTAACGACTGAGCCACCCAGGTGCCCCTATGATTTAATTTTTAAAATAATTTATTCATTTATTTGAGAGAGAGAGAGAGAGAGAGCGAGCGCGTGCAAGAGCGCAGAAGTGTACTAAGGGGCAGAGGAGGAAGGAAGGGAGGGAGAGAGAAATAATCCCAAGCAGACTCCATGCTGAGCCTGAGCTTCACTCAGGGCTAGACCTCAAGACCTAGAGATCATGACCCAAGCCAAAACCAAGAGTCAGATACTTAACCAACTGAGCCACCCAGGCACCCTTTTTAATTTTTTTTTTTTTTTTTTTAATTTGTGATGCTCAGGCCATGTTGTAGGCTAATTTGGAATCTCTAAAGGTAAGAACCAGATGTCAGTATTTTTTTTAAAGCTTACCAGGTGACTCTAACATACAGCCTAAGATGATCACTACCTGTGAATGGTCTCATTTAAGTGACTAAGGAAAGAAGAAAAACATAGTGTTGTGTGTATATTTTTCCAGGTACAGAAAAAGATACATACACACACACACACACACACACACACACACACACATACACCCCTAAAAATGGTAAAGAATAAGGTGAAAACGAAACTTTACCACTTAAATTTTTTTACAAGGAAAGATGTCACTACTATAATTTAAAATGCTAGGACAGGCACCTGGGTGGCTCAGTCAGTTAAGCATCTGAGTCTTGATTTCAGATCAAGTCATGGTCTCATGAGTCATGAGACTGAGCTCACAATGGGCTCCATGCTTGTTGGGGAGTCTGCTGGAGATTCTCTCTCTCTCTGCCCCTCCCCCTACGTGCACTCTCTCTCTAGCTCTCAAATAAATAATTACATCTTTTTAAAAAATAAAAATTAGGAGGAGAAAATAAAATGATTCACAAATTTCTCAAATAGCTATAGAGGCTGGAGGAATAAAGATAGTTAATAATTTCTGACCTCTATTTTCATCTTTAAAAGTCACTGAAACATTAAGCTACAAAAATGACAAAACAGGTTGAAAGAGTAAAAAAGTAAAAATAAACACTTGTTTAATCAACACTACAGAAGACTGCTGCCTGTCTGATCTTTTTGTTAGTAAATTATTTTTCCCTTAGTCCTGATGACATGAAGTTATAATCTATAACCCTTCACTGCAACAGAAAAAATAAAATAAAGAAATAAAGAAATAAAACAATATATTCCCACCGTATAATAATGTTGCATAAGAATGACATATATGAATGATGTAATGTCCATGTTTCAAGGGTGTTTGTATCCATGGAGGCACAGGCAAAAGTGTTTGTCCAAAAGAAATCAACCTAATCCTTTGTCTTAGTGTAATACCAAACGTTTTTTAAAGATTTTATTTATTTATTCGACAGAGAGAGAGAGGGAGATCACATGTAGGCAGAGAGGTAGGCAGAGAGAGAGGGGGAAGCAGGCTCCCCGCGGAGCAGAGAGCCCGATGTGGGGCTCAATCCCAGGACCCTGAGATCATGATCTGAGCTTAAGGCAGAGGCTTTAACCCACTGAGCCACCCATGCGCCCCTGTAATACCAAATTTTATTAATGATTTATGAATCATCCAAGGGCAATATATTATGTAATAGCTGAAATATTTATATATATTTAAGTGTCCAACATCAAGGGACATTCGCAAAGAGGCAAAGTAGGTTCATGTTCATAATGTTTACCAGGAATTGTATTAGGAAACATTTCTGTATCTAATATCTGTCTGAGTTCATTCAAAATGTCTTTATTTACTCATCCACTCTGTATGTACCTTGTTTAGCTTTCCCACAATGCTACAGATTTGTAAACAGTAGTACTGTGAGCTAAATGGAAATTGCAGAAGCGTAATTACAGCTGGATGAGAATGTTAAGTACTCAGTTTGAGTTTTAACCTGAGAGTGTTTTGGATGAATAGCATCATCAATCAATATTTATTGAACATTCAAAGGGTACATGATTTGGCCTAGGCAGTCGACAATAAAGGCATCTGTACTTGTGTGGATTTCCCTTCTTCTCAAATGTAGTGGAAAACTGCCAAAAAATCTAATATGATAGGTTAAAAAATGTGTCTCCCACCACTCATTTGAATAGCAAATGTAATGAAACGGGTTTTCTTCTAAAAATTAGCTTTTAGTATGAAAATGAAATGGCTCTACTATGAGAATACTGATGTCAGAAAGAAAGGAACAGTTTTCTTCAATTGATATTACATCTTAGAAAGGTTTATGGTTTTCTTTTTCTATAAAAAAAAGAAAGAACAATTTTTCAAAGAAATGGTTCAAATTCATTCATTTTGAAAATACATGAAAATACAACCCTAATCTCCCACTTCAGTGGGAGATTACTGGATGCCAGTAATGATAAGCTGGTCAATATCCAGAGGGTAAAAGAATGGATATTCAGATAAATAGAAAACAAGAAGTAGTCTGTAAAATATTAATGTGTGAAGGTATCACTGATTATAAACAGTTTGCTTCAAAGCATCTTCTCAGTTTCGTATACATAGGGCAAGAAGAGAAAGATTAACTTTTATTCCAACCCAACAAAATAATGAAAAAAAAATGAGATAATTTCTTCAAAAAATGAAGAAATACATGCTATGAGTCTTGCCTATTTTCTGTTCAAGGGCAATTCACTTTCCTATCATAAAATATAACCTCTTTGAACTGTATAATATGGAAGATTTAATGATTATTAGACACTAGTGCAGTCAATCCATCAATCTAGAAAACTGGGAAAATTTCACTGAATGCAAAATCTTGTATTTTAAACTCAGAGAAAACCCAGATAGAGATCTACTTGAGTTTTGACTGATCTTTTTTTAAGTTTGATATTTTCATGGAAATATATGTTATACCTTTTCCATAGTATACATTCCACCAATTCTTTTGATGTGGATTTTTCTTAAAAATACTGATGTTAATGAGAAAAAAAACCCAACTTTAAATATACAAACTCAAATGAAAGGTGAAACATTTTCTTAGGTTTTTGGAAAACATTTCTCATTATAGAGAAACACCGTGTGTGTGTGTGTGTGTGTGCGCGCGCGCATGTGTGCACATGTGCAAAATTAAAGACCATCTCTGTACTTTTTGAAATTTTTAGAATTTAGAATTAAAGAAAGTGCTTATTCTTTTTATATTACAACTAGCAGTGCTTTTCTTGCCATGGTAAAAAATTTCCTCATTCATGACAAGTGACCAGTTTAAGTCTCAGTAGTAAAGTTATACACACACAGCCTTAAGTATTCAATAAGAAGTAAAGACAGATGAGTATCCAGTGTAAACCCTGTCTTTGATTCGCTGGGGAATCTGTGGGGTGGGTCCAAGGATTGGATATTTGTTTCACATGGGAAAAATCACTCAAAGTTCCAAAGTCCACATAGAAGCAAAGAACATCTAGAGAACAGTTATGATTGAATACTCTCTCCAAATTGCACGTACACATACATATGTTCAATGATTAGAATGAGACCTTTGCTTCAGATGGTAAAACTAGTAGCCACAACTGTGAGCTCTGTGTGGTTTAAAAATGACAATTCAACATCAGTGATTTCCTATTATCACCTCAGGACCCCGTCCAGCCTGGAAGTACTTCCATCAGAACACCAGGGTCTCAGTTTACCAAAACAAACAAAGCAGATCAAAAACCAAATAGAAGGGTAGTTCCTCATACTGCTTCATCAATTAATCACCATTAGGAAATGTCGGATTGTGAGAATTACTAATGTGTGAAAAAAAACACTATTTAGTTCTTCTTGGGAAAACAACAACAACAACAATAACACAATTTGATGTAAGAATTAACTTTTTACTGTTTCTTTTTGGATAGATTTTGTTGCTATGATTTCAGGTCCACTTATATTTACTTCTATTATGTCTTGCCAGCTATTTATCCTATCCAATGTATTTTTCAACTCAGACACTGCACTGTAGTTTTCATCTCAAGAAGCCCCGTCTTAGTCTTTTTAACGTTTACATATTTCTATCTACGTTTTTGAACATACAATACAGTTTGTTTGTTCGAGTGAGAGTGGAGTGGGGTACAGAAGGGGAGGGAGAAAGAGAACCATAAGTAGGCTCCACACCCAGTGCTGAGCCCAGTGCAGAGCTCACTCTCACCACTCTGAGATCATGACCTGAGCCAGAATCAAGAGTTGGATGCTTAACAGACTGAGCTAACTGAGCACCCATAGAATACAGTTTAAAAACTATTTTAATGTTCTCGTCTATTAACCATAATATCTGTGACAATCCTGCCACGTCAGTTTAAATTGATTTTCTTTTTCTTTTCATCATTGTGGGTATTAGTTTTCTACTTCTCTTTATGCTTAGTAATTTTTTCAAGTTTTTATTTAAAAATTCCAGCTAATTAACATACAGTGCAATATTGGTTTCAGGGATACAATATAGTGATTCATACCTTCCATACATCACCCAGTGCCCTCCTTAATTCCCATCACCTGTTTAACCCAACGCCCCGAACCCACCTCCCCTCCAAGTAACCATCAGCTTGTTCTCTAGAGTTAAGAGTTGTTTCTTGGAGGGGTGCCTGAGTGGCTCAGTTGGTTAAGCAACTGCCTTCAGCTCAGGTTATGATCCTGGAGTTCAGGAATTGAGTCCCGCATCGGGCTCCCAGCTCCACCAGGAGTAAGCTTCTCACTCTGACCTTCTCCCCTCTCATGCTCTCTCTCAAATAAATAAATAAAAATCTTAAAAAAAAAAAAAAGAGTTGTTTCTTGGTTTGCCTCTCTCTCTTTTTACAACCCCCATTTTTGTTCGTTTTGTTTCTTAAATTCCATATATGAGTAAAATCATATGGTAGTTGTCTTTCTCTAACTGACTTATTTCTATGCCTGGTAACTTTTACCAGATATCAGATATTGTTAATTTTATTTTGGAGGTGATGGATATTTTTGTATTCCTATAAAGATCTTGCTTTTTGTTCTGGGATATAGTTAAACTTCTTGCAAACACTTTAATCCTTTTAGATCTTGCTTTTATGATTCATTAGGTGGGACCAGTTTAGGGTTTAGTGTAGAGACAATTTTTGCTCTTTTCTGAATCCAATTCAAAATTTCTAAGTATTCTTCTAGTTGCCCCATGGATTAAGGTTGGTTGGAACAGGCATGATTCCCTGCCTTAGGCAAGTTACAGGGATTGTTTTCTTAAATTCTTTTTAGTGGTCTTCTATCCAATCTTAAGTAGTTTCCTCACATGTATTTGCTGGTCAGCACTCTGCTCAATACTCCAGGGTCACGGGATGGCAGGGTGGGGGAGGAGGGGGTGCTCTGCACCTCTCCAGAGTTCTCTCTTGCAGAGGCCTCATCTCTAGTACTGTGTCCTACAAATTCTTGCTGCCCTAGTATCTTCAGACTCCTTACCTTAACTCTTTAATTCAGGGAGCCCACCAGGTTTTGACTGGGTTTTCTCTCCCTATCCCACTTTCTGGAAACTCTCTCAAGGTAGTAAGCTGGAGCAATCATGGGACTCACTTGTAGGTTTCTATTGTTAAGGGATCACCGTCCTTCATTACCTGATATCCATCATCATGAAAACCATTGTTTTATACATTTTGTGTGTTTTTTGCCTTGTTTCAAGTCAAAAAATAAACTGGTCCCTTACCCCACTTTCCCAAAGCTAAAGTCAGAATTATCTTTTCATAACCCCATGTAACTCCTCTACCTGAAATGTTACATTGCATTTCTACCACTAAAATAAATTCCAAGCTCCTTACTGACTTTTTATTTAAACCTTGTCTATTTTTCTAGCTAAGCTTCTGTCACTTGCTTCCAATAACCATATTTCGCAAATATAGTAACTGCTGTTTTACACATACAAGACATTCTTTCAGTACATTTGCACATGCTGTTCCCTCTGCCTACAACTAATTTCCCTGCCTTGGCTGCTGAGAAAGTCCTATTCATCCAGGAATAACCAACACAAATGCACAAACGTAACCTCTGTGCGAAGCCCTACCCTCCTGATACACTTCCAGCCACCTTCTCCTCCTCTTCTTTGTTCCCACCCCAAGAGGAGATAGTCAGCTCACCTCAATGCTCACAGAAACCTACTAGTACTGGTACTATGATCCTATCCATCACTTGGTTTGGATATTAACTATATTTTAACATTTATATATTAACTATATTTTAAACATCTTTACCCAGCTAAGGCCTTGGACAAGAAAGCTCTTCAGACACTCACGTTTCCTCATCTATAAAGTGGAAATAGTACTAGGTATCAAAAGGTTGGGCCACAATGGGGTCAATTTATTTTAACAAATATGCTAGTTACATTTTCAACTCTCTATAATATGTTCAATCTCTTTTTCTTCATTTTACAGACATTTTTTTCAGTTAATAAACCTTAAAAGTAATCATGTCCCATCGCTAATCTGGAAAACGTGCAATAAAAATACTACAGGGAAAGTCCTAGTCAAGAACAACCTCAGTGCCTTCAGAATGATGAGGGCTTAGAGGCCACAGCAGTGAATTGACAATATAAACTTCACGGAGCCTTAGAACTACTCAGTCTACAGATTTAATGTAGACTCTATCAAAATACCTACAACATTTTTCATAGAACTGTAATCAACAATCCCAAAATTTGTAGGACCACAAAAGACCCTGAATATGCAAAACAATCTTGAAAAAGAAAAAGAAAACTGGAAGTATAACAATTCTAGACTTCAAGTTACATTACAAAGATGTTGAGATCAAAACAGTACAATGCTGGCATAAAAACAGACACATAGATCAGTGGAACAGAATAGAAAACCCAGAAATAAACCCACATTTATAGGGTCAACTTATCTTCAACAAAGAGTGACTGCAATAGACAGTCACTTCAACAAATGCTAGTAGGAAAACTGGACAGTTGAATGCAAAAGAATGAAACCAGACTATTTTCTTATACCACACATGAAAATAAACTCACAATGTGAAACCTGCAGCCATAAAAATACTAGAAGAGAACACAGGTGATAATTTTTCTGACATCAGCAGTAGCAATATTTATCTAGATATGTCTCCTATAGTAAGGGAAACAAAAGCAAAAATAAACTGTTTGGACTCAATCAAAATGAAAACTTTCTGCATAGCAAAGGAAACAATCAACAAAACTAAAAGGCAACCTACTGAATGGGAGAAGATATTTGCAAATGACATATCCAGTAGAGGGTTAGTATCCAAAATATATAAAGAGCTTATACAACTCAACGCCAGAAATAAAACAAAACACCAAGTAATCCAATTTAAAAATGGGCAGAAGACAGAACAGACATTTTCCAAAGATACCCAGATGGCCAACAGGCACATGAAAAGATGCTCAACATCATGCACCATCAGGGAAATGCAAATCAAAACTACAATGAAATATCACTTCTCAGCTGTCAGATTGGCTAAAATCAACAACACAAGAAACAAGTGTTGGCAAGGTTATGTAGAGAAAAGGAAACCTCTTGTACTATTGGTGAGAGTGCAAATTGGTGCGACAACTATGGAAAACAGTATGGAGATTCCTCAAAAAGTTAAAAATAGAATTACTCTGATCCAGTAATTGCATTTACAAAAAATAGAAAAACATTGATTTAAAGGGATACATGCCCTCTTATGTTTATTGTAGCATTATTTACAATAGCCAAACTATGGAAGCAGCCCTAGTGTCCATCAACAGATGAATGGATAAAGAGGTTGTACATACAATGGAATATCACTCATCTGTAAAAAAAAAAAAAAACGGAATCTTGCAGTTTGCAACATGGATAGAGCTAGAGAATACAATAGTAAATGAAATAAACCAGAGAAAGACAAATACCATACAATTTCACTTACATGGGGAATTTAAGAAACAAAACAAATGAGGAAAGGAAAAAAGAGAGAGAGACACACACAAACCAAAAACAAACAAACAAACAAAAAACAGGCAGTTAAATATAGAGAACAAACTGATAGTTACCAGAGGGAAGGTAGGAGGGTGGTGAGAGGGGAACTAGGTGATGGGGATTAAGGAGGGCACTTGTCGGAATGAGCACTAAGTGTTGTACAAAAGTGCTGAATCACTATATTGTACACCTGAAACTAATATTACACATATGTTAACTATAAGAGAATTAAAATTAAAAACTTAATTAAAATGCCATCATTCAAGCATAAATGCAAGAAGATTTCATAAAAGTAATCAATTTAGACATGAAAAATAATATGAAAGGGAGAGAACATAATAGAGGTGAACCAGAATTGGGCTATTATTACAGAGATATTTCTTTAAAAGTTGGTATATTTCAAAAGGAAACAATGAATCTAGAAGAATTGGAGACACCCCTCCACCCCATATTGAGGGACAGGGAGTGGATGGAAGCAATCCTTGGTAGTCACAGCCAAGTATAATCAGCAAATATCCATTAGCTGCCATGTCCACTAATGCCATAAATGAAACACTCTTAATGTCCTTTTAAAAGAAACTTCTAATCAATTGACTATATTAGTATTTAAAACACATAACTGGAAAAAAAGAAAGTCCCTAATACTTCAGAACAAACAGCAGAAGGTGAAGCACAATTTATTTTATAAAATGCAACACACAAACATTTAAGGGAAGAAGGTTTTTGTTGTTTTTGGTTTTGGTTTTGTTTTGTTTTGTTTTGTTTTGTTTTCTGATAGGGCCTGTTTAAGCTTTGTCTACTTTCTCAGCAAGAATAAAGGCCTTGGGAGACATTTAATTAAAATGCTCCCTAAGCTTTCATGTTTCCTGAGGCAGTAAGATTGGGAACAGTGAGATAGTCTTCTTGCTGTAGACTGTGAAAGGAACAAGCATGGATATGAACTTCGCCCACAATATGTAGAGGAGAGTTATACCCCTGGAAAGGTCAATTAATAAGATGCCATACATCATAGGTACAGAATATATGAACCCTTTGAATGAGGGACAAAAAATAGGAAAGGCTTGACCTACATACACTTTCTGTTATTTCAAGTATAAACCACTAATTTCTAAGATACAGTAATCTGTAGGCATGAAGGACAGTACCAGTGACATTAAGTTAAACACATAAATGACATGTTGTGTCATTTAAGTTGGACAATTCCCAAATCTCTGAAGTCGCTAAAATTCATGGAGACTGAATTAGAAAATGATTGAAGTATTAAAAACTATGAGTTAAATAAAAAAAGAAATAACGTTTTGATTTTCTGAGGGTTTTTTTTGTTTTGTTTTTGTTTTTGCTTTTTTCCTTTTGTTTGGTTTTTAAAGGTGGACAATAGCAACTGTTTATAGAGATCATCATAGGATTTTCTTAGTTCAGTAACTACACAGAATTAGAGAACCTCTGATGGAAGACCAGAAGGACCAAATCCTGATTTGAGGACAGTGACTTACTGAGATCAGACGTTGAGTGAACCACGAACCTATGCTGAGGCTCAGCTGGTTGTGGGTCAAATGGGATACTGCTGAAATTAAATGAGATACTACAGAAAATAAGCATGCAATAAAATAGTAGCAATGGTGGTGATGATCCAAGGTGTTTTGTAAGATTATGCTAGGAGCAGCATTTATGACACACCACAAAACAGAAAAGATGAGAAGCAGAAATTCCATTTAGGGAAAGATGTGTTTCTATTGTTAGAATAAGTTATTTCTTTTAAAATAAATCCCACTCTTTAAATTATCACTTAAAACTTCTTATTAAAGTACTATCTTTAAGAATAAAATTAAAACAGAGGTATTGCCCAACTGGCTAACAAATTAACACATTTGTCCTTTATATTTCCTTCTGGGGAAAAAAAAAACACGCATTAAAGAAAAAAGATTTCAGTACAGAAGAGTAAGAGTAAAATTAATTAATTAACAGCAAGACATTATTATATTACCTTGCAAAGAGTTGACATGCTTCCTTCCCCAAATGCGTAAAGATAATTTTGTTGATTTTGTTTTCTGTCAAAAGATATTCTACAACTCAGTAAAGATATTAGAGCTAGTGCTTTTGTTTTTTTTTTTAATACACTTCATACTGTCTTGAGAAAGTGTTTCCTATTTTGAACAAGTTACACCTTAATTTTTGTAAGTTATTTCAGCACTTAACAATCTTATACGAATGATATATCTGTGATCACCAGATCACAGTGAAATGGTGAAAGCAAGATGGTCATAAATTAAACTTTATTGAAATCCTACTTACTATTCTTCCTGATTTATATAGTCCTACATCTAATTAATCTAAAATACAGCCCACTGGACTTAGTTTTAATGACTGGATTCAAGCACAGCATATAACTCTTATATTTTATCCAATTGTCATTTTGCATGAAATAGTTCCCACAAACTACTGTGGAAATCTCCTTAATACAAAGTACAACAGAAGGAAGAACTCTTTAAAGCAATCCTGAATTAATGACCAGTCCACAAATGGTCTTACAGAATGAAGCCTTCAAAATAGAAGCCTGTGCCAGCTTTGGTTACTTGCTTTCTCCGAAGTAGTGATAGAGATAGATTTGAAACTTCTGTGCCCTCTGTGATAATACACTGTTTCCCCCTAAAAGTTTCATTCCAATTTTTCTTATTTAGGTGTACTCATGCCTATTTTTGTGTCCATCTGTCTATCTACACATAAACTCTCTCTCTCTCTCTCTCTCTCTCTCTCTCTCTCTCTCTCACACACACACACACACACACACACACACACACACATTTTAGGCCAGCTGGATAGCCACAGGCTAGATTACTCAAGCTAAAGTATAAGCCAAAACTAGTAATAAAAATTATTCCCTGTTTAAAGTCCAAGATAATTTGCCCTTTTAGGGGTGGCCTAGGTGGCTCAATCAGTTAAGCATCTGCCTTCAGCTCAGGGTCTTGCGATCAAGTCTCCCTTTGGGCTCCTTGCCCTACAGGGAGCCTGCTTCTCCCTCTGCCTCTGCTGCTTCCCCTGCTTGTGCTCTCTTTCTCTCTCTCTCTGAGAAATAAATAAATAAAATACTTAAAAGAAATAATGTGCCCTTTTATTGTATTTGTAAGACACCAAGTCCCTTTCTTCTTTGATTTATCTTATGCCTCAAGTCCCATTTTTCAGCCTGACCAATATCTATTATATTCCAAGTAGCTCAAACTATTCTAACTACTGAGATGTTCTCCTCCCTGGATCCTGGGCCCTGACTTCCCAACCCCACAGGGCAAAGTCTGCTTTGATAATGAAAGCACAATCTCATGCCTAGAAGGTATTTATTCCATTGTTTACTTGAGCTCATACTTCAGCTTTTTCCACTGGAAACAGAAAATCTGTGTTTAGAAAGAAGATCAATAATAATACAGTCTGAGAGGCCATGAAGACAAGGGGCTGCCCTTGGATACTGCCAGCCTGGGCTTTCCCCACTTACTTGCTCTGGGATCTTAAGTACAACGCTCATCTTGTCTGAGCCTCAGTTTGATCACATAGAAGTGGACATAACACAACACAGAGCTCAGACGTTTGCTCAGTAGATTGGATGGGTAAATGTAAAGAATTCACCACAGTGCTGGGCACATGGTAAAAGCTACATTTTATTACCACCAACAACAACAAAAATACGATTTTTCAAGAGCAAAGTAAAAAGCAAAAAATGTGACTCTTTACTACACTTTCACTCCAAATTCTTTAAAAATATATCTTTGATCCACTCTATAAAGGAAAAACAAAGCAGAAAGGGATCAGGAAGGGGAAATCAGAGGCAAAGCCTGGGATAAAGTTCCTTATTTACAGATAAAAGGAAAACCAGCCCCTTCATACCAGATGAAAAAGCAACATACCCACATTCCACAATAGAAGATGGATGGATGGATGGATGGATGGATGGATGGATGGATGGATGGATAGATAGAGTAGGTAAATAGGATCCATTAGGTAAGAGATTAGGTAGAGAGAAAGATGGATAGGTAGATAGATAGATGGCTATGCATTCTGATGAACTACTTAATTATCTGTTAACCAGAACACAAAGTATAGTAGCTTTAATTCATCTGCCTTTTCTGTGTACACATCTTCCAGTTCTCTTATTTTGGGAGCCCCTCTACCATCCACCAAGGCAACATCCTATAAGAAGAAACATCTCCCTTAGTCATCTCAGCCCCTCCAACCTCAAGCCTCAGGGCAGATTAGTATGCTGACAAGGGGGACAAAGGACAGGTAAAAAAGAGCCTCCCCCAAAAAAATGTGTATTCCCAGGGCAGAGATGCTTCCTCCAATTAGGGAAAATTTAAAGCTAATATTCACCACCAAAAAGTGTCAAACATGCCAGCATAATGACAGATAACAGTACAAAGGTAAGCTTGCAGAGTCTCTGTCTCCCTGTCTCTCTCTCTCTCTTTCTCTCTCTTTCTCTCTCTCTCTCTCTCTCTCTCTCTCTCTCTCTCTCTCTCTCTCACACACACACACACACACACACACACACACACACACACACCTTGAGATGCCACTATCTCCTCAGCCATTTCAAGCTTTCCATTTAATCAGCACAGTAAACAAGCTTCTGTGCCTCAGGCTGGAGTTCCACAAGCTCAGCCAGATCATGGGGTTCCGTGAATGCTGCAGTCAGCAGGGCCTGAGAAGGCATATTTGCTCATACATTATGTTCATGATTTTTTTTTTTTGTCCTAGGGATACGTCTTGGACAATGTGTATGAGCAATAACAGGTGCCATTTATTTTACAGGCTATTATTATTTCATTAGATTTTTGATTAGCTGTGGTAATTGGTGAATTGAATAATTACTATTATTAACTGCAGCATTCTTTAAATCTTATCACACAATGTAACATCAAAAGCCTAGTCGGGGGAAGTTAAGGTGTCAAATATTCAAAGTCATAAGCCTGCAGTACTCCAGTTCCAGGAATATCTGTACAATGTCTTTCTTCTGGGGGAAAAACTAAAAATAGCATCTTCCAAATAAATGGAAATAAAACCACTCTAAAGTCACCCAATAGATCATAATTAGTGATATAAAATAAGAAAGCATATAATTGGTGTTTGGTATAAATTCTAGACAATTTTTCTACTGCACAAGAGCAGATCATCTCTCAAAAGAATCTCAGACTATTTCTAATCTGTCCATTTTCCCTGTGAAAAGGTGCAAACATGTAAAAATATCTCTTAAGCATCATACCTGAACTCCAGGCTGTCCTAGGTACAGCAGAGGATAGCAAAGAGTTAGAACACTGTTTCTAGACTGGTTTACAGTCCAGTCAGGAGACTTTTGACATGTTTAAGACAAGGTTATGTCCCCCTAGAAGTTCAAAGATTAATTAACGTTTAGAACACTAGGAGAAGAAAGTCATGGAGGTGTCCCAAGAAAAACTCCCAACTGTATCTGCTACTAATCCATGGTGCTTTGATTCTTTTTTTTTTTTTTTAAGATGTTATTTATTTGAGAGAGAGAGAGATCACAAGCAGTGGGAAGGGTAGAGGGAGAAGCAGGCTCCCCACAGAGCAGGAAGCCCAGTGCAGGACTGGATCCCAGGACTCTGGGTTCATGACCTGAACTGAAGGCAGACACTTAACTAACTGAGCCACTCAGACCCCCCACGGTGTTTTGATTCTTTACATGAAAGACCTGAAGTCACCTCAGGGTCAGGTGGGCATCTCATACTCTCCTCAGATGGTGATCCCTAGAAAAAACACTAGAATCTTGAGCAAAGTCTGGTGATCTACCATAAACGAACATGAATAATCATGTGTGACCTTTTTGGCCAAGACCTACTGAATTCCTAAGAAGCCTGGGATAAATAAATAGAAAAAAAAGTAATGCATCCTTCAACCTCAGTTTCTAGAAGCCAAAAAAGAAAGAAGCTCATGCCAAAAATAAGTGCAGAAGCAGTTGGACGTGTATCAGCTGCTGAAGTGTGTTTGCTTACAGTGTCTCCAGTGCTTGTTTCTGTACATCACATCCTTGGTATTGATCAGATGTGGTCAGATACTGTAAGCATAAATTAACGTGCTCCAGTGAAAAATGCCCACGGGAGCCATCACACTCTGAAGACATCTTCTCCCTAGGTTGAACTGTAATTACCAGTAGAATTCAATTGCAGGGCGGGGGGACAGTTAGCTCTGATTTCTCCAATCACTTACAGTCCCTGATCAGAAGATCCTGAAGTTTCTGACCAGCCAAATGCTTTGCCTTGGTCCACCTTGAGACTGAAGGAATGACACAGGAAGTACATCTTATTGTCAGCAGCTGGTAATCAGCTGTCTAGAGGTGCACTGTCTACCTAAAGAATCTTAGGGAGACTGGGCTGCTTTTTAGTTGACTTTGGTGATTCCTCTAAAAGGCTTAGAGGCTCTGTCCTAAGCCCACCCTGTGATGTCTGTTTTAATCCATATGAGTTAAATTTATCAGTTCCAAGGAAAAAACCTTTAGGAGATAAAAGTATCAAGTGAAAGAAGAAAGACACAGTCAGGAGATCTGCATCCCAACTGAGGAAAAGATATGTCAAAATACTGACCATAAATGGAAGACAAGTTTTTACAGTGAGAGTACAACTAATTAGTATAGGAAAATAGGTGAAAGCATTAAACAAAGCACTAAAGTGAAGGAATAAATAGTCAACCTCTGTATTTTCCTACCAATTTCTAAACTTTTAAAGGTCACACAAAGCACTATGCTAATATTTTGCAATAATGGACTCCAGGGCAGTGCTTTAATTAAATGAATTCCAGGGCTCTCTGAATCTTAATCAGACTGTGCAGGGGATGTGAGAAGGTCAGACTGTTGAGCAAACGATGCAAACGAGCACATTATACTGAGCACCCCTTTCCATGAGAGTTTCACTGAGCACCCTATCTTAAATGTCCTAATAATTGTTGACAAGCTGAAAGTTCCTTCCACTTCACTCTATGCCTAACAGGGCCAGCAAGTGGGTCAGATGAATGTTCAGTCCAGGAGACTTTCCATGAAATCATTTTAAAAGCATAGTTTATGCAGTTAACACTCGATTTCTTTTGATAATATGGCTAAAACATACCTAATAGACTCTCCTAAAGGATAAATATGAAAACAACCCTCAAACTATCTAATGCTAAGACCACAATCCATTAAGACAGAAAGACTTTATACTTCCTGTTTGTATAAACTTCAGCAATCTAACTAGCAGGTAACATCTAAGTGTCATCCTTCCAAAGAGGTAAACGTGGCATTTTATGTCAAAATAAGTCTCTCTAACCCTTGCACGTTTTTCTCTACCCACTAGAATCTCACCAATCACTAAAGACTCAATTTCAATCTTAAACTTGACTATCCACCACCCAAACGGCAAGCAAATTACAGCATATCAACAAGGCCAGACTATTAACACAACTAATAAAAATAAAATAAATGATTCATAGTAATAAATGGAAATGTTCATAAAAGAATCGATTCCAAAACCAGAACATTAAAAAGTACCTACAAAATAATTATAATTATGTCAGAAAAAAAGTACACAGGTATAGTGATGTTCAGAAGCGAATGCAGAATGAGGTAAGCAGAGCACGATGTTTATTAAGTTAAGTATGTCCTACAAAGTTAAAGACTTTTCCTAGTGTCAGTAATTCTCTGGATATTTTAAGGTCACTGGTATTTCTTCCTAAGATCCAACTGAGAAATAATAACTAAGTGCTGTTTATTTTGCTAGGGGCTAAGTTCTCTGCTAAAACTGTATATGTAATCTTTCCTTTTATTTCCCAGTTACTACTCTATGAAATCAGCGCTATTATTTAGCCCCACTTTACAGATTAGGACACGAAGGATTGCTGAAGTTATATAATTTACCAAAGATGACACGGCAGCAACGGCCAGAATTTAAGCTTAGCACACCAGAATCATTTCTACACCCTGCCTCAAGGTGAAGTCCATTGTTGTTTGAGAGTGGCCACCGGTTTGGTTTCTTATGCTGTTAAGATGACAAATGGCTCACTTCCATTTTAATATCGCACTACTGGACTGATGACTGGATTATATTGTCATAGGCTTTTCACCTATCCTTTATTCCTCTGGAAATTCTCAGACAGTGCTAGAAAGCAAGTAAAGAAAGACATATCACTCTCCAAAAAAGAAAAATCAGAAACTTGAGAATCAAGACACTTTAATATTTATGTTACACCATCAATGCTATACATCCTAATACACCTTAAGGTTTTTTGTTGTTGTTTTTTTTTTTCATATGTCCTGCTGCCTTGGTATTTCACAAAAGGTTTGTATGCCTGACCTCTAATTATGATATGTCATATATCCTAATGCTTTCTTATTGGAGCCGTAAAACAATGAATTAGCAGCAAATTCCCCACTCTTTGCCCCTTCGGCCCTTGGAGTTTAACTCCTCTCACATTACAGTATTTATTGAATTTCCCAGCAAAACAGTGTTGTGCTCCATAAAATTCTGACAAGTGGACTCTGCCAAGCTAATAATGGCTTCATTCTGCTGAAATAAACTTATTCACTGCGGCAAACAAAACGACATGACCTGGAAAGGTTATTTTTAACTGGGTAATGACTCAGTTCCAACCAAGCATTTCTCTCATTTCTCTCTCTGTGTTTAAATAAGTTACATTTCTTAAATGTAAATGCATGCTATTATGAGTGTTCTTGTCTGTCAATCTTTCACAATGAAGTAAAAGTAGACATTGTCATTGCTGAGGGTATTTGATTCCATTATTCAATAATTTGGTCAGCTTATTAAACTATCCCCAAGGATCCTGCCATAGAGAAATCCCCCAAAGAACCTGAAAGACAAGATTGCTTAAAGAAGAAAAGTCTCTTTAAAGCAGAATCTAGTTTCATTGCATTTGTTCTTTTAATTAAACAGCATGAAAACCTTTCAATAGCACAAAACTTTTCAGAGTGTGCTTCTGAGAATTAGCTTTCTTACCTACTTCTTTTTAATATGTGAATAAATTTTGCCAAGATAGCTTATTAGCCCATTTACCAAATAAAGATATGCCAAGATAAAATTTATCTATATGCACATTAGTCAACAGATCCCTCCAATATCTTAAACTTTCCATACCAAAAACGTTTACTTCCAGAAAGTTGGAAAAGCAAAACAGACAATTCTTTTAGACTACCTCATGTTTCCTTGTCATCATCTGCCTCTCTTTATCTTACACTTGCAAACCCCTCAAAAACAAACAAATGAACACGCAGAAACAACTGCTATGATAAGGTCGAATCTTTCTTCAAGTTTCAAATGATCAGGGACTCCAAGAGCAGCATGATAGCAGCTGGGATCTTGTACCAACATGCTGCACCCTGCCAGTCATACCTTCTGAGACTAATAAAAGGGAGAACCCTTGACAGGGAACAGCTGGGCTTATAAGGAAGCTGTTCAGTAGAAACAATGAGGCTTCCCACAGCCCACCCAAAATAAGAGCTTGGTGTACAGACACACAAATGCACAAGAAAAGAAATTTGGTAATTTCCTATGAGGAGGTGACAGTATATAACAGGGGGAAAAAAGGTCAATCAATGAAAGGGACACCCCATTCAAAGCTGGCATAGCTACCAAGTGTAGGAGTCTCAGGGCTGACTGGATTGTAGCTGCGATTAGTGCAAAAGGAATCAAACAAGGGTCTTAATCTGGGCGAGATCACTCATTTATGTTACACATTATTAGCTACAAATGGAGGTGAATAATAACCTTTAAAGAAAACTCATGTAGTCACGGTTCTGTCCAAATCTCAAGAAGAATTCTGAAAACCCTTCTGATGACCTATAGTTTGTATCCACACTTGGAATGAAAGGAACTGATCTGAATCAACTTACCACTGCTTCCTGACAACTGTTCTGCCTCCGTATCAAAGTCCTTCATTAGCTGGGCTTTAACTCCAGCGTCAACTCCCCCAGTCACAGCCATATCACAGAGTTGTCGTCAATTAGCTTAATAAATGAAGTGGCATAAAATAAAACCACACTGAAGTGGTATATGGATATGAAGGATAAACAGTGGGTGGTCATGTTGGGTTTTAATTAAATTATCTACAAGCCCTTCAAGTTCAGTGAGTTAAGGTAAAGCTTCCAACCATGTTAGTTGAGGTTACAGTCAATATGGGGACAAGACAAACAGAAGCTAGCAAACTATAAGGGACACAAAAACTCTCCTGTAATGTATTATAAGGTTTTAAAAAATAGTTTCTATGGCTTCTAGTAAGGAAACAAAGGCTATTAAATCTCTTTCCTCAATAACATGTGCACTTTTGATTGTAAAACAGTCATTTCTAATTGCTACACATGCATAACACCAGACAGAAAAGAGTCTGAGAAACTTCCTAGTTTGCTGTAAGAGTGTGTGTGTGGTGTGTGTGTGTGTGTGTGTGTGTGTGTGTGTGTGTGTGCTCATGTTTGTATGCATGTTCATCACTAGTGGCAACTTAGATATTAACACCAAATATGAATATATATATGGATTTTAGCATTACTATGAAAAATGATCAAGGCATTATTCATAAATTAAGGACACAGAAACAATTGCACTAGATCCTGTTTTAAGTATGAGTTTAGTCTTCTTAGTCAACTTGAAATTTTTTAAGTTTTATTTATTAGAAAGATTAAGCAGAGGGAAGAGTACAAGGAGAGGGAGAAAGAATCTCAACCAGATTCCTCACTGAGCACAGGCTCTAAATCCCACAATCCTGAGATCATGACCTAAGCTGAAATCAAGAGTCAGGCACTTAACTGACTGAGCCATCCAGGCACCCCTAACTTGAAAATTTTCCAAAAAATTCCTGCAAATTCACTTAAAATGATTATTGAGTTTGGTCAGTACTGTAGCCATGTCTATTTATGCAGGTAGTAGACACTATCTACATTTGAAATTTGTCCCAGGCACACTAAAAAAAAAAAAAAAGTTTGGAGTTCTGCACATGAATCCTGAGGCGGGGGGAATGATGCATTTTCATATTCATTAGCAACTAGAAAATGATACCCAGTGTCTGAACCCAATACCATCCTTAAAAATACCCATGAAACAAAATATTTATTTCAACTGTGATACTAAGTTTGTGTTGAGGAGGTATAAGGCACGATGAGGAGACCATATGAAACAACCCAGAACCTCCACATTCTTACAGTTGTTGTACTCTACCATACTTACCAGAGATAAGTCTCAGGAAGCCAGATATTCATGCAGCTTTCTCAGGATTATTCTAACAATTCAACACTGCCATTTGAGAACAATCAACTTCTAGCTCTAGTCAGCTTCTAGGTTCTCCATATGAGGAACAATAATAGGGAATCATAGCTGCTTTGATTAATATTGTTTCATCAATATTAGAAATGGCTACCAACCCCTCAAAATACTTTACCTTTCCTTATTTATTAAAGATGATGCCAACATTCTGACTCTTTCACCCTAAAAAGTTTTGCCCTCACATTTCTCTACTTGACATTCATAAAGTGTGTAATTTGTGCATTTTTCTAGCCTATTAATGCCTCCACAGAAATGTAAAATGGATGTTGAATGAAGGTACAATGGTAAAATGGATGTGGAATGAAGCATTGATCCATCTGGAAATCTCTCAGTCCTCATGAGAAGACATGGAAAATGCCTAAAGGTGAGGCTGGTAAAGAAGAGGAGCAGAAAAAGGAAAGCAATCACCTGGACAGGAGTAGGACAGGACCACCCACTAGGTACCCCTCGAGAAAAAAAAAATATGTCTTTCCTTCAATCTCTGCAAGTATTTCTACTGAGTTTATGCCCTTTATGAACACAACTGCCCAAACAACCTGCCACATGCTCCCCACCAAATGGTGGATAATTTGGGGTGTAAGTTCATCCTATAGGAAGGATGCATCTTACTCCAGGGCTATAGCTTTTTTCTTTTTACTCCTTTCTTTTACCCATATCTACAAATGTCATTCCCATTTAAAAGTTTCATTTTGCTAACTTTAAGTAATAAATGGATGCAATTCAGTTACTGTCATGAAAATATTTCATTATGCCAAAGTAAGGCAGATTTTTTTTCTCAATAACAGGACAGATTGAAACATTCTGTGCTTGATCACATCTGTTATTCTTCATTCAAAATCTATTTAGAACAATTAAATTGAAAAGCAAAAAGGGTTATGAGTAGCCTTGACTATAGTGGAAAAAAGCAGTCACATACCTTTTGATTCACATAAGATAACGTTTTTGAACTTAGTGTAAAAATATTTTACTTAAAATAAACAAAGGAAATGTTATGATGGAGGAAAGTTAAGAAATACCTACACTGGTGACATTTCTTATTATTCAAGTTAGCTGTAATTGTTTTTGAATGCAAAATCATATTTAAAATATTGGAAGAAATAGCCCGAGTCCAACCTATAGCTTTAGCAGATTAAGCCCACCTTTGAAGAACAGAATTTATTTAGTGACCAATGATTTACTCAGGAATTGATGTGACAAAGTGCAGGTGAAATGCCTCACATATTCTGATGTGCTTTATATCAACAACTTATGTTCATTGGACCTTATCAATGTCACATTATTTTTCATAAAAATAACTCTAGCTATAAGTACATCATAGTTCACAGCTGAAACAGACATGGACTGAGTCCTTTAAATTTCTGTAAGAGACTCTAAGAGGCCTCTATAGCAGAGGAAGTCAACTGACTGCCTGAAGAACCTAGGAAAGAAACACCAAGGATGCCGTTGTAGGGGCAGAGTCCCAGTCACAGGATATTTGGGTGAAAGCACACAGAGGCATGGGCGGACATACTCAATGCTTTGCCTGATGAACTGTACACCAGTATTTGCCCCAGAAGCTGTTCTCTTCTCATCAGTCACATATGCAGTGGCTTTCCTACTTGATTGACACAAGAGTGGTCACCTGACCCAAAATGAGCCAGTGGAAATTTGAGACCTATATGGAAATAGACTCCTTATAGTAGCGTGGTATGTGACATTAGCTTGGGCACTATTAGTAACACAACACTCAATAACCTGTGACTTAGATGTGCAGACAGCAAAATTCCATCTATTCTGAAGGCAGCATCCTTGGCCAAAGGATCTGAGATACATACACACACACACACACACACACACACACACACACACACTCCAGTCATGTTTTTTTTTGGTTGGTTTGTTTTTAGATACTTCAAGTTGAGATTATTACATAAAACCAATTCCAGTGGGCACTTAAGAGGTGGTTAGGTAACACTAGAGCTGGTTTTTAAACTGACAGGTAGGTTATTATTAGTGGGGCAAGAAATAGATTTAATGGGTCACAGTCAGAAACAATTTTTAAGAAGTAGAATAGCATAGATTTGGCAATCCTTACTGGGGTAGGAGAGGGATTAAACTCCTTCCTCACACCATACAGAAAAATCAGTTCCAGGTGGACTGCAGACCTAAATGTCAATATTAACACTATACAACTTTTAGAGAAGAATGTAGAATATCTTTGGAGCTGGGGAGTAGTAAAAGATCCCTTAAACAAGATACACACACATACATACATACATACATACATACATACATACATAAAGTGCTAACCATAAAGAAAAGGCTGATAAATTCTTCCACATAAAATTTAAAATACCCTTCATCCAAAGGCATTATTAACAGACTGACACATCAAGCTACATATTATGAAAATATATATTCAATACATATAACTGACAAGGGATAGTATGCAAAAAATATAAATAAGTTTACAAATTAATAAGATACCGTGATAACTGAATAGAAAAAAGGACAAAAGGCTTAAATAGGCACTTCGCCGAAAGAGGAAACCCAATGGCCTTTAAACACATGAAAAGGTTCTCAATTCCATTAATAGATGTATGTGAAGGAAAACCTCAAGGGGATTCTACCACAAACTGACAGAAACTTAGAAGTGTGACAATATGAAGTATTGGCAAGGATGCAGAACAACAGGTGTTCTTATATATAAAATTTGTAAAACCATTTTGGAAAATAGTATGGCATTATTTAATGAGGTTGAGTATATGCACAACTCATCACTCAAATTTAGCACCTTGGTGCATATCATAGAGATACATGTGCTTATATGCACCAGATTAAGAATACACACACACACGCACACACACATGCACACACACACACACACACACACACACATACACAAATGTTCAGAGTAGCACTATTCATAAATATCCAAAACTAAACACAACATAAATGTCTAGCAATAGAATAGATAAATTGTGTAAATTGTGGGATATTCACACAATGGAATAGTATATATCAGTGAGAATAAGAAACTGGATAAACACAAAAACATCAATAAATCTTTAAAATATAATGTGGAGCAAAAAATTCACAAAAAGGAATTCATTAATTATCATTCCATATATGTAAAAATGAAAAAAAAAAGAGGAAAATAACATTATTTGGGGATGCAACTATAGCACTAAAATGATGACAAAAAGCAAGAATGAGATTATTCTAAGAACAAGGAGAACAGTTACTTCTGGGAAATGGGAGGTTATGGTTGATGAGACAAAATCAGTTTCTAGAGTGCCTATAATGGCAAACACATGAGGGCTCATGCTCCCATTCTGGTCCATTCCAACCTAGGCCATCTCTACTCATCTCCCCATCTACCACCACCATCTAGCCTCCCTTGCTATTCCCTGTACAGGCCAAGTGCATTCCTAATTAGGGCCTTTGCTCTGGCCCCTTCTCCATAGATTGAGTATGCCCCCTCCAGATACCAATAGCAAACTCAACTCTCTTTAGTCTTTGCTTCTCCTCCAGGAGGCCTACCGTGGCCACCCTCTCTAACCGTCCAAATTGCTCCCTACACTCAACAGCAGCCTTGATCTTCTCCTTCCTCCTCTGATTTTTCTTTTTTCCATCACTTTCTAATACACTATACAATTCATTTTCATCACATGTACTATTTATTTTACATTTTGCTTCTCACCAATAGAGTGTTAGCCCCAAGGGGATAGAGAATCTCGCCTGTTCATAGATGTACTGCAAGGCTTTATAGATGCTTAATAAAAATCTGTTGAGGATTTATGACTATCTATGCTTGTCATAGCCCCAACAGAAAATGCATTTCTTAGTGTGGATTAAGGTAAAAAGGTTTCAAACTACTGCAATAGAACATACTTTTTTTTAATGTATGATTCATGTGTAGGAAAGGGGAAAATAGTTATGATAAAAATAGGAAGGCTCTACTTTATCATGTAGATAAACTACTGTCCAGTATGGTAGCCACTGGCCACATGTAGCCATATAAATTTAATTAAAAGAGTACAAATTCAGTTGCTCGGTCTCACTAGACAAATTTTAAGTGCTTGATAGCCACATACGGTTCACAGTTACTACACTGGGCAATAGACCGATATAGAACATTTCCATCATCACAGAAGTTTCTAGTGGGCAGTGCTGCTGTAAACAATAAAAAGCTATTGCTGTATTTTAAGCTGGGGAATTATCAGATCACATCAATGTTTTTTGAAGGCAACTGGCAGCTCTTAAATGAATGAACTAAAGAGAGAAGAGAGTGGAAGCTTCCAAAAGGCCAATTACAAAGCTATTAGAGTGGCAAAGGAGTAAGAGAGAAGGACACAGAAGTAGGATGTAGAGAAGGTGGGACATTTGAAGGAATTTTGGAGTTAGCATCACTAGGAGCTGTTGACTTGAGAGTTCAGTGGGAAGGCAGGAATTAGGGGGTGACTGAGGATGTAGACTGGCCATGTAGGCTCTGGGGAAAGAAAAGCTGACCATCCATTAACTTGCTTCTGTTGACCCAGGTGTTTTAACTTAGGAGACATTTCAAAAAGGTCAAATTAAAATGCAAAGATGTGTTTTAAGACCAAAGAATGCCTGCACTCAATGGCCAGATCCTCATCACTTTCCAAGTACATATCTCAGATATAAGATAGAGCGAAGGTCAGGAACTGAAGAAGCGATGAAGCAAGAAATGGGCAAGGTCAGGGAATGTGTGAAATTATCTGTTGTAATCATTTCTTGTGGAGAAAAAAAGAAAGCTGGAATAGTCCATTTTTAGACAATGTCAAAATGACTTCTTCAAATAACTTTGTTGATATAGCAAGTATATGTAGGGGGTAGATTGCGAGGATAGTACATTCAGCTTTGGACACGTGAATTTGAAGTCTTTATGACTCCTCCTGGAAAATGATCTCCAGTCACCTATGGTACTAAGGGAAACAGGGTATGTTACCTTGATTCTGATCAAATGATGTCTCCACAATTAGATGCCAAAATGAAGTTGAAAGTCATCCATAGGGAAAATAAGTTCCAGAGCATACACATTAAAAATGATAATAAATACAGTCACTTTCTAGATTTTAGTTTATACTGAGCCAAGGTCAGTGGTTTATGGAAATACTAATGGCTCTTACCTGTCCTTTTTAATGGAGAGTAGAAGCATTTATAATGGAGGTTAGAATTCAATTCTGGTTTTGAGGATGGCAATGGGGGAGTTCTGGCACTGGTGATTTAAATCTAGCCGTTTTGACTACTGATTTAAATTCATTTGATTTTAATCAAATCTGTCCCAGCTGAGAAAAGGAGCTCATAATAGCTTGTCTTTGTTTAATGCTAAAAAAGATGGGATTGTGTATTTTGAGGACAGAAGTACTCATTTTGCCTGCAGTTAAAGTTAACTACTGACAAGAAGGAAGAACAAAAACAGGGTAAAGACCTCTGGTCACTGTTTATGCAGGACATACTTTCCTTTCTTGTCCCCTCTTCTTTTTTCTTCCTTCTCTCCATCTCTCCATTCTGTACTCCCTCGTGCTTTTAGTTTGTTTTTTTTTTTCCATTTTACTACTCTGAAAACAAAATATAGTTCCTTACTTGATCCTCACATGTAGATGCTACTTTGTATTTAGAGTGCTTTTGCACCCATCATCTCCTAAGATCTTCACATTTTGAGTGATCAGTAGGAAAGCATGAGCAAACTGAAGCTCAAGAAGTTACTGACTTAGGTAAGGCCACAGAGTAATTTAGCAGCCAATAGATAATTCATGCCTGAGATAGCCAGCCTCCAAAGTAGCCCTAAATTATCTCTGCCTCCTCGTATTCACAAACTTTGTGTAGTCCCTTGCCTATGATAACAAGGTTGCTCTGAGAGTGTGCAATACAATGATGATATATCACTTCCACAATTCTGTTATAAAAGAAATGACAGCTTCCTTCTTGGTCTCTCTCTTGGTCTCCCTCTGTCCTCCAACCCCCATATATGCTTCTCCCTCTTTTCTCCTTTCTCCTCTCTCCTGTCTCTCTCTACTCTCCCCCACTCCCTCTATCTCTCTTTCTCTGATCATTCACTTTGGAGGAAGCCAGTGACCTAAACCACTCACCTGTGGAGAGCTCAACTGAGGATTCCTTGAGCCAACAATGAACTAGCAACTCTTGTCAACACACACGTGTTTAAACCATCCTGGAATCAGATCCTTCAGTCCCAATCAAGTCTTCAGCTGTGTACAGCCCCATGTAATATTCTGACTACAGATTGAGAGACGCTGGGCCAGAACCACCTAGCTGAACAGGTCCCAGATTCCTGAGCCTCAGAAACTAAGTGAGCTGATAAATATGTGCTATTTTACTCTGCTATTTTGGGGTAATTTGGTATTTGATAACTATAACTGTGTCCATGTTTTCTCTTCCTACTCTACCTAAGCAACCCGCATTCAAAACACAATTTTGGTTGAAGGGGTTTGCCAACAACTCTGTTAGGCACCATGTTCTAGAAAGACAGATGAAATTGACATCTGCACATGGAATTTTAAATAATGCAGGTGTCTTATTTGAATCCTAGAACATGGGCGCCTGGGTGGCTCAGTCGTTAAGCGTCTGCCTTCGGCTCAGGTCATGATCCCAGAGTCCTGGGACTCCCTGCTCAGTAGGAAGCCTGCTTCTCCAGCTACCATTCCCTCTGCTTGTGTTCCCTCTCTCGCTGTGTTTCTCTCTGTCAAATAAATAAAATCTTTTTAAAAAAAAAATGAATCCTAGAACATGAAAAAAAAATACCGAAAGTGCTTGTGGTAAAAATATATCATGTGTATGTGTTTGTATTTTTGAGTTCATTTGGTAAGCTATAACTTCTCTAAACTCAGTCTTGAAACAAAAGACTATCAGAGAGAAGTTTGGTTGGATTCAGCCTTTTGCTCAAGGATCCTGGGGGGAATTACCAAGAGCTAAAGAAATTCTTCACATCCCAGCAGCACAGCTGGGATATTGATATCGAATACCAGGAAACTAAGGAAACGTCTTGCTTGACTGCGGTTGTCACATTATCATGCATTATAGTGCAGCAGCCCAAATCAAAGAGATATGCAAAATTCACCAAGGACAGCAGTGATGCATTTTTTCCCCTGTATATGTGGAAAGACATCAGGAAAAGGAAGGCGGGTACAAATGCAAAAACATCTGCTCCCTAAACCCATTTGAAAAATATTTCTGCAAAAATAAATGTGAATCATCGATAGTATATAGCAGATGGAAGTGCAATATGTTTAATTTAAGGGGGGAAAAGGATGCAATTGAGGAACCAGAGAGTATGGAAATAAAATAATACTTAAGCCCATTTCACATACTGCTGCCCATTATGTTACACTCTGCTTGGCAAGAAGATATGAAGAAAATCGCCTTTTATCTGCATCAAACTACTCTGAAAGAATTCCAAATAGTTACAGCAGACTCTCTAATGGTATTTACACTCTATAGATTATTTGACAGAAGCCAAATTTCGGGACAGCAACCTAATTTCCCCCTAAAATGAAAAATAAATTATAGAGTTGTTTTTGGGTTTCAAAAATATTTTAACTTTACTGACCTGCCTCACAGGGAGTTAACAAGACAGAGCAAATAAGAGAATAAATTATTTCAAGATAATAGGCAGTAAAAAAAAAAAATAGGCAGTAATCATGTACGGGCTCAGGATTTGGGGGGAAATGCCATGTAAATATATGATTATGCAAAAAAAAATCAAATATTCCAAATGCCTTTGAAAATAAAAAAAGAACTTAGGTCAACTTGTTGTATTGTAAATGAATTATTTTGGGACTAATATTAAACAAAGTTGCTTACCTTCTCAGCATGTACTGAAGTCTCTTGAATTCACAATATCAATTAGTCTGAAGGGTGAAAATTTTTTATACTTTCAGATATCATTTGAAGATTTTGTTAGCATTTCTTGGGCACAAACTAAATGGCAAGATGTTACTATTGAGTAGAACTGTGTTTATTTATTTTATCTAATAAAAGAGCCTACTTAGAAATTACAATGAATACAGTACAGTAGTGAATTAATTTCACACTAGATTATACAACCAATATATGGTTAAAAACTTTTATGTTGTAGGAACTGAATATTATTCAATATATTTTTATCAAGATGTCAGTAATATTTAATCAGAGTCCACATAACAATAGATTGTAAGATTCTTTAAGGCCAGTCCAAACATTTTAGTTAGAAAATTTTTATAAAATCTGTTTCTTGGGGCACCTAAGTGGCTTAGTCAGTTAAGTGTCTGCCTTCAGCTCAGGTCATGATCCCAGGGTCCTGGGATTGAGTCTTGCATTGGGCTCCCTGTTCAGTGGGGAGTCTACTTCTCTCTCTCCTCCCCACTCATGCTCTCTCTCTTGCTTTATCTGTCTCTTTCTCTCAAGGAAATCCATAAAATCTTTAAAAAATTAAAAATAAATTAAAAAAAGCTGTTTCTTCAAGGGGAAATCCCAAAGTCAAAGTATCTACAGCAATATCTACTACTGTCCATTGTGTTTCACATAAGATCTAAAGGAGAGGGATATGTCCTATTAAAATGCATGCTTTTTTGAAAAGTAAACTTAAAATGTATAGAAATAATTCATTAAATTTCATGTAAAAAATCAAAAAGCACTCTAATTTCTTGTAGTTAGAGGAGATAGCAAAGACCTCTTTAACTCTGATAATGAAACATACCTGAAGAAATTAAGTGCCATATGATGAAACATGGTAACAACTAGGTCATCTTTAGGTTTCTGATAAAAACAAGTCACATTAAATAATTTAAAATAATCTATGCACACTACTGGTAGCCAAAATAGAAAATGTTATAGGTCAGTGCATGGCTTATGAACTTATCAATAGGAATATATGGGGGGCATTGCCTAAATTCTTAGTAGCCAAGATATAAATAAATTTCTATAATACTGAAATGTAATATTTTAAACCTGGGGTTATTTAAGTATATAAGAATGAACAATATTCTATAATAGGGACTAGTGAAGGCCAGTGGAATATTTGACCTTTAATATTAATATAAAATGCTCCTCAGCAGGCTGGCATTCTGATAAGAAATGGTCCCGCTAAATTACAATGATCCTCATTTATCAATACCTTAGGGTAAGTGAATACTGTATTGCCTAGAGACTTATTAGTCAGCAGAGTACTTGTAACTATGAACTATGGATTTAACTGCTTCCCAACAATATTTAATTTTTTAAAAACTCTGTAGATATCTATGGGTTCCTGATATTGACAACATTAACTTAATTTAAAAACCATAATTAATCACATCAAATTATCACGTGCTTGATCCCACAAGTGGGATTTATATATTACAGTTATATAGGATTTTAAAAACAGAACTTCTGGTTTATGGTTGACCAAAATTCAAATTTCATTGATCCAGAATTGAAGTAACCATAAGTGATTAGAAAGGCAAAATGGCCATAATTTATTTCCTAGAAAAGAAGATACTTTTATCAGTAAACTAGAACACTTCTAGAAACTGAAAGACCTTTCTGAATAATCACATAAGAAATTCAATTCAAAATATGTTGAGAATATTTTAAATATTAAATATTTTTTTTATAGAGGAGGAGTAGAAGACCTAAATATCATCAGGTCCCAGGAGTTCAGCTAGATAGTTATAAAACCATTCTGAACAACTACAAACTCAACAGGAGATCAAGGAGAAGAAGAGCAGCAATTCTAGGAACAGAAAATCAACCACTTTCTGGAAGGTAGGATGTGGGGAGAAGTGAATCCGAGGCAACATAGGGGAATATAGACCATGGGGGGGGGGGGCTGGCTCCCGGCAAATGGTAGAGCTGCAGAGCATAAAATCAGAACTTTTAGAAATCTGTCGCACTGGGGGACATTACTCCAGAGGCTGAGTGGGGTTGTGGAGCCCTTGTGGGGACAGTGTGGTCTCAGGACCAACAGGGACACAAAAAGACCAGGTGTGTTTGAGGGCAGCAGAAAACCCAGATATCAGAGTGGGGAAGCCTGCTGCAGAGACAGAGCCAAGGAGTGGGGTCAGCTCAGGGTTACCTTAAACTGTGATCCAAGTCACAATCGAGCCACTGCTCTTCGAGCAGGGACCCTACAAGTGGCAGATATAGAGAGACCTCCTTTTTCCTCCTCTGGGAGAAGCGGCGTGAGAACACACTGCAGGAATCTGCCGGGTTTGGAGACTCCAAAAGGTGCCAGAGATAGAAATACTCGGTCACAGGCCTAGTGAGCACAGAGTGCAGTGAGAGACCAGGGAGACAAGAGGGACTGACTGCTTTTCATTAAGGGTGCACTGAGGTGAGGGGCCTTGAGCTCTCGGCTCCTATGGGCCCAGAGATTGGAAGGCCACCATTTTCATTCCTGTCCTCCAAAGCTGTATGGAAAGCATTTAGGGAACAAAAGTTCCTGAGACCAAAACCCAGCAGATTACTTGTTCTGGCCCCTGGCAAGGGTGATGCAATTCCACCTAGGGCAAAGACATTTGAGAATCACTGCAACAGACCCCTCCCCCAGAAGACCAGCAAGAACATCCAGCCAAAACCAAGTTCACCAATCAATGAGAACTGAGGAACTCCAGAGCTAGGGGAAAGCAACACATGGAATTTATGGTTTTTTCTCCAAGATCCTTTAGTCTTTCAAAGTTAAATCTTATAAATTTTATCTTTTCCTTATTCTATTTGTTTTTAAGGTTTCCTATTTCCTATTTTAAAAATTTTTAACTATTTTATCTTATAAATACGTTTTTAAAAATATTTTTTTAAATTTTCCTTGTTATAGTCATATTTTATCCCTTCATTAAAATTAACCTTATTTTTTATATACATATAGGTTTTTTTTTCTTTAAAATTTTGTGATACAATTTCTTCTAATAGATCAAAATATAACCTAAATCTAGCACATGGCTTTGTTGTAGTCTTCATCCTGATCACAATCTTTTCTTTTATTTTTCTTTTTTTCAACCAACTTATTATCATCAGTTCCTTTTTTAGAATATTTTTTTTAATTTTCATCTTTACAGTCATATTCCATCACTTCATCATGTTTACCCTTATTTTTGTATATATATATGTTTTTCTTTCTTTAAAATTTGGGAGGTAGATTCTTCTAACAGACCAAAATATATCTAAAAACAAGTGTGTGGCTCTGTTCTGTTCACCAGTCTAATATATCCCCCTCCTTTAGTTCTCTCTCTCTCTCTCTCTCTCTCTCTATATATATATATATATCCCCCTCCTTTAGTTCTCTCATTTTAGTATTTTGTTCTCTCATTCATCTATTCTTACCTGAATAAAATGACAAGGTGGAAAAACTCACCACAAAAAACAAAACAAAACAATACAAAACAAAAAAAAACAAAAACAAAAAAAACAAGAGGCAGTACCAACAGCTAGGGACCTAATCAATGCAGACAGTAATATGTCAGAACTAGAGTTCAAAATGACTTTTATCAAGGTGCTAGCTGGGCTCAAAAAAACATGGAAGGTACTAGAGAATCGATTTCTGGAGAAAAAGAAATCCCTTTCTGGAGAAATAAAATAACTAAAATCTAACCAAGTTGAAATCAAAAAAGCTATTAATGAGGTGCAATAAAAAATAGAGGCTCTTAGTGCTAGGATAAATGAGACAGAAGAGAGAATTAGTGATACAGAAGACCAAATGATGGAGAATAAAGAAGCTGAGCCAAAGAGAGACAAACAACTACTGGAACACAAGGGGAGAATTTGAGATACAAGGGAAACTATAAGAAGGAACAATATTAGAATAATTAGGATCCCAAAAGAAGAAGAAAAAGAGAGGGGGGCAGAAGGTATATTGGAGCAAATTATAGCAGAGAATTTCCCCAATTTGGCAAAGGAAACAAGCATCAAAATTCAGGAGGCAAAGAGAACCCCCCTCAAAATCAACAAAAAATAGGTCCACACCCAATCATCTAAGAGTAAAACTTACAAGTCTCAGTGACAAAGAGAAAATCCTGAAAGCAGCTCAGGATAAGAGGTTTGTAACATACAATGGCAGAAATGTTAGATTGACAGCAGACCTATCCACAGAGATCTGGCAGGCCAGAAAGGGACTGGCATTATATATTCAGAGCACCAAACAAGAAAAATAGGTAGCCAGGAATACTTTATCCAGTTAGGCTGTCATTGTAAATAGGAGAGATAAAAAGCTTCCAGGACAAACCAAAACTAAAAGAATTTGCAAACACCAAATCATCCCTACAGGAAATATTGAAAGGGGTCTTCTTAGAAAGAGAGAGCCTAAAAGTAACAGACCAGAAAGGAACAGAGACAATAGACAGTAACAGTCACCTTACATGCAGTGCAATGGCACTAAATTCATATTTTTTAATAGTTTCCTGGAATGTAAATGGGTTACATGTTCCAAACAAAAGACACAGGGTATCAGACTGGATAAAAACACAAGACCCATCAATATGCTATCTGCAAGAAACTAATTTTAAACCCAAAGACACCTTCAGATTTAAAGTGAGGGGGTGGAAAACAATTTACCATGCTAACGGACATCAAAAGAAAGCTGGGGTGGCAATCCTAATATCAGATAAATTAGATTTTAAGCCAAAGACTATAATAAGAGATGAGGAAGGACACTATATCATACTTAAAGGGTCTGTCCAAAAAGAAGATCTAACAATTTTAAGTATCTATGCCCCTAACATGGGAGCAGCCAATTATATAAACCAATTAATAACGAAATCAAAGAAACACATCAGCAATAATACAATAATAGTAGGACACTTGAACGCCCTCCTCACTGAAATGGACAGATCATCTAAGCAAAAGATCAACAAGGAAATAAAGGCTTTAAATGACACAATGGACCAGATGGACATCACAGATATACTCAGAACATTCCATCCCAAAGCAACAAAATACACATTCTTCTCGAGTGCACATGGAACATTCTCCAGAATAGATCACATCCTGGGACACAAATCAGGTCTTACTAAAAGACTGGCATCATTCCCTGCATGTTTTTCACAACACAGTGCATTGAAACTAGAACTCAAGCACAAGAGGAAAGTTGGAAAGAACTCAAATACATGGAGGCTAAAAAGCATCCTACTAAAGAATGAATGGTTCAATCAGGAAATTAAAGAAGAATTAAAATTTCATGGAAACAAATGAAAATGAAAACACCACTGTTAGAAATCTTTGGGAAACAACAAAGGAGGTCCTGAGAGGAAAGTATATAGCAATACAAGCCTTTCTCAAGAAATAAGAAAGGTCTCAAGTACACAACCTATCCCTACACCTAAAGGAACTGGAGAAAGAACAGCAAAGGAAGCCTAAACCAAGTAGGAGAAGAGAAATAATAAAGATCAGAGCAGAAATCTATGAAATAGAAACCAAAAGAACAGTAGAACAGATCAATGAAACTAGAAGCTGGTTCTGTGAAATAATTAATAAGATTGATAAATCCCTGGCCAGACTTATCAAAAAGAAAAGAGAAAGGACCCAAATTAATAAAATCATGAATGAAAGAGGAGAGATCACAATTAACACCAAAGAAATACATACAATTATAAGAACATATTATGAGTAACTCTACACCAGCAAATTTGACAATCTGGAAGAAATGGATCTAGATGTCCATCAACAGATGAATAAATAAAGAAGATGTGGTATATATATACAATGGAATACTATGCAGCCATCAAAAAAATAAAATCTTGGGGCGCCTGGGTGGCTCAGTGGGTTAAGCCTCTGTCATGCTCCCAGGGTCCTGGGATCGAGGTCAGGTCATGATCCCAGGGTCCTGGGATCGAGCCCCTCATCGGGCTCTCTGCTCAGCAGGGATCCTGCTTTCCCTTCTCTCTCTGCCTGCCTCTCTGCTACTTGTGATCTCTCTCGCTCTGTCAAATAAATAAATAAATCTTTAAAAAAATAAACATGAAATATTGCCATTTGCAATGACGTGGATGGAACTAGAGGGTATTATGTTAAGCAAAATAAATCAATCAGAGAAGGAAAATTATTATATGATCTCTCTGATATGAGGAATTTGAGAGACAGGGCAGAGGGCTGTGGGGGGTAAGGAGGGAAAAAATGAAACAAGATGGGACTGGGGAGGGAGACAAACTATAAGAGACTCTTAATCTCAGGAAACAAACTAATTGTTGCTGGAGGGTAGGGAAGGAGGGATGTTGTGGCTGGGTTATGGTCACTGGGGAGCGTATGTGCTATGACGAGTGCTGTGAAATGTGTAAGCCTGATGATTCACAGAAGTGTACCCCTGGGGCAGATAATACATTATATGTTAATAAAAATATATTTTTATTTTATTCTAATTTAGAGAATTGAATAACCTATGTGAAATATTTCTGTAATATCCTAGCTACCATAATGTTTGATGAATTACAACATCCCATTTCCTGGTTATTTGTGATAAACTGAATTTTGCCATGTTACTCCTTAATTTTGGTCCATATTCAAGGAACTTCAAGCATATAAGATTTGACTGTAATAAAATAAATTCCAGTTGCAGATGAAGGTAGATCCCAATATGACTGTGCTATGGCCAAAAGATTTGTTCTCAGCTCTCTGAACTATAGCTGTAATTTGCCATCATACACAAACCTCATGTAGGCATGAATTCCAAAGTCTCATCATGAATTCATTTTCCAAAGCTACCAAATAAATAGATTGCTTGGCTTTGAGTTAACTTTATTCTGTGCCAACACAGGGATCATCAGTAGTGAAATCATCTATAAGTGATTTTGATAATATGCAAAAAGGATACCTAAGCTCTATGTGAAGCAGTTGTAAAGAGTCCTTTCCGTACAAGCATACACTATGAAGAACACATCCTGATACATGTGATTCTATGTTGCTTGTCAAATGCCCCACTATCCTGCAGACACCATGGGACTACCCCAAATACCACCATATTTATGAAACTCTATCTTACCCACCAACTGTATGTGATTTCCCTCTTGCTGATCTTACATGGATCAAAAGCTGAGTCATTCATCCCACTGTGCTTTGTATGAAAGATATTTGTATATGTGTCTTCTGCTCCCTGTTAGACTGTGAGGTCCTTGTGAAAGGATCATACAACTTCCTGTATTTTCATTTATTCTCTTTGGTGTCTGGAACAGTGCAGAGTCTTAATTTAACAGATTCTTTCTTTCAAGAGGGATGGCAACTAGGCTCAGAGCTCTCAAACCAAAGTTGCATAAAATATCTCATGCTGGGCTTACATGGAATACTACACTTTATGCTTTGCAGAATGGTTTCTATCCTTTTTGGATTCATTAATATGGTAATTACAACATCTTATATATCTGAATAAATATCCATCTGTGCATCAAATTTTCCTTTTTAGTCTTTGCTTTTTCTTTTTTCAGGTCAAGTCTTAATACATTAAGCCTTTAAATAAAATAACTGCACAACCTGATGATGTAGAGTAAATCCTAGGATCATTAAGTCCAGTTCTCCATAAATTATTTAAGAAGCATTAAGATAATAATAATAATAACTTTCTAAACTTTTTAAAGTTCAAATCATACCAAAATGCCATCCTATCAATCTCTGTGCCAAGAATGTGGATAATACTGCTTTCAAATAGAGATTATTTAGAGAATGCAAAACCAAACAATTCTGGGTTTGCTGGTCTAAGCATTACACATCAGCAGAGAACTTCTGATATTTACTAACAGGAAACAGATTATAAATGGAAGATGTTTAAATCTACCAAGATCATTCTGAATCATCTCTAATAAAGAGGAGCTTCCTGTTGCATTCTAAAACTAGCCTAGCAAGTCATCTAAAAGCAACTTTTTTTTCACTCATCCATTCATTTAACAACATTCATTAAGCACCTACTCTATGTTTTTCATTGCTCACAGGGGCTGTGGCTTAACAGTTAATACAACAGGTTTTGCCCTCTTGAAGTTTAATAGTAGTTAAATATAATTAATCTACAGAACTGGCTCCCATGACTGGTTCACTAGTCATATAACAACACAGTTATTTTACTCACAGACCTCTCACTGATGTGAATTTACACCCTAGGTCATGGCATACAGGTTCTAGTCTCCTTTCTTTCACAGACTGAGTGGCTCTGAGAAGTCACATAATAGCTTATAGCCTCAGTTTCACACGGAAAAGTTCCACTCTGCTTTTCTTGCAGGGTTATTATGAAGTTTAATAAAAAGACCTTATGAAATAATCATGCATAGAACATATATATATATATATATACAAGATATAATACTAATTTTACATGCATTGCTTTATGTAATATTAATTTTAGTCCTACGGTATTATAATAAAATACCATTGTTATCTAAATGTCAGAGTACATACAGGTATACGTAAGAAATGTATCTTTGAAGGTTTCTTTTTTTTCTAAATAAATGTGTTCATTTATTTGCACATATTATTATCAATAATAGTTTGGTAGCAATCACTGCATAGGTTCATCTTCCTTAAAGGCTTTCCTCAAGAAACCCTATTATAGATGATGGTAGAATACATTTCAGTTTTGTTGTGTTTGGTATGAGAAAAAAATCCCGGAGCCATTTAAGAATTTACCAAGCAAAACTGACTCAGGGCAACTCCTGAGGTGCTTTAAAGTTTCCCAGCTGGAGAAGACCAAAAACTGTCCAGTTTGGAAGATATAAGCACTAAACATGTCACCCCAATGACAAAGAAAAAGAAAAGAAGACATTTGATTGAAAGGTAGCAGGGGAGAGGGAGGAAGTGTTACCTTATAAACTCTGGATATCTTTAATATTAACCAAGATGAAACTTGGTTTATATCTCTTGCCAAAAATGAAATTCAACAATCACTCAAGCTCAAAGATACAGCAACCGACTGAAAACTCCAGCTGCCTTCCCAACCTCTGCTCTCCTAAACAAAGAAGGTATAGCAGATGCAGCCAGCTTCAATTAACATTTCACCCTCAGGGTTGATTTTCCCAGACTCAAACATATTTTTTCATGTTAAAAATCCCCCTTTTCCATAGGCAAATAACATTAAGATTCTGTTGGAAAATAAAAATATAGTCCTGCACCATAATTTTTTATTGAGGATGGTAAATAAACATTCATATCCCTGAGTTTACAAGAACAGAGTGTACAAACACAGGGTGATAGTTTTTATTATTTTTCAAGGACATAGACCTATAATTAAATAGCAATGATCACTTCCTCCTCTTTCCCCATCTATATATATGTATAAATATGTGTGTGCATGCATGGATTGCTAATGACTGACCCACATCAAAAGTTTTAATGACTGAATATGCTAAATGATAACTTACTTATCTCCTGGCTCAGTATTTTAAAAACATGTATGCTTTAGTATTTTTTCTTTTTATCCTTATTTTTAAATTGCTTTCTAACTTTACTGAGATGTCACTGACATATAAATTCGTATAAGTTCAAGGTGTATGACAATATTATTTGATACATGTATATATTGCAAAATGATTACTGAGAGGCATTACTGCCTCCCCTCCATCACTTCACCAAATTATCTATTTTTGTTTATGGTATGATATGATATACCATTTAAGGTCGATTCTCTTAGCTACTTTCAAGTGTATATTATACTGCTTTTAACTATAGTCACCATGCTGTACATTAGATCCCTGGAACTGACTTGTCTTTTTTTTTTTTAAGATTTTATTTATTTACTTGACAGAGAGAGAGAGAGAGAGATCACAAGCTGGCAGAGAGGCAAGCAGAGAGAGAGGGAAGCAGACTCCCCACCCAGCAGAGAGCCCGATGCAGGGCTCAATCCCAGGACCCTGAGATCATGACCTGAGCCGAAGGCAGAAGCTTAACCCACCGAGCCACCCAGGTGCCCTCTGACTTGTCTTATGGCTGGAAGTTTCTACCCTTTAACCAACATCTCCTCACTTCCACCACACCTGTCTGCTCTTGGCAACCACCAGGCTGCTCCCTATTTCTGTGAATTCAGCTTTTTAAAATTCCACGTGTAAGTGAGAATATACAGTATTTTTCTTTCTGTGTTTGACTTACTTTAGTTAACATAATGCCCTCAAGTTTCACTCACTTGGTTGTAAAAGGCAGGATTTTCTTTTTTATGGCTGAATAATGCCCCATTGTGTATACCATATGTATATTTAAAAAAAAACTGATTCCTGTTATATATCACACAAAGCATTCAGATCTTCCCCTGAAATGACCAAAGATGTTTCATAGGAAATATCTTTATACAAGATTATAAATAAACTGGGAATTCTAGGTCAGGCAGACCAGGATTTGAATGTCAATACTATGGGACCATACCACAAATACTTAATCTCTCTGAGCACTAGTTTCCTCCTCTATGAGGTATGAGCTGTAACAACTAGACTTATCCTAGAGGGAATAAACAATATATAGAAAGCATAACCCTTTGCTCTGTTACCAATCTCTCTCTTGCTGTGGTCACAAAATCCTAGTGGTGGTTTTAGGCACTGCCTTCCAAAGGGTCACAGACAAATGGTGCCAGGGTGTTTATTTCGTGGCATTTAGGAAATGTTTTAGGTATTATAAATATATTTCACTAATTTTGATGGTGTGAAGTAAAACTCACTTTTCTATTATATATACCCAGTTGCTAGTATTGCCACTTCAACTGTGTGCCATGTGCTTAATGAGTCTCAATTTCTACCCTTAATTATATTACCACAGTTCTTCACACACTAGAGACACTGAAAAACATAAAGAAAGAAAGGAAAGGAGAAAGAAGAGGAGGGAAATCTGAACTGAGATAATTTCCCCCTTACTTTACCTCTCAAGTGAGAAAAGGGAAAGGGTTATGAAAATTCTAAAATACTATTTACTATCACCAATCTAAAACTTTTTGTCCATCTCATAACTGGAACAAGACTGCATTAGTTGTTAATTGCGATCTTACTATACGCTTAAAATTTGCCTTTTTCAGAACGTTGGCCCTACCAGCAATACCTATTCACAGATTCACGGTGCATTGCTGTAAGAAGAGATATAGGGATTATATGAGTCAATATTCCCCCACACCCTGTTATAGGTGAGTCTATTGAGGTTAACTAGTGAAGGGCTTATAAGTCCAGGATTGAGTATAGAAAACAGTTTGGAAACCTGTGCCTCAGACACAAGGTGGTCGCACTCATCCTATGGTTGATTCTGAGATTCTTATACCATTAACCACAGACTTCAGGAACTGCCCAGCCAAATCTAAATTCTCAAATAGAAGAACATTTACAATCCTCTCCTTTAATGGCACTTCTTGTCCCAAAGGCAAAGGAAGAAAATGCAAAAGATAGTAAGAGGAGTCCTCCAGGGAATACACAGCTAAATGGAGTACACTACCATCCCCCCATTCCAAGGTTTCAGTTATCCATGGTTAACTGTAGCTGCACATGGCCCAGAAGCAGATGATCGTCCTTCTGACAGATAGTCAGGTCAATAGTTGCATAATGCTACATCACGTCCTTCCTCTTGCTTCATCTCATAACATCTGCATTTTATCATTTCACATCCTCACGAGAAGAAGAGTGAGTATAAGATACTTTGAGGGAGAAAGACAACATTCAGGTAACTTTTATTACAGTATATTGTTATAATTGTACTTTATTATTACTCTTTATTATTAATCTCTTACTATGCCTAATTCATGAAATAAACTTCCTCATAAGTATATACATATAAGAGAAAATATAGTATATATAGGGTTCAGTATTATTGGTGGTTTCAGACATCACCTGAAACAGACCCCCTGTAGACAGGGAGTATTACTGGACTTGCAAGAAGTGTGGGTGCCTGAGGGAAACCAGGATTTGCCTAAACAATGACACCCCCCTACCAGCAGGATGCTCTTAAAAGTAGAGAGTTTCTCCAGTTGCAATTTCTAGTTTCTTCCTTCTAGGTGAATTTGTAGATCATAAGGACATTTGCTTTGATTCAGGAAAGGTCCTAGCAACCCCGAGCTGACAGTTAGCAGTTGTTTGGTCTTGAAAAAATTAATTTCTTTCAGCTTCTGTTTCATCATCCTTAAACTGGAGACAGTAGTCACACTTCTCCACAGGACAAGCAAGAAGATTAAACAACAGAAAAGGCATATAGCGGACATTCAGTCGATGGCAGCCATTAGCTTCAGTCATGAATAACTGTCCTGCAAAAGTGTATGTGGAAAAATCCCTCTTTTTTCTCTGGTCTGAACAATTGCACACCTTAGCTAACATGAATAAAACATACAGTGTAGTTATTAGGCTTACCTTACAATTTAACTACATGCAGGAATAAGCAGCTTATAATGATTTCTAAAATCAAACAGAATTAGTTTTGCCAATGAGGAAATCAAATTCATCTGGAAGATTTTTAACATTCTCTTCAATAACCTACTTTTTCCAAATCCTGTTAACAATTACATCTTATAACATTTTACTTTCAACCTCTGACTTCTTTACATCTATATTTATATTATCAAAATTATTAAATCACTTTTAGTAGGCCTGTTCATATTAACTTTTTTGGCAGAAAAAGGAGAAAAAAGCCTCATACCAGAAAGCCATGTCAAAAACCCACTTATTGCTAAAAAATATTCTAAAGCATACTCTAAGTGTTTATTCTTTTAGTATTTTTTTCCCTACCGCTTGAAAGCCAGGCACTTTAAAACCAGCTATCCTGACTGGAGACAAGCATATGTCATAAACTTTTTCTGAATCAAAATATACCCCTCCTTCTACTTCTTTCTAATGTCATAGACCTGGTGTGGTGGCTATGTGGCAGCGACCTGGAGAAATAACAATGACTATGACATGATCCTTGGCCACAGGTAACTCAAAGGCTGGGAAAGAAGACTTTATACTACTTTATAGGTAAGCCTATAAAAATAGGCTGTGTTGGCCAAAGAGATGTTTTCACACCGTCCAGTATTCTAACATCCTGAGCCTTCTAAATTTGAAAGGGAGTCCTGCTGACTATTATCCAATTAGAGATGCATTTTCTTGTTTTGTATAACAGAAGGAAAATAAACGGAGACACTGAAGGAACTATACCACTGTATTGGTTGAAAGTTCCATTGGACTTCTGTTCATTTAATGAGACTTGTGCTCATCAGATCAAAGTCATGGCATTCTACAGATATTGCATGCTACAGACATCGTCTGGAAAAGTAAGAAGAGTGTGGGAAAATGAATCAAGGCCACCTTCCTTCTGGGCCTAGCCCCATTTTGTGATAATTGGATGATGCTGGTATAATCCAAACTATGGTAGGGAAACTATAGCTCAGAAAAATTGACCAGTTCAAGTTCACAGAGCAAGATAGAACCAGGATTAAAATTCGTATAAGTTTAGGCCTGATGGTCTCTCTCTCTAAAACTGCATGTTCTTGAAAGCAGCATAAACATCAAAGTAATCCAACCCCAGTATCAGAAATGAAAATCTTATGCAAGTCACCTTCATACAATTTTGGAAAATGACTATAAACTTAATTGTAATCTAAAACAACAGAAATATGAATAGATAGAGACAGGGAAGAAAAATCTTTTGGATGTCAATGCTATGACTGCATGTACTTTTTTTTGGTACCTTAGGAGCTAATTGGACCATTTTAATGTGCACATAAATATCACACTTTTATTTTCAAAGATTCATAAAATGCTGACAACCCGCCAGCAAGATAGCTTTAAAATTCAAACTACAAACATGTAATCTTTGTAAAACATAGAACCCATGTTCATGTGTAATGAACAGATTTAAACCTACTTCTCATGCGAGAATTTCTAAAGATTTAAATAGTACCTGCCACACTTAAACAAAATCACTTTATCTTTTGGTACTGTAACTGTTATGACTCATGCATTTTAAAGAGTGCATGCTCTGAGACTACCTGCAAATATCAGGCAAGTAATGACAAAGTCTTCCTGAAATTAACTCTATATGTTTAATGCAATCAGTATTTTAATTTAGCATTTTGGCTGGCTTCAGAGATGGTATGATTGCTCCTCTGTAACTAAAGCATAGATTCTATTCAGACATTTATGCATTCCATTCCATCTGATTAAAAGCATTTTGATATAAGAGATATTTGGATTACTCTTAAAAACATATTTTAAAAACCGCTTTGCTCAAATTAAGTATTCAAACATGCTCCCTCCTTTTGGCTGCTGAACTGAGATTTACTATAATGGTGCCAAAAATATATTTGCACTGATATAACTTAGTCGATGGAAATAAAAACCTAATTCTGTCACAGGAGTAACTAGGACAACTAAAATGCAGGAGCACCCATGAATTGCCTTTGTTCCATCACAATTACAGTCACAAAAATATTTATGTTAAGGGAAGAGCTTCTGACACCGAAATAAGTGGGAAGTGAGGTTTTAAAGATGAAAATAGAAGCTGTGAGCACTCACAGACTACAGTTTATTTGAAGATATGAACCATTGCACCTACCTAGTCAGTACTAATGAACACTATAATCACTATAATCACACAAAAAAACCAACTACACATTAGGAGAGAACCGAACTATTATTTAGAACATTTCACTAGATTTTTGTTGGGGTAATTTCATTTCAAAACGGTTAATGAATTTTGAACGGCCTCTTTAAAAAGATTTTTTCCTTTTAATATGGATTTTGTTGGGGCTCACCTCATATCTTTATTTCTCCCCTTTTAAATAAGTTTATGAAAAATAACATGAAAAATCGTTCACAGTAAACCTTCACAACCTGATCTTTCTATAACACCAACAAGTGTGGTCTACTACTTTGTTGAATTTTGTTTTGTATCCATAATCCTTCCATTTTACTTTAGAGCAGCACCTCCCTTAATAAAATACACAATGGAAGTGGTCAAGAATGGTGTAGGCGTGCAACCAGGCATACGGATCTAAATGGAAGCTCCATGCTAGTAAACAATCTAGCACACTCTAGTATACAAAGTTCCATACAACTTTGAAACCTAAGTTTCAAACAGTGCTTGGAGACACATTAGCTCTACAAAAATGAAAATTGACCTATTTTTGCAAAACACACATTCTGCAGGAAGTGGTGAAAGCACCCAATTGCTTTCCCTCTGCTCTTCATCTTGGATACCACTAAAACCCAAAAGCATCATCTGGTTTTGCCTTTTTTTTCTGCCGACATGACATCTCAACACCCTGCCGACATGACATCTCTAACTGATTTAGAATTTGGAAGTACAAAAGAATCCAGTAAAGGATGCCGCTGCCGCCGTACAGCTGGAAAAGGGGTTGCTTTTTTTTTATTTTTTTAAAAGATTTTATTTATTTATTTGACAGAGACAGAGAGAGAGAGAGAGAGAGAGATCACAAGTAGGCATAGAGGCAGGCAGAGAGAGAGAGGGAAGCGGAGTCCCCACTGAGCAGGGATCCCAATGTGGGGCTCAATCCCAGGACCCTGAGATCATGACCTGAGCCAAAGGCAGAGGCTTTAACCCACTGAGCCACCCAGGGACCCCTGGAAAAGGGGTTTCTTAAAGGAAAGGGAAATGTTCTGCAAACTAACCCAAAGCAACCATTGCCCTGTCCCTCCTCCTTCCCCTCACCAGTATCTTTTACCAACCAAAAAAAAAAAAAAAAGCTTCCAGTTGCCCTATAATCCTTGATGTACAATATGAGGTAACCAGGTTTTAGCATCTCCATCTTACAGGTAAGGATACTGCAGATCACAGAGATTTAGTGACTTCCTGAGTCTTATATCCCTAAAAGTGAAGGCAGTGACCCAATTCTGACCATCTCTCTCAAAGCCTGATCTTCCTTCCATTAATACTTTCTTAAAGTTCATATAAACTCTCAGTTCAACTACTGATATTTTCCCACTTTTTAGATTTAAAGATTTAGTTCTCAAGGATCTCCTCATAAAACAGATGTTACTCTCTGCAGCCAGAGACCCTGTGCACATATCTGAAAGTCTGGGTGATGACTACACATTATTTCAATGGATTTCTATAAGATAGCTACAGGAAAGTTTAATGTGTGTACAAATCCAACAGATAAAGCACTGTTGAGAACCAGTGTTCATTGTATTATCAGTTTCAGCCTGATAATTTGATATGACAGGTGTGAGACACAAGCTACGAATCTCTCCTTCTTAAAACAATAATTGTGAGCCTTTATTCTACACCAGGAATATCAAGGTCATTGTCTGGATCAAACCTAAAAGGGAGTTTCCATCAACAGATGTCATAACAGATAAGCACCAATTTGACATGCTCTTGCAGAACTATCACCTGCTATCAGAATGGCTATGACAGCTGTGTAGTAGTAAGACAATGTGGGCCAATTCATCAGTCCTCTGGGCCCCAAGTGTTCCCCTAATGGGCATGACAAACATATGCCGTACTGCCACACAATGGGTGTTTATTACTGTAGGGTTGTTTGTATAACAATCCAATTAATCAGTGTTGATAGTCATGTATTTTTTGTAATTGATGGAAAGCCAGAGTTGCATAACTCTACTGAATGACTATATCCTCTGCTCAGTATGAGGGCCTTTGGAAAGGAAAACGGAGACTACTTTGTGTGTGCATATATAAGAGCACACACACACACACACACACAATCCTACCAATATATAAATAACATATACATTTCCTGGGCTTTGATGTGAAGTTGTCTTTGCCATGCAGATACACTTCTACTTGCCTGGCCAAGTCCTGCCTACTTTTGAAAGACTCAATTTAAATGCTGTCCTGGGTCTCAAGTTCCCCATGCTTCTAGAGCTTCAGCAGGTATTTTAAAGAGGGACTCAGACTGGATAGGGATTAGGGTAGGTTGATTAGCTCAGATTATCTCATTGTAATCAACAGTCTCTCCTCAGCTCCAGTTGACAGTTGCCAAAAGGAACCTGCTGTCAAGGTTATCAAGTCTTCAGTATTTCAAGAGAAGTGGAAGTCAGAATTTTTATTTGCCATCCTTAAATTCTTAAATTTTGGCAACTGTTTATATTTATGATTTCCCTGAAATTTGAGCCTGAGATAAAGACTTGAAAGTAGTTTATTTGGGAAATGATTCCAAGAGACAGGAGCAAGAAAAATAAGGCACAAAAGGCATCATAACCAACCAAAGGGGTGCTAGTGACATCCTATGGGCCTCAGGGACATACCACAGAATGGCTCCAAGAATCTTCCCTGTGCATGATGGAAAGTAGGGGCATGAATCCTCTAGCCCCTGTCCTTTAGTGGTTAACTGTTGCTACACCTCCCTATTGTACCTGCCAAAGTGCTGAGTGGCTCCTTCAGTATGAGAGAAAGCCCTGACAAAGAAAACAACTGTGCCTGAAGTGGGCTGCATTCAGCATTCCTGGAATCACAGCTGTGACTGAAATTAGAGGTAACTGAGGAGATGTGACTTATGGCACCAAAACCAACTACTACAGCAACTATTAACATTGTAACCATAGGGCAGGTCAAAGGATTAATGGGCACAGGCCTGATTTGGCTTATGGGCTCTATGTGTTTTTCATCTTGAGGAATGCCCTCCCTAACTACCTCCCAGAGCAAAGTCCCTCAGAGTGAAGCTCCTCCACCCAACAGAATGTCAGTATTTACACCACTGAACTACATCATTCATGGTGGTGTCTATCAGTCCCCTCCACTATGGGCACCCTGAGGACTCTGTCCTCTGTTTACTAGTTTAAGATAAGTGTTCAATAAAAATTCACTGACTGAATTAATTCACAAAAAAGGCCCATTACTGTTTGTGGGACTGAAAAAACAAATATAATTTAATTTTAAATAGTGCTCTATTAGCTATAAGTATAACCCAAACCCAATCAGGAGAAATAGTCCTAAGCTCACTAAGGAACAAAGCAATCATTTCTCCACTCCTGCCCTAGAGGAGTTAATCACTGATGTTAATTAAAAACTTTAATCACTGACAAAGATGAACTTTCTTTCCTCCACTGTCTCCACTATTAAGATTATATGATCTCAACATATATATTTCTTCATTTTAATAAAATAGTTTAGAAAAAATTATCTTTGCCACCAGAAAAACAAAAGACTTATAATTCAGTTTTATCGTCTCCTACTACTTAAACTGAATTTTCTTTATATGTGACCTAGAAATTCACTGTCAAGATAGAGTCTATCTTGATATTTGTTCCTTTCTTTGAGACTCTCACAGATTTTCCCTTGAAAGACATCTGGTCTGGCTGGCACCTGAAGGAGGCCTGAGTGACAGATCTCCATAAGGAAGTTTTATAGGTGGAAGGATTCTGGAACATTCCATAAAAATAGAGGATTTCCTTATACCAAGTGAGTGGGGTACTTCAACATAAATGGCAGAACTGTTGAACATTTCTATCCTACTTTCTACATATGGTATAAGCAGAACAGAAAAACTAAGTATTCATTAGAAAAAGCGTAATACAGAATGAAAGTATGCCCAATATATTGTCATACAAAGGACAAGAATGTACAAAGTACAAAAATATGCCCTGTGTTACTGATGTGCTATACTATTTCTGTCAATAATATATATATTATATATATCCTGGCAATAATATGTATATTGCATTATACATGATACATGGCATATATCTATAATGTACATATATATTATATATTATATTACATTATATGTATGTAATATATATTATATGTATATTATTAATATATATAATACATGCTATACATATATTATATAATGTATATACATATATACACATATAATGTATATACATATATGTATATAATATACATATAATATAATGCACATATATATATGTACATATACATATAATATTTGTATATCATATATATGTATATATATATGTAAATATATACATTTGTATATAATTATACAAATATTATATGTATTTACATTATACATAATGCATGGCATATATCTATAATGTACATATATATTTATAAATATGTTTTTAAGAAATTTTTATATATACATATATAAATTTATTTAAAATGTATAAATAGAATTTATATAAATGGATTATCAGAGGAAACTAAGTCATCATTCTTGGGTAAAATTATCATTTATAGGGGTGCCTGGATGGCTCAGGGGGTTAAAGTCTCCAACTTCAGCTCAGGTCATGATCTCAGGGTCCTGGGATGGAGCCCCGCATCAGGCTCTCTGCTCAGCAAGGAGCCTGCTCCCCCTCCCTCTCTGCCTGCCTCTCTGCCTATTGTGATCTCTCTTTCTCTCTGACAAATAAATAAATACAATCTTTAAAAATAAAAAAAAAATCATCATTTCTAGAACTAGAAACATTTGGGTAAAATTTCTATGTAATTATTTTGAAAACATTTTTTTTAAATCCTGCTTTGGTAACTTACGTCCATTAGTTCCTACATGTTCTTTTTATTCCTATATCATACTTGATGATAAAATGCCCTAATATATTCTGAAAGCTACAGAGGTAGAGGGTGGAAAAAAATTGATGAGAATCTTTTCAACCAACTTCATTCAAATCTTCCCATCTTTAGTCTATGTTGACCTTCAACCTACAGTTAGAGGTACTAGCCATGTCATGGCAAGGTGATATACCTTATAAACATTTGGGAGGACTGGGGGGAGCATAGAGGCTAATAAGATATATAAAACTTAACAAAAAAAGTTATGATCACAGAATTACCTCAGAAACACGGTTAAAAAATTTAGTTGTGCACATCTTCAAGAAAATAGAGTATTGAGTAATAACTAAGAGAGCATGGAAAAGACTCAGTCCTGTCAAAATAATCTAATCTCTGATGAAGTGACTAGCCCAGTAGATCAAGGGGAAGAAGCAAGGGACAATTTATATTTGGATATTAGCAAAGCTTTTGATTCTGTCTCTCATGACATAATCATCAATAAACTGAGAAAATACGATCCACACTGCATAGCTATGAAACGGCAGGAAGGTCACACCTGGCAAGGAGCTATCAATGGAAAAGTGTCAGCTTCAGAGACAGCATAACAAATGGGGTTCCACTTTGGTCAATTCTGGACAGTGCTCTGGTGGACTTTTTCATTAATGACCTGGGATGTGGAATAATTAGCACCACTATTAAATCCACATATAAGGCCAGACTAGAAGGAAGGGTTGAGGGAAGGAAGAGGAGGAGGCAGCAGGGGGTTGTTGAGGAATATAAATCGAAATTCAAAATAGTCTCAAATGCTTGAAAAAGAAACTGCAAGCAGAATGCTTTTCTGGAAACAACTACAACGTATGCCACTCCTTCTTTCATCATTTTCAATACACGAGCTATGAGGCAGTGCTGAGTTCCAGGGATACTTTTTAAGCAAGACGGATTCTGATTTCTAACATTACAGAAATGATGCACTTATTGAGGAAGTTCATTTAAAAGGAAATGATAACAGAGAACATTGGCTATTACAGTAAGTGTTAACACTTTGTCTGAGACACTTCCTTGATCCTGGTCCATCTTTTTTCCTCCCTTTCTCAGGCTAAGTCAGTTTCTTCTCTTAGATGCATTTACACTGTATTGGAATACTATAATGTAATCAGATTTATTTATTTGTTTTCCCTCCCAATTCCTCATCTTTGAAAGGGCATGGACCACAGATGATGTACCTTTGGGTCCCTTAAGCAAATCACCTGACACATAATGGATACTCAAAAAAAAATATTGATTTAGAACTGAAAATAAACAGCACACATGCAAAATGAGCTTTATACAGGTCAAAAAAAAAAAAAAAAAAAAATCCAGGAGTGCTGTCCTGAAATTCAAGAGTTAATGCTTCCAATTCACTCATAGTTAAAAAAAAAAAAAAATATGGGGGCACCTGGGTGGCTCAGTCGTTAAGTGTCTGCCTTCGGCCCAGGTCATGATCCCAGAGTTCTGGGATCGAGCCCCGCATCGGGCTCTCTGCTCGGCAGGAAGCCTGCTTCTCCCACTACCATTCCATCTGCTTGTGTTCCCTCTCTCACTGTGTTTCTCTCTGTAAAATAAATAAAATCTTTAAAAAAATATGTAGAAGGGCATCTTCTGCACATGTGGTAATTTTATATGGAGTAAATGGAGAAGCATTGTATAGGATGAGTGAGTGCAGAGGGCCAAGACTACATGGAGATGTCTTGCATGAGAACTACTTGAAGTGGAAAAAAGAGGCAAAGGTGGGAAGATAAAGACAGATCCAAAGAAGGAATGTTCAGGGAACCAAAAGAACCAGGGAGACTGACCACCTGGAACTGAGGCCAATAAGAATATCCCAGAAAGAGTGAGGTTAGCAGTAGCAAAGGCAGCAAAGAAAGAAAGAAGAAATACCTGGGAAGGGAATCCTACAGGTCACAATTTAGGCAAAACATATTGAAACTGTGAGTAAAAGAGAAGACAGACATCCAAGGACAGGGACATTCAAGGGTATGGGTCTAGAAAACACAAAACCAACTGTGGCACAAAGTGTACAATGGTCCAAGTAAGCATAAATAATAAAGATTAAGAAGAGAAGTTCTTAGCTGGAAGAATGGTGTCCATACAGAAATATATACACACAGACATAGAACAGATTAATCAACTAGAAAGAGAATATACTGAGTCTACAAAAATAATAAAGACACAATAGAAGGTAAATTCTCAACCTTAATGGGAGGAGAAGGCTTCCATCATTGAATTTAAAGTTCCATTTCCTTGTGCATCTATTGCACTAATACAGTCTTCCAGGGACAGTGCTCATTTCAGTAGATAGTAACTTACAGTAAATGTGTCAATTTTGTCCAGAAACTCATCTTTCTATTCAATAAATTCTATTCTTAAATATGGCCGTATGTATCTCAGCTTTCTTGTGGCTCCATTCTGTGGTGTATAAGAATTGTCATATCTCACATTTAAAGGAGCTATCACTTTATAGAATTTGGCTTTTCTTTCCATTTTCTCTTCATTTGTATTGAGGGAAGGGGCAATGAGAGAACAATGTGGAAAGAAGTGAGAGTGAACCACTCATTTGAAAACTCCACATCTAATATGATTTCTCAGTCTTAAACCTTGTTTCTGAAACTTCTACAGTCATAAACTTAACTGGCTTACCTTTAAATATTTTATTTATTTATTTGACAGAGAGAGAGAGAGAGAGATATCACAAGTAGGTAGAGAGGCAGGCAGGGAGAAAGGGGGAAGCAGTCTCCTCGCTGAGCAGAGAGCCCGATGTGGGGCTTGATCTCAGAACCCTGAGATCATGACCTGAGCTGAAGGCAGAGGCTTTAACCCACTGAGCCACCCATTAACTGGCTTACCTTTAATCACAGAGAATGACTTGGTACTGAAATATCTATTTCCCTAGATAATCCACACAATCTAAGATAAACAATAATAAATATTTGAGGTGATCAAAATGTGATCTGATCTTTTTCAATAGCTAAACTCTCATGGGCACTGCAGATAGCTCAGATAAAAGGATTGGTTTAAAAACTGAAAAATGAGCAACCAGAAGTCAATACAAAAATTGAATTCTAACATTTACTCATAAAAATTAAATAATAACTCTAATTGAATCACCTAATTGCATTGTATATGAATTTTGTTATCAATCATGTGATGAAAAAGTTAGAAGCTATGTGTTGCAGTCTTTAAAATAATTCGTATCAGTATGAGGTTATGTTTTCTCCCCCCACTCCCTGCACAAAATTATTTCTAAATAACTTTTGAGTATTACTGGCGTCAACAATATTGACACAATTCTTCAGTTAAAGCTATTAAATCTATTTGGGTGTATCTGATTCCAGGGACCTAAACCAAGGGGTAGAAATGAAAAATTACAAACATGTGGCTGATTAGAAAAATAGTTATAAGAGGCCTTACTGCTGTTATTATTGAATGTACAAGTGAAATAACCATTAGCCTCTTTTAACCACTGGAAAACACCCTATGGTGGTACTTGACTGATTCGATGCATTTTTGTACACAATTGCTGTGCTAATGGAGCAGACATTTACCCCATAACAAAGGAAATCTCAAATGTAAGCCTTAGGTTTTATAGTTATTCCAGAATACCAAACCGCCACTAAAGATTTTAAATGAAGCCCCTGCTGATCTATTTGCTGGTTAAACTCTTTTGTCTCCTCAAAACGGTAACATCACTCACAGGACAAATTATTGATAAATTGCAGAATTTCAAACAAAGATAAGCAGGGAATTAAAAATCCATGACAGATGTTTGCTTTAGGAAATGCACTTAACAGAATATGATTGTTGGTCTATAACCAGTTTTTCCCTTGCGTTTTTCAAGACATAAAGGTCTGTGCAAGTTTCCTATTATAACAACATACTGAAGAGCAGAATTGGTTCAGCTATGGAAAGAGTGAGTTGGGCCAAGCAGTCTTTTGATTGCTGAGGATAATCTATAAACGCAAGACACCACGTTGACCCTCGAAGTGATCTCTTCTCACCTCCTCACAAGGGATGGCAAGCCAGTGATTTTGTTATAGGGTACAAAACAGCATTTAGGAAAGGTTCCTAAAGGAAATCATTCTTCCATTCAACGGTGTTGCTATGGTAACCAAACCAATCAAGCTTCTTCACAAAGGCTTTTATGTCAAGTTCTGTTAGCAAACTCATAGAGAAAGTATAACTCAACTAAATTAACACTACATCTGTTACCTTATTAGAGATAGGCGAAAGGCACAAATCCTTTTCAAACTTAGAGAATATGTACTCCTTCCATATCAACATTTTAAATTAGTCAAGTTCAGTCTTTTTAAATAAATACAACTCTCTTGAAGGCTCTTCTGGAAGAGGGGAAAAGGAATTTACCTAGCAGTACTTACCCTTTCCAAAAATGGAATTTTTCCTCTACTTTCCAAGGAACACAAGAAAATTCTTACACCTTGCTAATTCTTTTATTATCATTTCTTTGTAAATCTGTGCTTCAGATACATTTGTACTATCAGTATGACTTACATGGAAAAATCCTAGAATTTACCACCAATCATTTTTAAGACAGAATAGATAGAGAAACACTATAGCTTCATTTTATTAATGGGCATTTTTCTTTAGCATGGCTTGATGAAGCTATAATATGGATTACAGGCTTAAATTTGAAGTCTATTTTATATTAGTGACATGGTTTCACACTATGGTAATTCCATTTTTATGGGACACTCCTCATGTTAGTTTAATTTACTTACTAAAAATAACTCTGTGACGCCTGGCCGCCTCAGTGGGTTAAGCGTCTGCCTTTGGCTCAGGTCATGATCCTGGGGTCTTGGGATGGAGCTCTGGCTTCTTGGCTCCCTGCTCAGCAGGGAGCCTGCTTCTCCCTCTACCTCTCCCCCTCCCCCATGCACTCTTTCTCTCAAATAAATAAATAAATAGAATCATTATAAAATAAAAATAAAAATAGCTCTGACCAACAAGCTTTGGTAAACTTAATAATAGGATACTCAACTCCAAAGCCAATGGATTTTCAAGAAAATATCAGTAAATCACTCACATTCCTATCTTTAATTTTATTCAGAAATACTAAAAGAAGGCTGATGATAGAATTCTTAAAATACACAAGAAGCAAACTGATGATTGAAGTGAAGAGTTAATAGGTTAAGTCTCTGTCCTAATATCAAGTTCCGATTTTAAATAATCATCGTTTTCTTCCTAGACTCAGTAGAAGAATTTCAAGATTCTGATAACCAGACTTCACTCCAAAACACCTGACAACTGTGACCAGGTGGGAAATAATTACCAAGATAAGGGCTTGGACCGAATAGACCCAAAATGAGCTGCTCAGAGGTTTTTAAAAGACTAAACATTATCAATACCATTAAATATAAGTTTTTGTACACATCACTCTTCCAAACTAAGTACCTGGCTATGATTTGACGCATGGGCAGTTTAATATAAATATTTTCAGGGCATATTAGCCTGAGTAAAATTGTAAATTAAAACCTGAAACACTATAAATTAAGATCATCCATTTTAATTTTTATATCAATTAGCTAAAACATCGATCTAAAACTTTGGAAATTATCATTTTAATTGATTTTATTTTTAAATATAAAGTTATATACCTAATAACAAATATGATAACACTTTGCATTTGTATGTCCACTCAAAAATTTACTATGTATATTCTTACTCTATTTATTCTCACTTTATTTTACTGTCTACAATTCTGGGACACAGGCAGGGAGATAAGAGGGGAAGAAAGTGAGGTTTAATTAGTTTTAATAACATTTATTTATAATGCTGTTGTTTATAATAATGATTATAAGAACAATTTGGTAATCACCTATTATAGGCCAGGTATTGTCTATTCCAAGATCTCATCATTCCTTCTCTCTCTGATTCTCATAATAATTCTGAGATGTGGTTATTCTCATTTTACAGATTAAAAAAAAAAAAGATTCAGAGACATTAGTCTGCAAAAACCACAGTCAATAAACCCACCTCCCAAAATTCAAAGATCAGATCCACTGAACTGACATTATCACTCATTTGCTCTAACAGACTAAATACTCAGATGTGCTCCCTACTAGACCATTCCCTCTTATAAATATATTTAATTGTTGCTAATGAAACCATTTATAAAATTTCACACAAATTGTTAATTTGTTTCTGATCATTGCAAATTTCCATCTCACAGATACATTCAGGTATTTTTATAGCAATAAAATATAGACATCCTAAAATACAGAATTGTTGTAGTCACAACAGATTTAAACAGTTAGTCTTGATAGTTTCCCTCTTTTCACTTAGAACACTGTATCCTGTAATAAAGGAGGGAAAAGACATAGCCCACTAATTGTAACATTTGTTGTGTTAAATATAAAATACCACTATACCAGAACAAGGTATAAGTGCTAGGAAGTGAGAGTTTAACGAGAGCTGAAATTCCAAGATCAAGGGACATATGATCTTATTATCCTTAACCTTATTAGAATAAAATAAATTACTAACTTTGATGACATAAAATACCCAGCTTTCTGAATCCTGGCCATTTCTTTGCTAAGTAAAGATATTATTTAACAAAATTTGCCACATACTTGACTATTTGAATAAATGAAATATATAAAATACACATAAATTCTTTCTGCTAAAACATATTTTATATATTTTATTTTATATTGATATATCTTAATACTAATATATTAATTTATATTTTACATCAAGATATCTAATATAAGAGCTTTTTGGGAAACTTGGAACACGTACTAACCTTCTATATGACATTTTCATTGTTTTCAATAAAACTAGCTGGGAAATTTTTAGTTAAGGCCAGATTTTTTTGTGACACAATATTGTGAATTTCTTGATAGCTAAAATTACCAGATAATTATTTTACCTGACATATAATCAGAGAACACAAAATGAGCTGAAAGAAAGATCATATGTGGGCTCTTCTGTGTCTTCTCCTTATCCACACAATGATATATTCTGAAAACCAGCTTATTATAAAAATAGAACAATGACAATTGTCAATCCCATGACAATTGAATGTCCTTGTGTCAAATTTCTTAAAGCAGCCTTTCACAACAGACAACATTGCTTTTGAGGCAGGATGCTAGATGTTCTGAAATTCTTTGTCTCTGCAATATCAAAGATAAAAGTAGAAAAATCAATATATTTAATAAGATATTATAAGATTATTAATACTTTATATATAATTTCAAGTGTAATATGACATATATGCATATTTAACACAACTACCTATCATGCAGGTGCATTTTATTATGCCCATTGTACAGATGTATAAACTGAGGCACAAATAAATTAAGTAATTTGACCCTAAGTCACTCAGCTAGTAAGTGGCAGAGCTAAGATTCTATACTAGGCAATCTAGCTCCATAAATCATTCTTTAAACCTCAGCATTTAAGATGAGGATAGGGTCCCTGCCCTCACTCCAGCTTTTTATTTGGACAGGAATCAAACAATGTACTCATCACTGGTAACAGAATATGGCCATATTTATTGGTTAATTATAAAATGTCAGTATTTAAAATGAGGAATTTCTTGGTGAATTTCTTGAAGTGAAAATATATACACTCTACACAGTACACGCATGCAGGGGTGTATGGATTTATGTCTCTGGATCCATGTAAGACTCACAGAGCATAGTCACAAAATGCCTTTATTTCACCTTCCACCATACCTTTATTTAAAATTTATTAAGGGCAAAGTTATCTGCCCTATGTGACAAGTCAAGCAGTTCAATTACTTTCCTATTGAATAATATGATGACTTATAGTCACTTTAAGTCACCAAATACAGTCCCAATTCAGAAACTAGAGTGCTCAATTAAATATGTTAGTCATAGTTAAAATGTACTAGTTACAGATAGCTCACTCTTCCAGCCAGGATTGGCTGCAGACCAGCACCCAAAAGAAAAGGAGATAGTCTGTCTCTTTTTTTCTTTTTTTCTTTCTTTCTTTCTTTCTTTCTTTCTTTCTTTCTTTCTTTCTTTCTTTCTTTCTTTCTTTCTTTCTTTCTTTCTTTCTTTCTTTCTTTTTAATCTCTTTTGATTCCTCAGTTCCTCCAATGGATAGATAAATTTCCAAACCACCAGGTTGGAGCGCTGAGGAAAATGAGAGTAAGAAAATTCTCATTGGGTACAGTTGATAGCTGACTACATGTTGTCTAGATCTGGTTACTCTTTATAGATAGCTTGTTCTCTCTCTCCTTCTCTTTCTCTGAGTCTATCACCTGCTATACTTTATAGGGATGTTATAATCTCCCACATGCATCACTTACTCCTTGCACAGCCCCTAAGAATCCAGAGTAACTTCTGGTGAGGCTTGCTCCTTTCTCCTGGCAGCAAATTGCATAGAGTCCAAAAGGGCCTCAGTTCTTTCTTAAAAATGGCCCATATTTTATCCCAGGAAGCACAAATGGAGGGGAAGTCAATGTTTATGAAGTTACCTCTTCTTTCCTCCACTTCATGATAAACAGTAAACAGGCCTATACCTATTTCTTTAAAGACACCTTTCCACTAGATTCCTTCAAGTTCTGAAAAGACGTAAAGCTCTAAAGGTGGTTCCCTGAAAGTTTCTTCCCTGATTGGCTTAGTCAAGGTGGTGGGAAAGGCACTGGAAAAATAGCACTCCTCAAAAAATTTGTCTTCATGAGGATGCCTGGGTGGCTCAGTCTGCTCAGGTCATGATCCCAGAGTCCTAGGATTGAGTCCAGACTCTCTGCTTTATGGGGATCCTGCTTCTCCCATTCCCTCTACTGCTCCCCCTGCTTGTACTATCTCTCTCTAACAAATGAATAAATAAAATATTTTTTAAAATTGTCTTTACGAATCCTCTCCTTAATGCCCAGCCCCTTAAACAACTTTTCAGTATTTCTTTTGAAAGTTTGATGTCTGGTATCTATCATCTTCAGTCGCAGCCAAAACTAGTATTTTAATACCTTTACTTACATATTTATAATAAACCTTCTGGACACTGGAGATGTTATTTGAATTAAGTTTAAAATCAATTTCAAATGATGAGTTAATCTTGAGTAAGATATTTTAAACACTGATGCTGTTATTTTAAGAACTTAAAATACCAATTATGAATATGTCATTATAAAGGAAATTTCTATGACTACTTCTATTTTGATAGTTTATATTTATTATTATTTGTTCATTAATAACATTGTGTTTCCTTATAGATGTGCCAGATATTCAATAATCAAAACAATAAATATCCTCATTATTAATCTTAGAATAAGGTGAATTTCTTTTGTAAAATGACTCATTATTATAAAAATTACTAAAAATTTTATGACAAAATACTGCGTAGATATGTATCATCCTCAAATATGTCCATATTTCCCTCCCTCGATCTCCCAAGTAAGCTAACTCTGAAACAAGGCAAGAGTCTTTATGTATTCTGTGATCACATGCAGTTACAGGATTTGTTTCTACCATTTAGGCAAACAAGAAAGTCATGGTAAAGGTAGATAACATGGGGGCACCTGGGTGGCTCAGTGTAAGTGTCTATCGTTGGCTCAGGTGCTGATCACAGGGTCCTATGATTGAGCCCCGCCTCAGGCTCCCCACTCGGCAGTGGGGTGTCTACTTTTCCCTCTCCCTCTCTCCTGCTCCTCTCCCTCGCCCTCCACCCCATCCCTTCCCCCTGCTCTTGCTCTTTCTCTTTCTCTCTCAAATAACTTTAAAAAGTGGGAAAGATGTTTGTTAGTTATTTTTGTTTTATTTTGTTTTACTTAGTAGGCATTTGCCAGCTTCTATTATTCCTTAAATACACAAGGGGCTATGTTTTTTATTCTGTACCAGGTTGAGTCAGTGTCAGTTTCCTCAATGACTTAGGACATCTGTTCTCTCTGACTTTTGCCCTTGAAACAATTACCCACACCCTGGTAATGTCTGCATCAGCCAGGGTTCTAACACCCTAACTGCTATAAAAAGCACACAGAGACTGAGAAATGAATGACTATAAGAACCAGAGATAAAATGTTAAAGTGTGAACCAATATAAACATGTGTTCTGTCAGAGAAAGTGTGCTTTAAATTGTGCACAGCCAGGTGCTCACTACAATTTGGAAATTCTCCCAGAGAGATTAGAATTACTGCATTTATACCTGGATAGAAGGTTAAAGACATGGTTGTTGAAGGATAATGTTAAAATACTACCACAAGGGAAGGGCAAAGTGCAATGCTTTACAGAGATGGAAGCTTTATAAAAGGCATACACATGCTTACAAATCCAGTATCAATGATAATAGTAAGTGATACTATCTGGGGCTTATCTGTATAATGCATTCATCTCTCATAACCCTCTGTGGGGGGGTATTATATTTTATCCTCAAATTACAGATAAGGAAACCAAAGTTGACAGAAGTTAACCAACTGTCTCAGGTCGTGGAGCTGACAATAGAAAATAACTTGGATCCAGTTCTGTTAAAACTCAAAGCCCCCATCTCGCAAAACCACTGCATGTGCTGCTGTCATTTACTTTAAGATAAGACAATTTAACAGGTTAGAAAGCAGAAAGGATGGACAGATTTCTGTTCCTCTAAACTAAATTCAGTGTTCACACAGCCACATTGTGATCTTTCTAAACTACACTTCTGTTCAGGTCAGTCCTCTGCGTGAAACCCTCTGATGCTTCCTCATTCACAGCTGAAGAAAAAACAAATAAATGTTCCAGCAAAATATGTAATACTCCGTGTTCTGTCTTCCTCTTGTTAAATATAACCACCCACTCCCTGAGCCCCCTCTTGAAACCCTCTTGCAACTTGGTATTCTATTGCGCCATACAATCCTGGTTTACTTCCTATCAATTGGACTGCTCTTTCTGGGCTCCTTAAAACTTCCAGCTCCTTTTCCTGACCTCTAAGTACTTTGTGCCCCATTGGCTCTCTCTTCATGACATCCCTGGGTGATTTCACCTCTGTCCACATAGTTTAATGTTTTCAAGTTTTTATATCCATGGCGAACACACCTTTGACCTACAGACTTGTATTATACATAGTACCCCTCTCTCCTTGGATGTTTCATGGGGACCTCAAACCAAAGGTTTCCAAAATGATTTCCCCATCTCCTAATGTGCTCACTCATCAATTTCTCCCATCTCAGTAAATGACATCATTTCAAGATAAAAGCTTATATCTATTCTCCATTTGTATCTGTCCCTCCTCTTCTTTCTCTACCTGCACTTAATCCATCAGAAATCCTATCTCCATTGTCCCTGCCATCTCTCCTACTACCACATATAACAGCTTCCTAAATGGCCTTCCTACATCTACTCTTATACCTCCCAGTCTATCCTTTATAAGCTTTTTAAAACAAAAATCCTCTACCTACAGCTCCTCCCACAGTCCCACTGGGCCTTAAATGAAATCCAACTTCTCTACCAAAGCCATCAATCCCTTCTGACCAGCTCTCTCCAATCTAACCATTCTCCATTACTCCACCACCTTCAAACTTGGCTGGAAAGTTCATCAAACAGCTAATTCCACCTCTTGTCCTTCACTCATGCTGATATTCACTACCCATATCCAACTGATTACTTTTCATCCTTCAGACCTCAATTCAAATGTTGTCTCCAAAGAGAGATTTGCAAGGCCAGGATCTATGAGGGCAAGAACCATTTTTTTTTTCTTCATAATCCTTAACCATTCCATTATTGCATATTAAGGTATTATTTCATGCTTCTTCTGATGACAAGCTCTCCACTCTTAGGCTGCATGGATCACCAGTAAATATTCAGTGCCTAGTGTGGTGCTTGGCAGTACAGAAGACCTTCCACAAGTACTAAAGTTAAGGTAAAGCCTTGTGTGATCTGGTCCCTGGCTGTCTCTCCCAATTTTCTAACTCCATACTCTTGTTCTTGCCATGTCTTTAAAAGGCTTAAGGGTTACCCAAAGAGCACATCTCCTTGGAATATGCTGCTCATTCAGTCTGGAGAATTCCTTCCCTCCTTGTTTAAACTGGCAGATCTCTGCTCACAGCCTGGATCCAACTGTAGGATCTTCTATTTTCTCTCCCCTCAAACACAAAACACAAAACATGAAAAGAGAGACACCGGGGTGGAGTTGATTACTTCCTCTTCTATAGGTTCACTGTACTTCTATTAAAATATTATCACACTAACTTGTTATAATCTGTTCTCATATCTATCTCCTAGATTAAGCTCATTAAGGATAAGGATGATTTCTAATTCATATTTCAAGCCCTAGCCTAGCAAAACCTATGGTGAAAGAATAGATGACTTAACCCATTAATCTGTCTGGTATTCAAGGAATTTTAGTTTTCTGCCACAAAAAGTAACCAAATTCCTTTTTCCCCCCAGACCTTGCAAAGTAATTCAACTCATCATTTACATTTCAAAACAGAGCATGCCTTTAGCCTATAGGCTATTTATCATGTCCCTTCACCCAAAGATTTATTCTTGTTCACTAGGGGTTATTAAAATTTTTGAATTAAACTAAACATGGATCTAACCCAATTAAGCCATAGCTAAATGAATGTGAATAGGTTCCATTTAAAATAATAACCCTGAAATTATGTGGAAGAGTATCTTTCTCAGGAAAATCTACATTTTCATAATTATTAGTATAATATCCTGAAGCACATTTAATTAGCACTTATCACCATCCTCAAAATAATAACAAGATAATAATATATTCAAAAATGTGTTGGGCACAGTATGATCTATTTTGCTAGTAAGTCCACTATTAAAAAAAGGAAGTGATTCCCATGAAAGTCTATTGGTTACATAAAAAACAGATGAAGAACTGTATGTAATGATTATGAAACACACATGCCTGAAAGAAAAAGAATCATTTCCATCTTCAAAAGATTTTTTCTTTTTTTTTCTTTTTTTTTCTTTTTTTTTTCCAAAAGATTTATGCTTTGAAACTGGAGGTGTTTAAATAATTGTGTTTAAACATGAATATACTAAAAGTACTATAAGATAAACAAGGACACAAAGCTACTGTGAAATATACACAGTTGCTACAGAATTGAGACCAGGTTCTGTAGAAATCGCAGAACTAGTTGTCAAAATTGAGAAGGTAACAGGTTATTATTGTGTATATAGCTCTAAAAAACATAAAAAAATAAAATACCAAGACCATGTTTGGTGGCTTCATTGTAAAACTTTACTCTTTGCAATGGGTAAAATAAAATGTGCCATATAAAATTTGTGAAATGCTCCCTGTAAGTAAACTCAAGTAACTCAAGACATGGTATGTTTGTTATTATTTTAAATAACTCATAGTACTTTCATTTTCAGAGTATATGTGGGTAAGGGTGATCCACATAATGTAGTACTTGTAAGAGAAATATTCTTTGAAATATTCTATCCAGCTACCCTACAATCCAGCATATTTATCCAAAGGATACAAACATAGTGTTACAAAGTGGTACATGCACCCCAATGTTTATAGCAGCAGTGTCCGCAACAGCCAAACTATGGATAGAGCTCAGGTGTCCACTGAAAGATAAATAGATAACAAAGATATTGGTATCTATCTATCATCTATCTATCTATCTATCTATCTATCTATCTATCTATCATCTATCTACGCACACAATGGAATATTACTCAGCCATCAAAAATAATGAAATCTTGCCATTTGTAACAACGTGGACAGAACTAGAGGGTATTATGCTAAGTAAAATAAGTCAGTCAGAAAAACACAAATATCAGATGATTTCACTCATATATGGCATTTAAGAAACCAAACAGATAAACATAGCGGAAGGGAAGGAAAAATAAAGATGAAATCAGAGAGGAAGACAAACCACAGAGGCCCTTAATTACAGGAAACAAACTGAGGGTTGCTGGAGGGGAGGTGGGTAGGAAAAAGGGATAATTGGCATTAAGGGAGGACACCCGAAGTAATGAGCACTGGGTATTATATGTAATTGATGAACCAATAATTCTACCTTTGAAACTAATAATATACTATATGTTAATTAAACTGAATTTAAATTTAAAAAAAAAGAAATACTCTATCATATTACACTGGTGATGCCATATGTTGTATACATCCATTTTACATTTACTGTTGAGAGCTTGCTAATTTGAATAAATAATTACCACTAAAGCTTTCTTAGTTATTCATGCAAAGTATTTTTTCATATTTAAAAAATTGAAATACAATTCATGTAGTGAAATGCATAGATCTTCAGTGCGATTGAATGAATTGTCACAATTGGCATGAGCATATGACCATTATAATCATAACCATACCATACAACCCACATCTTCATCCAGATATACAAATTTCCATTATCCTGGAAAGCTCCCTCCTGTCCTCGTCCGGCCATTCTCTACCACCCACACACATCTCCCACACACCTCCATCCTCAAGGAAAACACTGTCATGATTTCTGTCACTATAGATTACTTTTACTTGTTTTAAACTTCACATAAAGGAAATCATATAGCATGTACTCTTTTGGATCTGTCTTCTTTTGACCAATATATGTTTTTAAGATCTGTGTGCTTTATACATTTATCAATAGTTCATGCTTAGTAGCTTTCCATCGTGGGTTGAAAACCTTGGCCAGACGGACATTTTTTGAAGACTATTATAAACTCCAGAGAGGGGCGCCTGGGTGGCTCAGTCATTAAGTGTCTGCCTTTGGCTCAGGTCGTGATACCGGGGTCCTGGGACTGAGCCCGACATTGGGCTCCCTGTTTGGCGGAAAGCCTGCTTCTCTCTCTCTCGCACTCTCCCTGCTTGTGTTCCCTCTCTTGCTATGTCTCTCTCTGTCAAATAAATAAATGAAATCTTTAAAAAAAGAAAATAAATAAAATAAAACCCACAGAGTCTTTATCATAACAAGTATCGCACTGGGTTGGAGTTTGCTGGTCAACTGTACTTGCCCCACTGTGAGGATGGGATTGTGCCTGATTTGATCACTGGTGGAGGTCCAACACTTGATAGAGCATCCACCACATCCTGGAAGCCCAATTACTGGGAAGAGGATGAGCACTACTCCAAATACATTTTGTCCTAGAAATATATTTATTTGTAATGCATTTTGATCATAGGGAGTTATGTAACAACTGTAGAGTCAAATGATCAGGGACAAAGAGGCTCGTCTATCACTAACTAGCCACAACATGCACCAAGTCATTGACCTCCCTTGACCTTCACCTTTCTAATCTGTGAAATGGGAATAACAACAATGCTTTAGAAAATTACTAAGAAGGTCAAATGATATTTCTTTTAGGAAATTTCTTCATAAACTGAATAATTCTATAAAAAGTTATTATAACTGAGAAAAGTACTCTTCCTAATACTAGTAAACAAAATTTAAAAATTAAATACAAGAGCTTAAACTTACAGAGTCCTCACTATGTTTGAATCAGGCACTGTTCTTAGTCACATTGCATATATTAATTTTCTTAAAATTTTAAACAATTCCATGAAATAGATACAACTATTAACCTCATTTTATGGATGAGAAAATGAGGTAAACCAGATTAAGTGACCTGGACTGATGACTTTCTAGAAGCAAAGCTGAAATATAAACTTAGTTACTTTGGTCACAGAGCCCAAATTCTTAACCACTGTTCTGCTCCCTTTCAATAATTTTGTTTAGTGTAAATTTATACAAATTAACTAACTAACAAACACTTAACAAGAGCACTAAAGAACAAGTATGAAAAGATACAAGGAAAATTTTATAGACATTCTGAATGAGACCTCCAATCATTTTCAAAGGAATCTTGGAAGGGGTACCAATATTAAGAAATACGAGTTAAGGGGTACCTGGGTGGCATAGTCAGTTGAGCATCTGATTCTTGGTTTCAGCTCAGGTCTGATCTCAGCGTCATGAGATCAAAACCCCCATCGGGTCTGTGCTTAGCATAGAGTCTGCTTGTGTTTCTCTTTCCCTCTCCCTCTGTCCCTCCCTGTTATGCTCTCTCTCTACCTATCTAAAATAAATAAAATAAGTTAAAAAATAAAAGGAAGTAAGAGTTAAAAAAAAGAATGGAAGGTAGGAAATGAGCTAAAGTGGTTGAATACTGGATACATGATAGGGTGTCTCAAGGACAATCAAGATATCTGCGATCAAGTAGAAAAGTGAGGACCAAGGTCAACTCAGCACTTCTCCATCTCATCCAGAGAGAGGGCAGAAAGAAGGTCATGGTGAAGCAACAGTGTTTGCTTTGATCATGAAGACGCCATGTTCCTTCCAGATGATGACTGCTAGAGTACACAGCAATGGGGAAGTGGCCAATGTCTGGCTGAGAGGAAAATAAAGAGAATACAGTGCTTATGGGTATTCACATGTGAGGGTATTCCCAATTCTGCCCATAATTCAGAGAAAGAGCTCCCATGGTGATGAAATCATTCCTTAAGAAATCTCTAAACCTCTCCAAGGTCCAAACTGTTGCTTTTTTTTTTTTTAAAGTTCTTATTTTTTTGATTAATTATTAAGATGCCTTAATGAAGATTAATCAACAATAATATTAGCATTTGTTATAAAGTCTATATGTTTAATAACAAATATGCTTCAGAATTTTCAGGAATAGTTTTCTGAAGAATGCTGATGATCCAACTCCACAGTAAGATATGCATTTGAAATTTTGTGGATTTAGAAGGGACTATTGATATCATCAAATCCAACCCCCCTCACCCCCGGCAGATCAGACAACTAAGGCTCAAACTGTGCTGAGTTTCAACTTTCTGTTTCAACAAAAAATACAACAGTAGCATAGGAAGACAGAATAACATTAAGTTATAAATAAAATGTCACTAATATGTTTCAGTGACAGAAGAATTCCTTTTCACCCTAATAATCATTTTACTAGAGATTAGCTGTAACTAAGGAGCTGCATACTCATGAGCCCACATATGAGTGGATAAAGGGTTCAGACAATGAAGGAAAGTGGACTTTTTCTATAATAATTTCCTAAATACTGAAAGACAACCACCTAAATCAATATCAATCTATGGATACCAGTTAAGCATATTTTCTGCTTACCTCCCACAAACAAAGTATAGGGAGGTCCAGAACAAGTTGTCTTGTTCTTTGAAATTAGATTTTAGAAAGAAATACATTTTGATATGAATTTGACCTGCTTTGTGTACACAGGTCACATCCATATGGCAGATTACAATCACATTTTAGAAATGCATTTGTGTCCTGTACTGCATTGCTACACTATTGTTAGGAAATGGATCTGTTACAAAGTCCATAGTATTCCCAACGGTGTTACCCAGCCCCTTGTGCCCATCCACAGTGCACAGTGTGTTCCCAACAAAGCTCAAAAAGAAGGACAACTTAAAGCCAAAGTACAGAGGCTCCACCTATCTTAAGTCCCCTGAGGGAAACAGTACTTTGAGAAGGGGCCTTTGTGCTCAATCAAGTTCACAGTCACACACATGCACTCGACTGCATTACATCTGCTGAATCCCATCCTCTCTCGCTGTAGCTCTCGATGGAATCACCACAGCTGCAGGTGTCCACAGAACACCAGACCATTTTTCATAAGGTAAGGAGGAAAGAAAGCAGGGAACACGAAAAAGAAAGAAAGGATGGAAAAGGTGGGGGGTATCTACAGAAGCTGCCTATGATATTCAGTGATACCACAAACCAAGTAAGCCCAGAAGTTTTATGCTGTTAAACACTCAAAAGAAAATGGTTTTGTTTTTATTTTTCATTTTTCTGAAATTTAAGAGTGAGAAGAAGAGGCAGGGAATGGTTGCTGTTAGAGATTTTCCTCCAAAATTTTTATGAATTGAATCCTGCACTTGAAACAGATGTTCTCATTTCTGATCATTGTCTTTGTTGGATCTACCTACTGAATCCTAGGAGAATGTCAGGAAATGTTTAAACCTGAGTTGGTTTGAAAAAAAAAATAAAACAATCTTGCTTACTCTGTATCAAAGTACACTTGGCTTGTCTCCATTACATCATTACAAAATTGCATTAGGAGTATGTTATGTAAAGATGTTCAGAGACTGGACTAGAGATTATAAATTCCGTACACAATTAAAAAGAAAACCTCAATCTAATTGAGTAAAGCCAGTCATTTTGAGTGGGAAGAGAAATGACAAGGTGAGCATTATTAAATTTTGCTAAACTTTTTTTTTCACACACTAAATCACTTTACTTATTTTTTTAAAGATTTTATTTATTTATTTAACAGAGAGGAGAGAGATCACAAGTAGGCAGAGAGGCAGGCAGAGAGAGAGGGAAGCAGGCTCCCTGCTGAGCAGAGAGCCCAATGCGGGACTCAATCCCAGGACCCGAGACTATGACCTGAGCCATAGGCAGAGGCTTTAACCCACTAAGCCACCCAGGCACTGCTCACACTAAATGTCTTTAAATGTAAACTCAAAATCCTTCTGAATCAGACACATCATCTCCAATACTAACAAAAAAGAATTCATACAAGATATGTCTCTTTCAGCCCCAGCTAGAATGAATGGGATCATTCTGAAAACACTTTGCTATTCATCTCAACACTGGATTACTTTTATGAGTTGGCTGTATTATGAACACTGCAAAACCTCAGAGAAAGTTTCACAAAAGCAAACTATTTACCTATATTAATTTGGCAAAAATTGCTTTTGAAATCACAATGTTTTGCAAAAGCCATATTCTACTTTTCCTTTAGTGCCTTTTTGACAGATGGAAATGGGTACAAGTTGTAATTTACTTGTATCCATTTCCTACTTTAGTAGTGTCCAGTAAAATCATTCAAACAGCATGACAGATAAAAGGCAATAATGAAAAGTGTTTGCAATCTTCTGAGAGCTATAATGTGCACTGAATGCAAACGGTAACTGGTGATTAAAAAATACACACACACAGACACGTATGTGTATGGTGTTCACACATGTCTAATGACTACTAAAATAGTCTCCAAATGTATTTAAAGACCCTGCAATTAAAATGTAATGTAAAGTGGTGTGAAGTGATCTAGTAATCCCCCAAATTCCTAGCCCATCTTTAATTTACTTGAAGAACTGTTTTGAGAAAAATCCTAGAAGACACAGTGGAATCTGATGAAGAGGAACAGTATTTTTGTAGACATGAAAGCAGAACAACAAATAAAAGATGTCACATATGAGGACAACAGCAAGTAAAGCCATCATGTGTTTCATCAAATCACACTCCACAATTTGACAATTACGGGGAAAATGTGCGATGAATCACAAGGAAGCGAGTAAGTCAATTATGGCGATTACCAAAACAGCCACACAACATTTCAGAAATGCCTCACTGAACAGGGCCACAATACACTTCAAGTTATGTGAAACAGAAAATTAACCAGTGTTTGCACCCACTAACTGTGTTTTGTTAACAAAGTGATTTTGATTAAGTTTATGGTCACATTGCAGGATCACAAGACTTCACAAAGAGGATTACTTTAAATATGAAATCTTTCAACTGTAAAAGTAATCATGTCTGAAGGAGGCTAGATATTTAATATTTCTCTAAATTAGAGGGTTTTTTTTCCAGATTGCCCGAGGCTTCATTTTTCCATGAAGTGAATAACTACACATGTCCCCCAAAGAACAGAAAATAATATTCTAAATGAAAAGAAATGCAACCCTTCACTTCCTATTAGTACTCTCATAAATTTAATATCCACTGTTCATTATCCAGAGAGCTGTATAACATAAAATACATTTTCTTTCCTATTCTTATTTTGCCCAAGTTAAAAACAAGTCAGTCATACAATTGACTTGGTATTTTCTCTGTGGAGCCCAGAAATCTGAACAACAGTGGTAACCTATCTAGTTCATCTGGAAGTCATAGACATACAGCATACATTGAAAAGAGAAAAAAAAAAGGTGGGGGGAGATTTACAGGTTAAGATGGGAAGTTTATAGCTCTTCTCTTCTGGCTTATTGTAAAGGAAGACCTTTCTAAAGAATGAATCTTATTGGACAATATTCTACAACCTCTTACTCCCAAGAGGTTATTAACATTGATTTGAACATGTAACCTTTGAAGCTTCTGCAGGAGGTCTGGGCACAGCTACTTTTGATGATCTGTAAGCCCGATATACAATCAGTAGGTTGAGTTGAGTCTAGTAGGTGGAGGAAGAAATGAGTCCAGTAGGTGGAGATATGTATTATAAATGATAACATGTAATTATTTCATTTATTCATTTATCACTTCAATAGATGTCATATAAAAATCTCATTATTCTCTAGATCTTGTAACAAAATTTTAGGATGTAAGCATGACGATTAAAGCTAATAAGACTGTATCATATACTTGAATATGACTAAGAGAATAGATCTTAAATGTCTTCACAACAAAAAAGAAATAGTAAGGTGCCTGGGTGTCTCAGTCGTTAAGCACCTGCCTTCGGCTCAGGTCGTGATCCCAGGGTCCCGGGATCAAGCCCTGCATCAGGCTCTCTGCTCAGCGGGAAACCTGCTTCTCCCTCTCCCACTCCCCCTGTTTGTATCCTCTCTTGCTGTGTCTCTCTCTGTCAAATAAACAAATAAAATCATAAAAAAAATAGTAAATATGTGGTGGGTCAGCAGGGTTAGTTAGCTCTGTGGTGGTAACCATGCTACAATACAGAAATGTGTCAAAGCTATACACTGTGCATCTTAAACTTCTACAGTGTTTCTGTCAATAATATCTCAATAAAGAAAAAGGAAAAAAAATTAAAAATTTCAGGATGTAACATGATTGCAACTCATTAGATGAATGATGCCATCTTAATAACAGGCACAATTCACATCACTACATAATTGTTAATAATATTATGAAGTTGAATGGAAAATAACTCAGTGAATATGCTTTATTGTAAAAAAGTGAATATTCAGTAATGTACATGATAGGCTTTAATTTTTATAGATAAAAATGTATAAGGGATTAAGCAATTATGTAAAAGACTTTTGTCAACCATCTGACCATCTTCTATAATTTGTTATTTACTTCAAAATCATGTTATTAATAACTACTCTGTTCATACATCAATTTTTTTAGAATTTTTTTTATTTGTTTGAGAGAGAGTGAGCAAAGGAGAGAGAGATAAAGAGAAGGAGCAGGGAGTAGGGCAGAGGAAGAAGCAAATTCCCTGCTGAGAGGGGAGCCTGATGCTGGGTTCAATCCCAGAACTCCAGGATCATGACCTAACCCGAAGGCAGATACTTAGCCAACTGAGCCATCCAGGCACCCGAAACATCTTTTTGTAAAGGTTTATATTAAAAGGAAGAACAATGGTAAAAGTAGTAACAGTAATAGCATGAATACTAATAAAAATTGTTTTATGTGTGGAATACCCCACGTGTCAGGCACATGAGTCTTTAAATGCATTATCTCATTTAATGTTCACAGCAATAGTAATAGGCAGGTGCTCCTATCATTCCTACATCAGAGAAAAGGAGACTGAGGATGAAAGAAGCTACACAGTGAGAATTTAAATCCCAGTGCATCCAAAGATCACCACAATGAAGCAGGGCATGCAAAGATAATGATTTCCAACAAACATCCCACCGGGTCCGCCCTCTATAGCATCAGATGAGACAGTGAAATTTTTTGTTTCTCAGAGATTTTTTTTTTCCTTTCTAAAATGAAGGCAGAAAAGAAAGTAAATACAGAAGTGCTCTCTAGGGGCAGCTTAGTTTGTAACTTGAATTTATGTAGGGTTATTAAGAGTAAATAACAACTCACAGCATGGTCAACACTTTGCCTTAAAGGAGTGGGCATGACTGAACTGAGGAATCCACCAGTATGGAAAAGGTCTAACAGATATGATCTAGGCCATGCAAGGACCCGGGGTTCAAGTCAGTAATCAGGAAATGCAGTGGTCTTGGCAGATACTCAAGTGGGGCTCAGAGCATCAGATTCCAAGGGTCAGCAGAGCAGAACCAGCGCATGGGATGGTCAGAGGAACTGGATATCCCTGGCCCTTATGCCCGGTGAGACGTCATGCGGGCCCCCAAACACCAGCGGTAGCCAGGATGAGATCAGAGAGCATGGGTGGATGTGGCCTTGCATCTGAGGCATGCAGGCACAGTGCACAGGATATGTCTAGAATTGTAGCCTCTACAAACAGAGCAAAGAGAAAAATGTGCTTTCAAAAGAGTTTTGAAATTCAATCCAGGCACACTCTTGCCTCAGGAAATTGCATTCACTGGTCTCTGCTAAATTCTTCTTCCCCAGAAAGTCACCATCTCAGATGCTGACCTTCCAGGAGGCAGCTCTGAGTCCATCACACTCCCAGCACTGGTCACTTTAAATCTCTCTGCTTCCCCTGCCACGTACTTTCTTCATACTTATCACTATCTCATTTATTTTTCACACCACTGTATATCTGTTTATTGACTCTCTCTCCACAAAAATAAATATAAGAAAATATAAATTTTGTCTCTGTTGTTCTCTCCTGCATCTCCAGTGCCTAGATCCATGTCTGGGATACAGTGAGAACTCAGTAAATATTGGTTTAATTAATATATAATAAATTTCAAAGCAATACTGTCCAAATGCCGTTTTTAACTTTCTGGAGTTTTAAGTTATATGTGCTCCTACATGCTCTATTCTGTAAATTAAGACATGGCTAAATTGGTAAATAATAATAAATATAATCAAAGTTAGTGGCCCTGAAATTTGGGAATTAATTCAAGCATAAATACTGCTCAAAATGCAGAACTTGAATGTTTTGATAGTTTAAGAGAACACTGAAAAAGCAAACTACAAGATATGCTCTATTTCACAAAGAAAGAGAGCCTTTGGCACATCTCGAAAAGACCAGAGTTATTGGTTAATCACTGAAACCCATAATCTTCTCGGACTGTTTTGTTTTGTTTTGCTTTGTTTCTGGTTAAAAATAAAAAAAGGTTTTAATGTTAGGACATCTACAGAACAACTGATACATACCAAATATTATAATCAAAATCCATCCTTACAAAAAATATAGAAATTAATTTTTAAAATCTCAATATATAATTTAAAATCTTCAATATATAATTCTTTTTTTCAATATATAATTCTTAATTTTAGGTCTTCAGTTCAGAACTTTAAAAAGAACACTTTATTATTTTTTAAAGATTTTATTTATTTATTTGTCAAAAAGAGAGAGAGCACAGCAGGGAGAGTGGCAGGCAGAGGGAGAAGCAGGCTCCCAGCTGAGAGGGAGCCCTATGTAGGCTAGATCCCAGGATCCTGGGATCACTACCTGAGCCAAAGGCAGACATTTAACTGACTGAGAAACTCAGGCACCCAATGAAAACATTTTAAAAATAGGATATAGAGGGGTGCTTGGGTGGCTCAGTGGGTTAAAGCCTCTGCCTTCGGCTCAGGTCATGATCTCAGGGTTCTGGGATCGAGCCCCGCATTGGGCTCTCTGCTCAGCAGGGAGTCTGCTTCTCCCTCTCTCTCTGCCTGCCTCTCTGCCTACTTGTGATCTCTCTCTGTGTGTCAAATAAATAAAATCTTTAAAAAAATAGGATATAGAACAAAAAGATGAAAACTTATGCATACGCAGATTAAATGTTATTTTTCTTCCAACTAAAGAACTAATTGACAGAATTCTGCAATCACGAAACCTGGGTTTTAAGTCAAAATTGGCACTCCCTAGTTAGAAAATTATCTAGCATCTAACTTTGAAAATGAAAAACTGTACCATTTAAAACAAAAGTAGTTTGCTTGTTTTATGTGATGTTATAAAGAAAAAGGATATAATTTCCACTGTAATTAAGCATTTGACTATAATTAAATTATATATAATGTGCCCACTTCTCAGAACACAAGTAAGTCCAATGATATTTTGTAAACATCCAAATTAAGGCTTCTTGGTTTCTAACTCAAAATTTTAGGGTCAACTGTAGTTCATTTCAAAAAATAAACTGGAGAAATTACCGAAGAAAAATCTGTAAGAAAAACATGAGAAAGGGTTCAGCCCAACAAGCTATAATAGTGAGGAAAAAAAAAAAAAAGACAGTAATTCAGAGTACTATAACTAACTCAGTCATGGACCTATAGAAAAATAAAACAGAATATAAAACTTAAAATGATTTCAGGGGTACTGGGTGGCTCAGCCGGTTAAGCACCTAGCTCTTGGTTTCAGCTCAGGTCATGACTCAGGATGGTGAGACTGAGCCCCTGGACCTTGATGGGCTCTGCACTCAATGGAGAGTCTGCTTGGGATTCTCTCTCTCCCTCTCTCTCTGCCCCTCCTCTTCTCTCTCTGTATCTCTCTCTCAAATGAATAAATGCATCTTTAAAAAACATAATGATTTCAAATAAAATTATTTGTAAAGGAGTAATATAAATAACTGGGGAAGAAAGGACTATATTGTTTGAGGATAAGTAATGGGGAGTGTAGAGGAAAAATCTGTTCAGAATCTTGCTTTGTACTACAACTACATATGACCTATAGATGATTTGAAGGTGACACTATCAAACTACATTCCTCTTCATGGAAACATCTAGGTTCTATGAGCTGCTTGGAAATATTTCATTTCCAAAATGAACTAAGGGCATCCTTCGTTAATTTAACTAAAAATTAACTTAATGTATCTATTTCACTAAATTTTATTCCATTTTCTAATAACTACTTCAAACAACCAAAAATACTAATTTATGAATGGTAACATAAAATTTGATTGATTAAAAACCAGACCATCCAGTTTGGCAACTGAAATCTATGTACATATAACTCTTGGTTATGGATTTATAATACGCTTTCCTCTAACAAAGCAGTACCAGGTTTCTATGCTGGATACAAATATAATGATGTTTCATGTTATTTAGTACTTCCAAATACTTCACTATCATCTACAGAATCACTTGCCTGAAGAACCAATATAAAGTAGTAAAAAGGGGAATAAAACACCAGAAAAACTTGCTGAGAATCTTAAGTAAGGAAAAGACCTCTAATTCTAATTGTAATAGGAATAATAATAGAGAAAAATACCATCATTGCTTCTGACTATAAAAAATTGCAAATAGGGGCGCCTGGGTGGCTCAGTGGGTTAAAGCCTCTGCCTTTGGCTCAGGTCATGATCTCAGGGTCCTGGGATCGAGCTCCATATCAGGCTCTCTGCTAAGCAGGGAGCCTGCTTCCCCCTCTCTCTCTGCCTACTTGTGATCTCTCTATCAGATAAATAAATAAATAAATATTTTAAAAAATTACAAATAAAAATTCTGCATGTAAAATGAATTACGAAAGTAAGACTAATACAAAGACTTAAGGTACATTTTTTACAAACATGACAAAGAGTAAATATATCCAATAATATAAAGAACATGAACTAATGAATAAAAACCCTGAGGCAAAGGACATGTAAAGACAATTCATGTAACAGGAATAATTACTTGCAAATAAACATTAGGGGGAAATTATCACTTTAGTAATTAAATAAATTCATATTAACATAATAAGAAGGCAATGTTTTGCCTTTTATACCAAGAAAACCTAGATGATTATTTTCAAACTGACAATGAGGAAAAAAAAAGCCTTAATATCCTCCATCATTAAGAGTGGCATTATCAGGACATATATCCTTTTTGGAATGCAATTTGGCAATATGTTTCAAGAGTCATAAAAACATTCATATCCTTTGACCTAGGGATGCCACTTCCATGTATTGATCCTACGAGAAATAATACAAAATACAGAAAAGTTATTTCTATTAAAATGTTCTTCTAAGCTTTGTATTTGAAAAAGTGAGATAAATGGGGAAAAAGACACAAATGGCGAACATAGACACATCTAGTCAATGAAATATTGGACAGCCATTAAAGACAATGATCATAATGAGGAAAGATGGGAAAAAATGTATTTATGCTAAAATGTTAACTGACAAGGTACTGAGCAGAAAATTCACCAGAGCATAAAGGAGCAAAAATTTTACTCAAGTCAGAACAGTGGGTTGTTTTCAGGTAACAAGATTATATATGACTTTTTTTCTTCCAGTCTAAATTTTGTATGATGAGATTATACTACTTTTTCCCTTTAAAATAGAAGGGTAAAAAGGATAGAGAAAACTGAAAAGAGTATCACTTGACCACTATATTAGAGCAGTGCATAGAAAAATCTACTTTGGATTCACGTTTTCTTTCAAATCACCCTGTCGCAACCCAAGCTACCTTTTTTTACTCTGCCACTTGTCAGACACACCCAAGTGGGATGTTCCACATTTCTGTGACTTTCTGGGCTCTACTCAGAATGTAGGCTACTCCTGGGGCTCAGTATTTAATTTGGCAGGGCTGTAATTACATAAATTTAAAATACTAACACATAAACCACATATTTCTGAACACTAATCATGCCCATCCTTAATTTTTATCAGATAATTAAATGATAGAAAATGATTAATTGCCCCTTTAATGGACTTTGCAACCCTTTGGCACCAATTACATCAACTACCTGTAGTACCATTCTGGATCTTATATTGCATATTCTCCAGCACCTGTAACAATATGTGCAAAAGCCTTTTACTGACAAAGGTCAGTGTCATGTATGGATCACTACGTCACCTTACCTGAGAGTTCTCAGTATCCTTTCTATGACAAATTCAAGTTCAATGTTCTCACCTAGAGCACTATAAACCATGACTGCAGTGTGGTGGGCTTGAGGGAAGGACTACTATATCTTTCCGGGGTGAAAATGTGTGGTTGTTTTATATAGCTCCTGCCCTATCATAATATTACTACAACCATCAAGATTTAAATCTTTAATTACAAGAAGAACCTCATTTTCACCTTGGTTACTGATAGAGATGGTACCCATAATCACAATAAAAAGCCAAGACCTGAAACATGAGACTTTGCAAGAGGTGAGTGTCTTCAGGCTCTAGTGGATGAATTGGCTTAAAGCAGACTTTCCACATTTCTACTTTGTTGCAGGGGGCTGAAAATGTCATGAAGCATAAGCACCCCATCCTTGCCTTGAATTCTCTTGGTGAGGAGATAAATAAATCTGTTATAACAAAAATGGAAACCACCTTTGTTATTTTCTTAACTGAGATATATGCTGAGAAGGGGGTGGGAGATACATTTCATGGTCCTAAACAAATACCAATTTCTTATACACCAAGCACCCTCAGCATGGCATATATACAATCCCCTCTCCCTAACAGAGACCTTTGCCTCTTTTTTAAAGCTACAAGTACTGCCTAATACACCAATTGATTGTATTTCTAAACAACTGCCTTTGAAAACACTTATCCCTCCAAAACCTGTTTTTGCTGATTTTGATTATGTAACTAGAGGTACATATCAACAAAGAGTCTCAGAACTGATTAAAACAAAACAAAACAACAACCAAAAAGTACCCCTAACTGTTGCTACCTAGTTTCTAAAGCATATTTAAAACAAAGCAACTTCTTTCTATAACTATAGTAAAAATGAAAGAAAAAAAAAAAGAAAGAAAAAAGAAAAAAAAAAATCTACCTGCAAAATGCAAAGGCTGCAACTAAAAATATCAGAACCTGTGGTGCTCCCTGTGGGAGGTGATAGAGATTTAAGATGTGAAGGGAAAAGAGAAAGGCATTTGGGAACAATTATCTCAGATTCTGTGACCAAAAGAGAGGCTGGTTGAGAGAAAGTGAGGCTACGTTTCCAGGAATTGTTATAAAGTAGTTCAGCTTTTATCCCTCCCCCTCCCCTGACTATTCTATTATGGCTCTATAAAAACATTAAACTGAACCTTTAAGGCTTGCCTGGATCTGGGAGAGGGTGGAAGCGGGGAGGGAGAGGCTAAGGTGTAGGCTTAGAATTATCTGGACTAACTCTGACTCTCATCCCCACCCAATTGTCAGGAGTGAGTCTGGAGGTCCTCATCCATCCCACATTTCTTTCAGTGACTTCTAACAGGTTTTCTGATACATGCTTGTCAGCATTAATTACAGGTGACACTGGATTGGCTTGATCTCTGACAAAATTCAAAAGCACTATAATAAAGCAAAAGACAGTAAGAAAGATTCCAAGAGGAGGCTAGGTAAGTCACGCATTTGCATCCCCAGGATTTCCTTTAGGCCTTGCCCATTTCAGCCAACCTAACAAAGACACATTTGCTCTGCTCTTCATATGAAGCTTTAAGATATCAGAACTATCCAGTTGGCTTAGAAAGGCCTAGTCTATACTTGTTGTCCCATTAAGAGTGTGTCCTCTCACTGTCACAGCCTCTTGCTTGGATGTTAAAGAATTCAACCACACTACAGAGCCCCTTCTTTCAGCCACACTGCTGCTATTTGCTCCTTCTCGGGGATCTCTGAAGTCGAAATGGCTGAACTACAAACAAAAACCCCTTGGAAAATAACAGAAAAGACTGCTAACGAAATGAAAAGAGATGTTATGGGAACAAGAGTCTTGAATTTGCTTCTTTCCTTGACTTCAGTTCAAGCGACCCCCTCTACATTAGGCAGGGACAAAGTAAAGAGAGTATGCATATTTGTCAGGAGACAAAGAGCAGATTCCGCTATCAATTCACTTTCCTTGAGGATGTATTTCTGAGACACAGTATCTTTCACCTCCATCTGGCAGGTACATTCTTTCCTACGAAGATCAATGGGTGTTGTCAGTACATAAATGGTCTAGCTTTATTTTATTAAATATGAAACCTTAAAAATACCAAATGATGTTATAAACTGATCAGGTGGGCTAGTGTTGTGCAATGCAGCTTCATACAACATCGGAAATATTTGTGCTGTTCTATCAAACCCACCAACTCCATGGGGATACTGACCGCTTGAAATACAACTAGCAAAACTAAGTTTATAATTATATTTAATTTTCATTAAGTAATAAGGAGACTTAGAATCTCATGGAGATCTATATATATGTGTAGATATATAGATATACACACATATATCTATATATACAGTATGTACATATCCATATATATGATAACAAAGATCTAGGTCCTTTTCTTTCCCTTGAATTTTTTTTAAAGATATATTTATTTTAGAAAGAGAGAGTATGTGAGCAGGGTGGGGGACACAGAGAGAGAGAAAATCTCAAATCTCAAGTAGACTCCTGGATGAGTGCGGAGCCGCACACAGGGCTCCTTCCCACGACCCTGAAATCCTGACCTGAGCCAAAATCAAGAGTTGGATGCTCAACAGACTGAGTCCCCCAGATCCCCCTCCCTTGAATTTTAATGAGAAAAAGGCAGTAGATTTCTCATCAAAGCAGCTACTGTCTGATTTAGAACCTTCCTCTAACTCAGAACCAGCAATGCATTGGCCAGGACCCCATTTCTGACAGGGATAGTGTTAACTACAGAAAAGAATGGCCTAGAGCTCAGGAGACCAAGGTGGAAGGGGCCAGCTGGGACAGTGAAGTCTCTTCAATTTGGGGGACTTAGTTTCCTCAGCAAAACCACACAAGATTTAATCTAATGTCCTTTTTAGCACCTTCGGAAAGTTTCCCATTCACTCTGTGAGAAACGTCTATCCCTACGACAGAGGCCAACACAGCTCATTTTACAGAAAGAAATGTGTTTCGTTCTCATCTGGAGAAACAAAAACATAGTGGAGTTTCTCACTCTGGTACCTAAAAAATCAAAAAAGAGAGTCTTACGCTTAAAAATCTAAAAGATAATTTGTTTCCCCTTTACCTATAAATAATACTATGTTCATACAGGTTTGTAGATGCAAGTTTTTATCTATTTCATTACTTTTCTCAATTCTAAATGCAAAAAAAAATTACTATTAAAAAGTCCTCCTACACCAATGTGCATCTTTTCTTCTAAATCATGAAGACTATTTTGAAAAATTTACATAATCAGAAATGGTAACAGGCCTTTTACGTATATTTGTTAAGCACTGTTAATTATATTTATGTTACTTTTACTTATTATTTATATTATAAATAATTATAATAGTAATTAATAATATAACATTAATATATATATTAATAAAATATATAATATATAATATAATTGCATGTAATAATAACATAATAAGCACACACATAAATATATGTATTTTAGTATGAACACTAAGTGACTAGTTTGGCATACCCCATTAAGGGCTCTATCTTTTTAAAAATGCTTTGAAATAAAATATCAGTCAGAATGAGGCTAAAAAGATGCATATTTTTAAAAATTTCTCATAGATACTAACCATCTGTACAATAATCCATTGTCTGCTCTACCAAGGTGATTTATTAAGGATAATGAAGCATATGATTTAATAGCTGCCGCAAATCCTTTTTCAAGTAGGAAGGGTATAAATAATACAAAAAGATGGTCCAATAATAGCCAAATCCTAACCTAAGAACTATTCTATATGCTAGGTCACAGGAAATTAGATGAGCTCAATTAACTGTGGAGCTAAGTGATGTGTCGCTAGGTAGCTAAGGCTATAGCCACTCTCTCTTATTCCAGTAGTGGTTATTATTACTATTTAGTGAGTCTGTAAGTTCCAGTATCATGATGGAATTTGAGTCGCTTTTTTCCACATGACAACACAAAGCTCTCCAATAGGAAACGGATTTTATGTAGCACACATTTCTCAAAATCTTAAGAATCTAGATCTCAGTCTATTTGTCCATGCAAATTATACTTGGCAGTGTTTTGCTCATCCATATATTCCCAAAGTTTCTTGCATTTAGTGGAGTTTAATGTGTGGCACTTTAAAGAATGAATATATAAATGGGATAGCGGGTGGATAGTAAAATGAGGTCTCTTAAAATCCTTGCAAAAAAAATGCAATTCCATGTCCTTGTAAGAGCTTGTTCTAACATTTGCCAACACTTATACTTTTAACTTTGGATGGCCAGTCATCAAAAGTTTATTTCCTTCAGTGGCAAAGGTTTCCATGGTCCAGCTTCCTATACAACATGAGAAAAACCCATGAAATCATATACACTTTCTGAATGAAAATGTCCAAACATGAGCTCCTATTTGCAAATTGGCACATTCCTCTCCTAGTTAACTGTTAATAGTCAAGTCTTGCAGAGAATTTATGATGTCAGTGAGGCAAATTTCTGATGATAAGAAGTAAAAGCCATCATACCTGCCAGCTCTTTGGCATGAAAAGATTACCCAAGTATGCCTTACAGACACGGCATAGCCATTCATCCATAAGCTGGCACAGCCAGTCCTGTCCACATGCCACCCAGCAAGTCCATCAAAAATAAAATTCGATGTTACAAATCCTCATGTTTAAAGAAGACTAGGCTGTGGAAAATTTCCATGGTTCCACATAATTGAGGGGTCTATATGTGAGACATATGTCACCTCCTAAAAACTATATGCTTCACCAGTCACATTCACCACCAGCATATTTCCACACTGCACTTCCTACCCCTCATGGTCTTGTGAGCCTGGCTTGCCAGAATTGAGATCAATTTTATTAGATACCATTAGTCTCTGTTCGGGCGGTCATTTAAATAACGACAGATTGGCAAGTATAAAACGAAGGCACCTGTTGTACATTTGGCAGCCTGGATGAGGCCCTTTAAAATGAAAACAAATACAAGCTACAGTCATGCCAGGCAATGGCTTTTGGTTCAGTAATGACCATGTGTCAGAATTAAGTGCATCTGGGAATTCCTACCCCAGCCAGATGTAAAGGCAGATTTGTCTTGTCTAGTGACATATGAGTAGATACACACAGTATACTCAGATTTGGCTTTGTCATGGCTTGGTAGAGAACTAGGTAAGTGAAACTTAGCTCAAGTAAAGTAAAAATTAATTGCTAAAGAGCAACTGATAATAATATCATATGTTGTAGAATTAAATATTAAACATATGGGTTATAAGATTTGGGCCATGAACTAATCCATCCCTGGTTTTTCTGCTCAAACTTGATTTGTTGATGGAATATTTAACAAATGTGTGCCAATATTATGATAGCACTGAGCAAGGTCATGGGCCAGGTACTAGAAATCCTACTGGGAACAAGACATGGGTTTCAGCTTCAAAGAATTTGTAATTCATCAGACCATAAATAAGCAATTGCAATGCATTATGATATACATTAACTGTCAAATTTATTCAGTGCTTGTTTAGTGCATAAAGAGTATCTAGTCTTGGGAGAACGGGAAGTCTTCCTAGAATAGTTGTCAGCCAAGATAAGACCTGAAGGAAGAGGTGACTCAGGCAAAAACGGAAGGGGAAGGGATTTTACACATGAAGAAGAAAATTACAGATGGAAGTGTCAGAATCATGCATCTTGGAAACAGCAAATAATTTCATGTTGCTGGACCGTACATGCATTGAAGGTGGGACAAAGGGAATAGAGAAAATGAATGTAAGAATGAATGGCAAGGTGGCAAGAGACAAGGCAGAGGGAAAGACACCAAGGGCCAGATGATTTTGCTGCATATTTCAAGACATTTTTCAAGGAAATGTGGGACTATCAGAATATTTGGAGGAGAAACTCTGAATTTCTTAAAGATTATACTGGCTACAGAGCAGAGAAGCAACTATAGTGTGTTCCCAACTGAATAGAAAGAGGCTGCAAACCAGACAAAAGATAATGGGGACCTTGCCAACAGATGTCAGTGAACATATCAGAAGATACTGAATAACTTAGTTGAAATGAAGTTAATATCAATTTTGGTATACTTGGGATAACAGATTTTAAGTGACAAATTTTTAGAGAAAACAGATTTTAAGTGACAAATTTTAATTCAAAATTTAAATTATAGAATCCGTAATTTTTTTCAGTAAGACTAAATCAGATCAAGTCTGAATAACAGTAAAATCAGACTCAAATGCATTTAAGCAATCATTTCTTTGGTAGTACCTGAATATGCATAACAATATTTATGGAACTTGTCATTCTTAATTTCTAACTGTTATCATCAAAATACATTTATTAAGATTGTAACTAGGGAAGAGCCCTCACTACACATTACCCATAGAAGGTAGGATACCCTTCTCCAGGGTTCTCAGAGACTGTGTTTATAGATAAACTCATAGGAAAACATGGCTAAACAAGACAGTGTATGATTGTAAGAAGCATTTTAGAAGTCTGGGCAAAGAAGACTTAAACGTTGACATTCCATAAGAGCCATAAAAGACCATGGCATTTTCCATGTAACTTTATTTTATGTACCATGTCTGATTTAAAACTTCAGGGTGCCTTGTTGCCAGAGAAAAAACAATTTTCCAAATCATCAAACAAATGTAAATCCTATATTGCATTATTTATAAAATCATAATTAATCAGAAATAGATCTCTGAAGCCTCACAAAAAAAGGAAAAATCTAAACCTTCACAAAATAGATTAAATGGAGAAAAACTTACCAAATCACCCATCTGCTATTGATAATGAAATTAACAGGTAAGCAGTGAAAATAGAGTATTTTAGAAGAGACATTATAATTGACTGAATTTCCCAGATACAACTGTGTAGGGCAGGCTGCCAATAAATAGAATGCACATATATCAGTCACTTGGCACAATTTCATTTCTTTGATGGGAAGCTGCTCCTCAGATAATCCTGCTGGATCCATATTTCTCTTTACAAAAATGTTTTGATTCCTTACCTATAGGGCAGTTATGAAAATGCCAGCCTTTGTGATTTTTATAAACTGTTCTTGGTGGAAATATTTTGTTTAACCGCTTCTGCTCCAGAGCTCAGGCTGTTGTGTCACTGGCCTGAAAACACATAATTTTGGTGTAGGAAGGTGACTACCACAAAAAGACCATCTATCCCAAACCTAAGTATTAAAAATAAAATAAAAAAAAAAAAACCCACAAAAACTACAGTGCCTCCAATCCCATTCAGAGAAAAGAGCAGAAAAGATTCCTCAGAAATGATGGAGGGACAACATACATTAACACCTAAGATTCTTCCTGAATTTGGATTAAGAAAGCACCACATCGGGGCACCAAGGTGGCTCAGTGGGTTAAAGCCTCTACCTATGGCTCAGGTCATGGTCTCAGGGTCCTTGGGTTGAGCCCCACGTAGGGCTCTCTGCTCTGCAGGGAGTTGACTTCCTCCTTCCTCCTCTCTCTCTGCCTGCCTCTCTGCTTACTTGTGATCTCTCTCTGTCAAATAAATAAATAAAATCTTCAAAAAAAAAAAAAAGAAAGCACATTTTGGTTTTATTTGCCTGGTGTATATGAAATAAATTTTTAAAAATCAGTCAGACATGAGCATATATTGAGAGTTAAGACTGGAGTGGATGAGAATTGGAACTGTAATATCGCTTGACTTAAAACCTTGGCTTTGAGTTCCTTCTTTACTATTTCTAGCTGTGCAACCTTGGGCAAGTCACTTAACCTTTCAATGAATCAGTTTCCTCCTAAATAAACTGGTGATAACAAAAGCATCAAATATATACACAGTTATTTTAGAGATTAAATGTGGTACTGAAAAAAAGTGCTATGCTGAATGCCTGGCACATAGTAGGTACTCAGCAAATTCTAGTAACTATCCTCCTATGAATTGACACATCAACCACTGCTACTGTACTTTCAATATCACGAAAAGTGACAGAACTTTGATTTTTACCTATCTCAGTGTCCCAAGCATCACAAGAGATTTCAAATGAACTATTATTCTTCACATTCATGATTTCAATTAAATTCAACTCAAACTAAATTCAAAGAAAACGGCACAGTACTTGAGCTGAGAATTAGAAAATGGGAGAATAATTAGAAGGATTTCAAGGGATGCAAGTAAGACAGCTGGTAGAGAAAGGGGATTCCAGAGACAGTACTGCCAAAACCCAGAGTACTGGGAGCAGTCTTCTCCCTGATGGCAGGGACTCTGAATGCTGCAGGAGGATGAGTACCTGGAGTTGTGTGAGGGAGGGTGCTGGCCACGCAGGCTAGGGTTCAATTGCAAAGTGCTTGGACTGCTGTATTGAGGATTCGGTACATGAGTGTGCAGACTTGAGAAGGTTGGCATTTCAGAAAATGAAAGTTTTTAGGAAGAATTGAGAGAAGTGTGAGAACACAGAGATCACCTAGACAGCTATGAATGGTGTGTTGAGTGTGTCAACAACATGGGAAAGGGACACAGTGGAAAGGGAGTGATAAGGTTAAAAGAGATTACAGGAATCAAACCTGCAAAATTGAATGGGGACAAGAATGAAAGGAAGGGAGGAGATAAAAGTGATGCCCAAGTTTCTAGTGCAGGGATAAATCAGATGATGAGATACCGAGAAAAAAAAAAAATACTCGATCTGAGTATGGATGTTAATGTTTTAAGTTTATAAAATGTAGGGTGTGGGATACAGGAGAGCCTTCTATTTCTCAATCATCTAACAAGGAGATAAAAAAAATCAGGTCTGGAACTCCATTAAGAAGTTAGGAAATTAAAAAAAAAAAAGAAGTTAGGAAATTTATTTTGAAGGTCGTCTATGCAGAAATTATTGTTCCTGTGAGAGGTGGGTAGAAATATCACAGAAGATGGAGTGACCTGAAGAAGGCCATAGATAAAATAATAATAAAAGATTTTAAGATGAAGATGGAGACACAGAGGCCAAAATATCAGATAAAGAGGAAACAGTGCTGATGAAAAAATTGCCAAAGAAAGAACTCAGAGTGAACAGCTACCATCCATGGGATGTTTCCAGTGGAAGATGTTTCCCAAAACTTATTCCTCTAAAAATACTACAAGTCCCTCCCTTTCCCCTCAAGTAAAAGGTGAAAATCTTTCCTTGGTCATTAAGTGGATTCAGAATATTTACGTAATTTCCATTAGATTACTATTATCCCAACTAGCCAAATAATCTTGTTAGATCCATTTAAAATAAGATACAAATCCACATACCTAAAAAAACACACCGAGCTATTTCAAACAGAACCATGAACATGGGTAGACATATTTTGTTTCTCTCTTAAAACCCTTTAATAATATTTCAATTAAGTTACTATTGCAAGTAGTTTAATTTATTTTTACAGAGAGGCCAGGGTCTACTTGCACAGTAAACCATTAGTGCACACACTCAAAAAGTCATTTCAGTTGGGATAGAACATGAGGAAGGGGGAATGGAAGAAAAAGCATTTTAAACATTGAAAACAAATGTCTTTTTGACCTATAATGGGACACTAGATCAGCATTTGATGTGTCTAGTCTAATTTTTCTCTGTGAAATTGTACTGGCAGATCTTAGGGAGAGACAGAAGGCAGTAAATTCCTATCCTCCATCAATACATTTGACCTCAGAACAAACTCCACAACTGGCTTCAGGCACCCACCATCCATCATTGCTCTTGAAACCTGATCTTTCAGAGAAGGACAGCTGCACTGGGCAGAGCTAAGGAGCTTTCTAAGATACACTACTATTAATGAAAAAAAAATGGCAATTCTTTTGGTTCACTATTTTAATTAAGTGCTTTTCTAAACACTTCTTCCCCCAGACTGCATCTCCACATCAAATACAGCAAGAATCTATTAATACATTCTTGACTTTTAAACAAAATGCTCTCTGTATATTTTAGGTAAAATCACTTCTAGCTTTTGCTTTAAAAGCTTTCTGAGACAGTGTCCCATGATGTACTGATGTATACAGGCTTTAATCAACATGTTGGAAAGAAACTGCACTTCTAGCATGTGTGGTAATGATAGCAGGGACACAAGAGTGCAAATTGAACAAACCTACACAAAATATCCATAACCAATGAGTCCTAATTTTTAAGTCAGATAGCAATAATTTATAGCAAATAGCTAAAGACAGCAGAATTCTATCAGAGAAAATAACATTAATAAATATAACATGTTCCTTACATAACTCTTATATCTAGGATTTTTTAATGAAAAATAAATTCTTCTCTAACTGGGTCTTCATCATATCTATGGTTATTTTCTCCACTTTACAAATGACGAAACTGAGACACTGAAATGTTATATAATTTCCCCCAAGATTCCACAAATAAGTGACAAAACTAACGTATAAATTCAGTACTGCTTGCATCAAATTTATGTTCTTTTCACTGCAGCAAAAAGAAAGAGAAGAAGGAAAAGAAGAAAAGGAAGGGAGGGAGGGAAAGAGGGAAAAAGGATAAAAGGAAGAAAGTCAGTTGAAATTTTACAATCGCTAGCATTACCTTTATATACATTATATACTAACAGGATTAAATAAGATTAAACAAGAACTAATTTTCAATTATTTATAACATCTAATACAAAAATTGTTAATAAGAGAAATTGATTTACTAAAGCTTAAAAGAGAAGTCTCTTATTACTTACGACCCAATGATTACAGATGATCAAATATGTCTAAAAGTACAATATCTCTTAATCCCAAGACAATACTGAGAAGTGCTCTTCTCTCAATGTAATTCACAATCTCAATTTAGATAGCTACTTCTGCATTAAGGAATATAGCCCAAAGGCTGTTAAAAAAAGACAATTAAGAATTTATAAATTCAATCAATTTTGTGAAACTGACAAGAGTTACAGAGCTTAAATCCAGTAAATAGCAATATGGTGAAGGTCACAATGTTCCTGACATTGTTATCTGAATGTCAAAGTTAAACAGGGTTTCTAGTCAGTGAAAGTCCAGAGAATTTGGAAAAAGCCTAGCTTCAGATGGCTGCTTTTGCTTTTGTATTTTGTTATAGATGCTGAAGGAGCCAAAGAAGAGCCTGATACCTAAGAGCAGTCATTTGCAAAGGAAAATGAGGCTTGCTTACTGCAGATGGGGAATAAGGATCATCTAAGTTGTCTCAATATTACTTATCTACTTGTATACCTGATCTGCTGGCTTACAGACAAAATCAGTTGTCTTAGCTTTCCAAATTATCAATTCTTTCATTTAATGTACTCATCTGTGACACGCTGGAATTTGGTTTGAGGGACAGTAAATGTTGAAAAGTGAATAAAAAGTTCAGTTTTGCTCTATTTTTCTATAATTTTTTAAAAGCAATAGACAGAATTACTAGTATGGACATGATCCAATTATTTTTATCAGCATCAGATAGAAAATAATGAACAGAAAGATACTGAACGGATTATCTGGAAAGGCAGGACATTACAGGCACCGTTTTCGTCATTTTTCTCCCGACACATTGTTTAGAGAATATGGCAGTATATGTGGATATAATACTTAACTTACTTTAATGTCTAAGCCTTAAAAATATTTGGTGATTAAATGTTAAAAGAAGAAATTGCAAACTGTTGATTACATGAAAGTCAAGTGGGCAATTTATTAAGGGGAAACAAGGTGCAGAGGCCCTAAATGTGATTTTCTGAAATACTTCTTATAAGAATTCTATTGCATTAATGCTTCAGTCTATCACCACTGTCATGACTTTATTATTTAGGTTGCATTAAGTCAGTGACTGCTGTAACATATAAGTATTTGCTCTTTGACCTCCCCAAGACTTATGACGCAAAAAAATGCTGAACTTTTACATCTAAGGCTATAATTTCATATAATGAACAATCAGGAAACATAAGCCATATATTCTCTCAGCTATCTTTTTTAAGGGCTTAACTGTGAAAGAGCTGAAACACATTTTTATTTGAAAAATGGGAGGGAAGTTGAACACTTCAATTGTCAAAACAAATGCAAGCCAAGTATGAAATTTTAAAAGTGTTTATCAACTACTAATTAGAAGCAAATGAGGTTATCCATATAGAAAACATACCCCTAAAACAAACAGATCCTTTGGTGGAAATGTCATTGTGCTATGAAATTGCAAAAGCTTAAACAAGTGATGTTTGTTGGAATAAAATTCACTGATAAATCTCTTCTAAACAATCTTCTTCCACGTTATCAGATATCTTAGATGATGTGTTATACGGGAATCCTCAATCTTGTAGGGCACGGAGAGAATAACTCCTCTCTTTGCTCTTTCTTGGTAAATCATCAGTAATATAAAAAGAAATGTTTTTAAACATTAACTTTACTTCAGGCTGCATGTTGCCTTTGTGCCATCACAAGTAAGTAGCTTTTCAAAATGAATTTTTCAAAGAAACCAAACAGTAAAAAGAAAAGGTAAATAACTCCATAAGGCAATAAGGCACCCAGAGTAGGCCTGGCTTAAAATATAACTTATTTTCTCACACTAAACTTTTCAACCAAAAACTACTGTCCCTTTAAGGCAATAAGGAAAAAAAAAATAATATATTCTTTGAGCACTCTGGAAAACTGAATACTTAAATCTGTAATTTTAGCACTTCATATATCTTGTCATATCAATCCTAAAGGTATTCCCTGTGGCCACTAAGTTGAGCAGACTATGTCAAAGGTAAAGTTCATTTGCGAGATAACCAGGAAATTTGGAGGAACTAAAAGGGTACCCTCGAGCAAAGGTTAAGTGCATAGATTTAGAGATGTAAGTGTAAAAGTTTGAGCTGTTAGGATCACAAGTTAGAGCACATACATACTTTACCTCTCAGACTACCCACAAATACACAGCTGAAACTGAAGGAAGGTAATTTTAAAGCAAAATCACCTTGAGAAATCCATCTTTCCTGAAATGGCACTTTTCATATGGGATTGTGTTAATGAATTCTCATTTATCCATAGCATCTTTTTTAAAAATAGAATTGTCTAATGGCTTGATAAATCAAGCTGGGTTTGAAGGAAATCCAATATGTAAATGCTGATAGTGTGCTCTTTTACCAACAGTCACCCTTGTCAGTTTGAAAAACTGAAAATCAACAAAAGAACAGTGTAAGTATACTTGACCTTATTGCCTAATGTCCATCAAGATTGCCACGGCTGGTCGATTTCAAATTTGTGAAACTGACACTTAAAAATGTATGGTGTATCTCCAGTCCAGGTCCCTCAAGTGCTGACTAAACTGGAGTCAGAGCTTCAAATTCTCCTTCCATACTAACTTGCACAGCACTTACAAAGCGAGTTTAATCACACCATCAATCTATGACTACACTTTCTTTAAAGTAATTCTGCTTCATTTATCTTTTAACCCTACATTATGCAAATAACATCCTTATCAGTCCAATAAAAAAAGTTATTAATGTTCCTACTTGTTTATCCTTGGCATACACTGAGAATCTGGGATCACATATGAATTTACACAAATATTTCTTTTGTTTCACATTTTTTATGAAAAATATCAACTTACACCATCATAGTTTCAGAGATCCTCTAAAAATAATGTTCATAAATAATGTTCTTGAAAAACTCTTCAATGTCCATGGCTAACACTAGAGCATGAGTTAATAGGTTAAAAACAAAAACTTAGGGGACTGCCTACTTTTTTTTTTTTTTAATGTCTCTCGAGGAAGGGTTTGCATCTGCCATACGAGGGTATCTCCTGGATATAAGAACAGTAATACAGGCCCCTAGTGGCTCAGCAAACAGCAGCAGATGAGGGGATTCCGATTCTCAGTTCTCCACTTGGAGATATTCTGGCTTTACATGAATGTCATTCTTAAAAGGCAAATCAAGTCATTGTATTTAATACTTTAATCAGTTTTACTGTCATGATTATCTTCCAAAATGCATATATATTAAAGAAGATCCTCACATTTCATAACTTTGGTAACTACCACTGCATTGGTCCAAGAAGAATTTGTGTTACATAACCTCCACAATAAAATATTTAACATCCACCTCTTTACATGTCATTACAAAAAAGTGATATATTACTCAAATATACTAAGATATATTTGAGATACAATTTTCTTCTTTGAATTTCATTCTTATTATATTTACTATACTGAGGGTTTTAAGAACAGATAATTTCTAAGTAAAGTGCTCACTATTTTAAATGAAATATTGATACAAACTGAAGACCACTTTTAAAATAGTAGAAATCTACTTGTATTTCCCAGCAACAGCCAGTGATAAAAACTCACATTGGATTGCACTTATTTTAAAAGATGTACAATTAATAACACCCTTTAATCCTCATCCTCTTGCTGTCCTCCCTTTACAAAAGAATATTCCAGGCAGGCACATTTACAGCTTTTAGCAATTTTTAACTGGACACAATCTGACAGCTGAATTCATGAAACTGACCAGCTTGTCAATTTCACACTTTGAAAGTACAATAATAGCTGATAGCATGAGGGTGAATTTTAAAAATCTGTCACAGAATTGCTAGCTCCATTGAAAAGCAAAGTACAGTACATAATTATGGGAGGTGGGAGGTGGAGAAATTTTCTTTCTATGTCCATTTAGGATGTCTATTTCAAGAATTCGGACATGTAGCATTGAAAATTTATTCTCTTTGCTAAATCAATAAAATAATATCATCTGTGGCATATAACAGAATACGCTTTCAAAATAAGTATAATATCTACTAAGCATTGTTCTGGATATCATCATATTACCAATATAGCACAGTCTTTAGGTCGGTATCATCTAAATATTCCTTTAAACCAGGATATTTCAAGTCCTAGTACATCACCTTGGTCTTACTCAAGTTGAGTAGTGGGTGTGTACACTTTCAAATAGACAGAATAGCCAAAATAGTCAAAAGTATGAACGGTTGGACTAACTCCCCATATGTGTGTTATTACAGGATGGTTTGAAAGAACACATCAAAGGGAAAGGTCCATGTCTGTAGTTCTGGAAGTCCAAAAGCAAATCTCTCTCAAGTCACAAGCAGTTACTAGTCTCTAAGAGGCTCACAATGAGTGTGCTAAGCTCTGTTAAGTCACTGCCACTGTGTCTATAGGCATCTAAAAGAAAAAAGAAAAAAAAAAAACTTTAAGAGAAAATACAGGAAGAGTGATCCCTCAGGAATCTTCTTGGGTGCTTAAGGCACAAACTGTAGCTTGGTCTTAGGGGATCATTCTAAGAATTTTAGAAAACAGAGACATTTGGCAAGTCGTGTACTGGGAGGGGAGCTGGAAACAATACAAGTAGATATGATAGTATCTGAATTTTTTCAAAGGGTTTTGGAGAATTGAACTACTATTCAGAATCCTAGAACACCCAATTAATGAAAGGGGAGCTCACACTTTAGTGTTCAAGATTTTTAAGCATAAGAAAACTGACTTCATTTGTTAACGCTTCCAAATGAAAATCAACCTAATAGATAAACAATCCAAGTTTTCTACATACCTACATAAAAGCTACAATAAATCTATAGAGAAGCCAAGAACCTTTGGTTTGTTGTGGCTTTCTTTTAAATTGTTTCCTACAACTTGGATTTTTCATTATAAATTCCGCGTTCCCTTCCCTACGGAATGAGTAAGAACAGCAGATTCCCATAGCAGAACTAGGATCTTTGATTCTGCCACGGAAAGGTCTCCAAAACAATCCCCCTCCTCTATGGCAGCCTTGTAGACTTTGATTCCTGCTATTTCTCCTTCCCCCCACTAGTTCAGAGGAAAGAAAGAAAAAGAATTCGCCCCCTCACCATAACCAGCCCTCCTTAAAACAGTAATCACTGCCTCTTAAAAAAAAAAAAAATAGATATAGATACATGCAGAGGCAGAATCCCTGGGTAGGGTCGGAGTGCCCCACGGCTCCTCCATTTCCCCAATACTCTACCCACCCTGGAAGGAGAGAGCGGGGGTCGCACAGATACACATAAACAAACACCCTCATGCTCTAGGATTGCCACTCTCCCTTGGTCTGAGGTTTTAAACGACAAGCGAACCGTGCAGGGGAGGAGGACCTCTGCCCAAGGAGGTTCAGAAGAGCAAACTGTGTGCGCTCCGGTGTCGGGGCGCTGGGCTCGTGGACGCGGGAGTGGGAAGCTCCGGCCCGGGAGGCGCGGGCTGCCGGAGCCCGGCTCAGAGGAAGCCCCGGGCTCAGGGAGGGGAGGGCACAGGGGGGCGGACCGGGTCACTCGGGGACTTACCTGGTCATGTTGGCTCCGGGCAACGGCCGCCACCGCCTCCCGCGCCGCCACCAGCACTTTTCCCCAGCGCCTTCGCGCCCCGCCACGGCCGCGCAGCCCGCGCCTGCCTAAACAGCCGCCTCTGGGCGGCCAATTTAATCCCGCGTAGCTGCGGCCGCCGCCGCGGGAGTCCCCCCAGTCGCTGCCGCCGCCCGGCCCTCGAATGGCCAGCCCAGTCCAGAGCGAGGAAGTGGAGGAGAGTCAGCGAGTGAGTCCAAAAACCCAAAATCCAGCATCCAGAAGAGCGCGTCCTCCCGCCCTCCCTCCACCCCTACCCCCTTCTCCTCCTCCTCCTCCGCCTCCTCCTCCTCCTCCTCCCAGGCCGTCCTCCTGGCCCTTCTGAGCCGGAGGCTTCCGCGGCGGTTTCTCCTCCTCCCGCTCCTCCTGCTCGCCCTGCGCTCTCTTCGCAGGCTGCTCCCGCCGCCGCTGTGTCTGCTCTCCCTCCTCCTCCTGCTCTTCCGCCTCCTCCCGCTCCTCGAAGCTCCGCTGCTCGCGGTTAGGGGGTCCGGGGCCGGGTCTCCTCTCCTCCCTCCGCTTCTCTCGTTTCCTCCTTCCTGCTGCTGCTTCTTTTAAAGAGGATTCTTTGGCCACAAATAGCAACTCGGCTGCCCCCCTCAGAGCCTCCCTCCCCGTCTCTTCTTCCCCCCAAAAGTGAAGAGCACTCGAGAGGTAACCAGAAACTGAGGCCGGCGGTGAAAGAAGGGAAGCAGGGGAGATGGGGCGAAGCGAAGCCTGGAGACCGGCCCGAGCGGAGTCAAGAGCCAGGAGGTTGGATGGCCAGTCCAGCCCAGTCCTTGGACCTGGCGTGAACCTGGTGGTTATGGTTGGAGGCGGGGTGATTTGGTGGGGAAATTAAATGAAAAAGCTCAAGAAAGTGATTGGAAAGCTTCTTTCTTTGTTTCCTTGTCTGGGTGATTTCTAAAATCCTCGTAACCGTGCTGGGGATCCCAAGGAATCGCGGCGCCCCAGCGCTGGGAGATTGTGTGTGCGCGTTGCCAACGCGAGAGTGTGAGTGTGGGTGCGCCCGGGCGCAGGGAGAGCCAGGCCCGCTGCGCCGGCTGGCGAATCCCTGAATCTGGACCACTGACCCACTGAAAGGGACGAAGAGCTGGACGAAGGAGGGGCAGGCAGGAGAGGTGGGGGAAGGAGGAGCACCCCCCACCCCCCACACACACAAGCAGAAGAGGGGGCGGGGTGACGTCACTCCCCAGCATCCATCCACCAGGCCAGAAAAGACCCCCTCTAACAAATTCCCTCATCTCCTAAGAGATGCACACCCGGGTGCTTCCTGCTCTGCATCCCGGAACATTGGAGGAAAAAAATGCTGATCGCGCTCCCATTCAAAGCAGTTATAATAATATAAGGAGCGCTTGTTGATGAGACAGTTTGTGTCTGCTCCAGTTCACCTTGGCAGTCTTTTTCGGGGATGCTTGTAGGATCTACTTTGGAGTCAGAGAGGAAGAAATGGAAGTCTCCAATCAACCTTAGTGGGATAACTCTTGTCTTGCTTCCATTCTACATGCTTTTAGGATGTTGGAAATTCACTGCTCGCCGCTTCTCTGAAGAACACCATAAAACCCTTTCCCTAGACATGCACTCAGTTGTTCCGCTGCACAAGCTTCATCTGTGAACCCTTCATCAGAACACACTGGATGGATTGTTAGCTAAAAGGCACATTTTAACCTTCTTCACTCCTCCTCACAGGATCTCCAGCATGTGGAGAAAGTCAGCAGCTGGAAGCCACCATTGGCAATTGGCCTACCACAATTTTATTAGAAACTTGGTCAGAAAGGTTAAATAAAGTAAAGGCAGGGTCTCCAGTCACCGTCCTTGCTCATTCTGCGCTCAGGCCAACACATACACATGATACTTATCCCCGCAGGCTGGAGGCTTTTTTGAAAGGGCAAAGGTAAGCAGACCTCTTAGGTTCAGACTAATGATCCAGCATCCTGACTGTTTTCTCAAGCTGACATTTGTTCCCACCATCTGCACACTGTACTCCTGAAACACACTGAAGGATTGGTCAGTAATCCTCTGCCCCTTTTGTGCTCCAAAAAGAAGCCATCTATTTTTGTAAGGAGTCTTGCTAAATTAAGTTTAGTTTTCTAGCAATTTGAGGGGGGGAGGGATCATTCTGGCATGACTCTACCCAGTGCTTTTTTTCTTTTTTTAATGGCTGGTCTTATAGTAAAAAGAAGAAATTTCTCTCTGTGCAAGCCACCCCCAGAGCCAGGTTTACTCTCCAGTCTGTCTGAAGATGTAAGGAACTGAAAGGTTGAACAGGTTATGATGGGCCCCTGACCCTGTGCCCTGAGGATGGATTCAAAATAATCTGAGCCTCTACCCAGGTTATTCTCGCTCAAGGTATAAACTGATTTGGCTTTCTCATTGTCACATCCTCCTCTATAAACTGATGAGCCCCATTCTCCTCCTGCAAAGTTGGATGTCAGAGGGGAAAACAAAACAAAACAAAACAAAACAAAAATTTTTTAAAACCCTAAATATCTTTTTATGTTGCATTTGATGGAGAGACATGCATCACGCTACCACTTTTAAGAAAGTACGACCAAATTTGACCTGATTTTAAAAGATCCCGGCTGGGAATTCTGACTGCCATCTGGGAGTGTAGTCAAGGAAATAACCCACCCCACTCATAGCCAGTTAGACTACCTAGAGGATATAGCAAAGGTCATTACCAACATGAGCAAATAACAGGTAGCAAAGGGATCCTGAAAGGAGATAGAGAACAATGTCAGTAAGTGAGATTAACTCGAGGATCCTACTTTCCTGACATAAGAAGGTCCTAGATGCACCCGTCCCATAATAAATTAACATCTTGGAGAAAGAAGTAGCAGTGGGAGAAGGCAACTATGGATTCTGAGCTATTATTGTGAAAGATCCAGCATTAGGATTGAGGGGCTGGAGGAAACAGAGGAGCCAGACTCTGCACATCTGAGCAGCAATGGGGTAAGACAGCTGCCCCATATACAAACATTAATACATTCACAGCAGATTTGTAACAAAACAACACTCTGTGGCATCTCATATAACCTCCGTAAGTGTTTACTGTTTAGAGATTTGAAGTCAAAGAACATCAGAGGTGAGCTAATCTTCTGTTGAAATCATTTAATTTTACAAGTAAGGAAACTGATATCCCTGAGAGTTTAAGATGACCCAACTATTTGGTGGCAGAAGCAGACACAAAACATAGATATCATGACCCAGTGTCACCTTGCCCCCAACTCTTCCTAGTTACCTCCCAATTCTATATCAAACAGGCTTTCTCATTTATCAATGAGCAATAAATATAGAATATCTCAAAACTATACTTAAATGAAGAAAAATGAAGAAACGGGACTAGACATTTTCTTAGTTCCTTTCTGCTTTAACATTTTGTTATGAATAGCACACAGGAAATTTGCAATAACACAACCCCCTCTAGTGCATAATTCAGCATACAATGAGTATGAGTCTGTTTTGGACCCCATCCAAGGGAGTTAGTTCCTAGAAGTACTTGAAAGATTTTATTCTCATCTATAATGAAACATCTTAAAAAGACTAAAAATAATCATAACGACAATGATAGTAATCATTTGTTACTCTTGTATTATATACTAAAATATCATGCTGTCTCACTATTTTCAAAAGGCATATTATGACCTTTGTGGGTCACAAACCTAGTGGGTGGTGAACAAATTTTTAAGCAAAAGAAATGAAAGTAGGAAAGAAAAGAAGAATTCATTATATATACTAAATGTTGCTCTGTAAAACTTATGTTTCAATCATGTGGCTAGAGATTAAAAGTTTCAAGGCTGTTGCTTTGCCTCCAGTCTTAACAACTGCCTTGGTAGTTAAGTATAATTAACCCCATTGTACAAGTGAGAAAAAAGGATCCGAGAGGATAATTTGGCCACACTGAGGTAAGTAGCCAAGTGACCAAGCTAGAATTTTAAACCTATATTGACTTGACTTCAAATCTTGTGTTTTTACCTTTATTCTGACTACACATTATTAACCAGGAATCAAATACTTATTGTTTATAATATTTTCTTTGTAAGAGCCAATTTTTTAAAGATTTTATTTATTTATTTGACAGAGAGAGAGATCACAAGTAGAAAGAGAGGCAGGCAGAAAGAGAGGGGGGAAGCAGGCTTCCTGCTGAGCAGAAACCCCAATGCGGGGGGGGGGGGGGGGGGGGGGGGGGGGGGACCATCCCAGGACCCTGAGATCATGACCTGAGCCCTGAAAGCAGAGGCTTTAACCCACTGAGCCACCCAGGCACCCTTGAGACAATTTTTTAAAATTCATTTAGAATGGAGAAACATGACATAGGTTCAAGTGACATGGTCTGAAGATAGTTTCATAAAGTAGTGAAATGAATATCTGAAATATCTTGCTATATATTGTTGATAGTTATGTCCAATATACTTCATTAATTTGCAACTAAATGCACAAATGGAATAATAATAGTTGGGCGCCTGGGGGCTCAGTCAGTTAAGAGTCTGCCTTTGGCTCAGGACATGATTCCAGGGTCCTGGGATCTAGCCCCACATCAGGCTCCTTGCTCTGTAGGGGGTCTGCTTCTCCCTCTGCCCCTCCCTCCAACTCATGCTCTTACCCCCTCTCTCTCTCTCACATGTTCTCTCTCTCAAATAAATAAAATCTTTAAAAAAGTAAAAAATAATAATAATGTTTTTGATCTTGAAATAACTATTCATCTCTAGAAGGTTAAAATGTTTGATAGAGTTTTTAAAATTTAATTCATACAACAGTTTTCAGTGACTTACTTCTTGTTCTAGGTACAGAACTGGCACATAAGAGAGATAAAACAAATGGATATTAAATACACTCACTAAGCAATAGTTTGATTCATTTGAGAACACGAGATCTACACATATAAAGTAATCTGAATACACCGTAATTCCATCTAAATTGTGGAGAAGAAAGGAAGAAAGGACTTCAGATGCCATGCTGACTTCTCGATTCATATGGTCCCTATGCATTCTACCAGAAGTAGCGCATTTAGATGCTGTTAGTCCCATTCTTCAGATTTGGAAGCTCCTATGCAAAACTAGCTGGTGATTGACATGAGAGTCTAATCCTGGTCTTTCTGATTCCACTAATCAAAGTCTCTTTAAAAACAAGGGAGTTTCCAGTAGACAAAGAGGTGGTTAGAGATTTTTGAAACATGCTATGCAAACATTCACATTTTTCTCCATATGAAAGGAAAGCACTTTCTTTTTCTCTAGGGCAGAATTTCTTGTTGCTGTCAGGCAGTGCTGTTCTCTTAAAGAAAAGAAATCCATATCTTTCTCTAAAGAAAGGCCTAAAAAGCCAGGCCCTCTACCCTGACTGTTCAGTTCGGCTGCTGCATTTCACCCTCACCTGCAGTGTGTAGAGGACGTTATGGTACGATGCTATTTTCCATTGGCTCTGCTACTGGAGATTACAGCATGAGACTGTGACAAATGGATATTCCCATTAAATTCTTTAGTAGAGTGGGGCATTCCATTAACCATTGGCACTATCCCAACCCAAGTGAAACATTGGGTCATTTTTTTCTTGTGAGCAAGAAATGAAGGGGGAAAACAAAGGATATACTCTAATTACCTTTCTTCCTTTTTTTTTTGTTGCATGCATTATGATAGCCATATATTACAATTATTTATAATTAATATATGACAAGCTGTCAGCTAAAATTTAACAGGTGATTTGTCAAGAAGTCCCATTAACTCATACATTAAGCAGTGTGTTTCAGTATTCCCTAACAATAAAAGTGTGTTTTGGTGGTGTTGTCTTAAATCTATTGTGTTTAAATATTCAGGAGCCACCAATCTTTATATATTTGTGGCATCTTTTAAAAATACAACTATTGCTAATATAAATGGGCACTCTGTTAGTAATGTAAGGAATAAGCACATTTTTTGTCACTTTAACCTTTAAATGCTAATGTTTTCATTGACAAAACTAACTGCCTAGTGTTTATTTTTAAGTTTTAAACTTTTATGATTCTTTAATACATTTTCCGAATGATGTCTTTGGTAGTAAAGGCAAAGCCGAATAAAGAAGAAAGTAATTGCAGTTACTTATGTTCCATTTAGAGTTTGTATCTTACACTAGAGAATTTTGAAATGGAGGAATATTTTAAAATACAGATAAAGATTAAGAAGTCACAGAAAGCTAGTAATTAATCACTCAATAAAGGGGAAATCTACAGAGACTAGAAACTGATGAAGCAGGCTCCATTTTGCTGAATAGCAAGAGAATGGGGCACATGGTAGAAATGAATCACATATATTTCTTGGGAGGGATAACAAGATTCTTTAAAAGAGGAAAAGCTTGGGTTCACTATCTACAGAATGTCAATGTCATGGGATATCACCTGGAAATGAAGTTAAATTTTAAACTACAATATTATTTTTGGTTCCATGGCCAACCGAAGTTTGTATTGTTTAAAAGAATGACAAGGAAAAAACAAAAGAGAGAATGATAGGAAAATAAAGCGGAATTTGTTTAAAATTTTATTGCACGAGGCTGACTCTTATCTTTCAAGACTAGGACCTGCTGCAGGATGTTAATGACTCAAAATCAACTACTGAAGAGGGTGCTGAATCTCCTTAATGAAATAATGTGCTTCAAGATTCAATGGTTAGGAAGAGAGAGGGGGGAAAAAATAAAAAAAGCGAAGGTAAAATCCTCAGTACAGCAGTATCTCAAAGCTCATAAGACTTCTGCCTGCGTCCACCAATCAAGTTCAGTTTTCCCATTTTTAGCAAGAAAGCCATACGAAGTCCCGACTTTATTTCCAAAGGGTCTTACAAATAGCATTTCAGAAAATGTCTTTCAGAAACTCAGAAGCGAAATAAACTCTGAATAATAGTGAGTCTACCTCTTCACAGGCTGGGGATTATAAATGGCCAGTGCAAAAATGGTCCCGGCACCTGGACAGGGATCGGTCACAAGATCTCACCTTGCTTCCCGGGTATGCAAGGCCCCCACTTGGAGCTGTAGATGTTTTCACGCACATTCAGGAGCAATTTTCAAAGCAGTGAATTTAACAAAAACATTGACTATGATTTTTCAGTCACTTTTGAACCTTTTGTCTTTGTCTTATACATCTTTACTTACGTTACACTTCAATTATGTCACCTAACAATTTCTACAGGGTGTGCATATTTAGCAAATGTCCCTTCTCAGCCATTTGAGAGTAGACTAGTGTCTGATTAGAGCCAAAAACTCTCATCATGGTGCTTTAAGCACTATAGAAACTCCTTAAGTATCTGAGGAGGTAAAGGAAAAGAGGGATGGAGATAAGAAGAGAGGAAGAGGAAATGTATTGATTCTCAATTGCCCATTTTATGTGAAATATGACCTGCTTTACAAAGCTTATTGCAGTCCACTAAGTAGAATGGATTTGCTCTCCCTTTGTTCTCCCATTCTTTCATTTTTCTTATTTGGTATTTGCCTTTACTTTTATCTTTTAAATTTTTTTAAAGACTTTATTTACTTATTTGACAGAGAAAGAGAGATCACAAGTAGGCAGAGAGTCTGGCAGGGGGGAGGGCGGGGGGGGGGCGGAGGGAAGCAAGCTCCCCGCTGAGCAGAGAGCCCGATGTGGGGCTCAATCCCAGGACCCTGAGATTATGACCTGAGTTGAAGGCAGAGGCCTTAACCCACTGAGCCACTCAGGCACCCCTGCCTTTATTTTTATTGTGTATATTTGTATTCCATTAAGCTCTAAGCATGCCCCCCTTGTTTATATCACCATCAGAGAGCACAGAACTTGGACTATCAGCGGATTTCAGAAGATGTCTGCTGAATGAATCAATGGATGATAACATGGGGCTAATAATAATCTTTGACCTCAAGAAGCACAAAAGCAAATAAAGTAGATTTCCTTTGCCTTCCCCTTGGCAAAGAAACCACTGGTCAGACACCTAGAAGGAGTCCAGAAAAAAAACACTTGACACCCATGCTTTTTACTTTCTTCCATCTATCAGAGGGCCCCTCTACCTAGTGAGTCACATGCTCTAGGACATATTCTCCCTTGTACCGAATGGAAGAAGGAGTAGGGTATGGGCTTTGCTTTTTCTTCTTATAGTCATGCTGTTCTAAGAGTTTGGTTGTCAAAAGTGCTCAGTTTTGCCAGTTCTATGCTGGGGAAAGACATGATAAGAAATTAGAAAAAATACTGAAAGTTAAAATGTTTTGGTCTGTGATTCAGTTCTTCTTCTGCCATCCATAGCACACTTGCCTTTTATTAAAGTTATACCTATCTTTGTTTTGCTCATTCCTTCCCTATGACTCTGTCATAGGCCAAAATCCATGTATATTTCCAGACTGCAAGTTTGTAAAATCTTTAGGAGAAAGACTGGTTCTTAATCTTCTGTGTGTACTTTGTACATCTGCAAAATGTCCTGTATAAGGAATACATGACAGAATGCTTTTTAATTGAACTTTCCAAAGTCTAGTGTTTTCTTTAAAATTAATGAGAACTCTGTGAGGCACAAGCACATCCTAATTTTCCCCATTTAATACATTGTATTATATTGACCCCAGGGAGTATACTTGCATTTATCGACCACAAGTCCAAATGTTTGGACTGCCAAATCCCTAGAATAGAGGTTCATAACCTTGGCTGTGCATTAGAATCATCTGGAAAACTTTTAAAACATATGCCCAGGGACCACGTGTATGAGCTGAAATGGATTCTTTGGGAGTGAGGCTCTTGCATATAAATATATAAATATATATACAAATATATATATATTTAATGCAAGAGCCTCACTTTAAGAAGCTTCCAAAGTAAAAAAAAAAAAAAAAAAAAAAAGAAGCTTCCAAAGTAATGCAAATGTTTAGCCAAGGTGGATTAACCTTGCTTTACAGCTCTAGGAAGCATGATTTCAAAATCACTAGACTAGATTATTTCTAACATATTTTCCAATTTAAGATTCTCTGTGAAATCACTTTTGTTTTATAAGTGAAAAAGAAATGACCCTTTCACTGGACTCTGTTTTTAAGTAGTCACTACAAATGAAACACAGCCCAAATTTCGTATACTAGGGTGGTATTTTTAGAATTTCCCTTTACTTGGTTTTTATGTATGACCATTCATCCCGCTGCTCACTCATTCAGGCCTCCAGTGTGTGTGAGGTATGTCAACTATGCACTATTAAGGGATTTGAAGAATGTGTGCTGTGACCAAGGCGCACATATTAAGGAAAACCCTTTCATCCAAACACAATACAAACATCCCCTAATGATTTTCATCGCCTACAGTTCAATTAAAAAAGGAAGAAATGCCATCAACTAACTGAAATTCCAGCCACACCATCCCCCCAATGAATCTGTGATTAAAACAAATAAAGAAAGGATCCGAAAGATTGAAACCCCTCCTTGGAAAACATTTGGAGTTGAGTCTCGATGTTCATGTATTATTTTCAGAGTTAAATTAGAAATAACAAAACTACTACTTTGAGAGAGAAAAAAATGGTGCTCACACATTTTTGCTTAAGGAATTCATTTTCTTGAGAGGGGAGTTTTCTTGGTGAATTCTAATAATAGAAAATGACCAACTATGTAAACTACACAATAGCAGACTTCTTTTATTTCTCTGAGGTTTTCTAGCCCAATAACTGACAAATGTAAGGAACACTCTCCGCAACACATATTCAATATCACCATTTATGTGGCACTTTGCAGTTCACACAGAACTTTAAGGCACCTGTCTCCTTTAAGGCCCCTAATAATTCTGTGGATCATAAAACACTCATCTTACACACGACCCAGACCCATGAATAGAGCTTGACACTGAATCAGAACCTCTGGGCTAATTCTGGGGAGTCAGAAGTTTTGGCAAACTTTTCAGGTAATTCTAAAAACCACAACAATAACTCCATTCAAATTCATTGATTTTTATTGTTCTTAGGCAAATAACCCAGGACAGCTGAGCAGATTCTGGCAGTTCTTAAGAGGCTAGCTTCCTTTTTCTAGGATTTGCCTTTCTTTCTTCCATACTTTTCAAAAGGGGGAGAAAATCACAGGCAGCACTATTTTACCTAAATCTACAAGCTTTTTAATTCTGCTTTGCACAGCTGGCTTATTCTAACAGCTGCCCTTGCTGTGAAGGAAGCTCCTAGCTTCTGGCATTGGTAACTTGAATCCTACCTACTCTCCTTCTGGCCACAACTGAGGTCTTAACAGCCTATGGAGACCACAGCTCTCCTCAGTAGGCAGCTGTAATTACATCAGATTTGCTGGACATTAGAGTACAAAGCCAGCAGCCTGCTGGTACATTTCAGTCGGCTTCAGCCTTGTGCTTGGGAACACACTAGTTCTAGCTGTTATACTCAGGAAGAGAATCGCCACAAGATATTTGTGTTGGTTTGTGTCTTGCTCCATCAGTTGTTTTTTTTTTTTTAACTTAAAAGTAAAAGATATTCTCAGCTAGCCAGCCCCCCCTTACATTGTATTAGATCCGCATAATACTACCTTGCAAAACCATCTCATCTACAACTTGGGAAAAAAGTAGAGTCAAATAGATCCGGCAGTAAACCTTCTTTAGAACAAAAGTGTTCATTTTGAGAGGAAACAATGTTATTTTTGCCTTATAATTACTCCTAATCCATACAGAGACTGGAAAGAAGAGGATTTTGATTTTAGGTCTGGAATGAAATACATTTGATTGGAAATGAAGATGCAAGAGGGGGAAAAATCCTCAAAAATGAAAGGAAAAGAAAGTGTGTGTCAACTACCCCAATCTTCTTGATTCTCAAACTTTCCAAATTCTTTTGGTTCACCACCCCAACCTTAGTTATACTCTCTTGTTTAACAACCCTCCAGCTATTATGGTTACAGTTTCTGGGAAATTTGTCTTTCAAAAGAGGAAATATTCCAAAGAGTTTGAGTTTGACTCTTTTCTCTTGGGCAATAGAAAGGCATCAGGGTCATAAGAGGTCAATGTGAACACACACACACACACACACACACACACACACACACACACACACATTCAGTCTCTCACTTTCTTTCTGGGATTCAGCAGCCAATGATGTGCAGGTCCTTCTGGCTTTGAAGAAAACACTATGATGGGAGAGAGCAGGGAAATACCCACATCATATGCTCTGACTCAGATGTACTCTAATATAAATGACTACTTTAGCTGGCTCAGAACTTTACCCTCTGTTCAGATAGCTCCACAAAGTGAAAAGGATATTCGGAAAGGAGGACACAAGACAGTTTGCCCTATCTTTGGATATCCAAAAGAGTAAAAGAGCTTTATGCTTTCCATTTCCTGCTTGCTAAAAAGAAAAGGCAGATATTCCATTGGAAACACTTGTTTCGTTTTAGTTTGTCTTATACCCTTGAAACTCTCAAATGAGTCCACATGTTGCTAAGTCCATAATTAAAGCTTTGCCAATGCCTGTTCACACTCATGTATACAAATGTTCCAATCACTCTTTTCAAAAGCCCTGGGTACTTGTTCAAAACAGGCAACCCAAACAAATAAACAGCATAACCTAAGTCAAACCCACCAACAACTGGACACTCTGCCCACTTTGAAAGGCCACCCTCAAATGTTACTTAATTGCAGCATATTCTGTGAATCAGTCACAGAGCTGAAAATGGAAGTTTTCTGTTGACAGCTTATCCCCTCCCGCCAAAAAGCAGGACATGTAAATAAGCCACAGAATCAGTTATTTAAGATTCAATGGAGTAAGCTTCACATTGAGTGATATCCTTAGAAAACAGAATATTTCGAGAAGAGCAGAGATCCTATGGGAACTTAGGGTTAAACTTTGGCAGTATTATTTGCAAGTGCTGAGAAAGAGTTTATATTTAAAACTAAGTTCTTGATCTTATCCAATGATTGGCTTTTCATGGCCTTTGGAAGTAACTTTGATAGCAAAACCCCTATCTGTTATTTACCCCTAAAGCTGACATGATCACAAAATTGGAAGCTGTTATAAATGAGGCCACGATAAAAGTGAACACTTTACTAATGGGAAGGATTCCAACATGCAGGAAAAAGATTGAATTTACTACAAACTGATTTTTACCTTGGTGCAGCCAAAAAATAGCTCAACAAAATTCAAATTTTGGTGTGAAATTCCTCCAACACAGAATAAGACAGAATTGCCCAAAAAGCACTGTTTGGAGTACTAAGGAAATAGGGATCTTTGGCAGTGATTCAGGATAGCATCGTGGTCCTGAGGGCCACGAGAAGAAATGCATACTTTATAAGATGGCAACCTGTGGAAATCAGCAGCAGCACAATCGATCAACAGCCAGGGCCAAAAGTTCTTGCTTCTGTTTCTCTGACAGAACAAACCACTATAAAGTCGGCTCACAGCCCCAACACAAACTGAAAAGTTATAACAAGTGGTACCACCTGTGCTTATGTCGCAGCCTAGTCAAATAATTTCCTCTCCTGGGTCTTCTGTGGTGCAGGGTGAGGAATGTGACAGGGTCCGTGAAGAGGAAGCAGGTTCCAACTTGGAGTCTGCAGAGTGAGTGGATTAGCCTCGTTTGTGTAGCAGAGAGATCAGCGAGTCTTTCTCCTTCACACTGGAACAACTGTATGTGATATGATCTCTCATCCCCTATCAAAAAAGGCTCTGTCTTCAGGAAAACAAAGACTTTTCTGCTCAGTGTTGTTCTCTCACATGATTGAGCTTTCTTTTTAACAATGTTATATTATTACAACCTTTCTAAACTTGGATTACGGAGGCTGTATTAATAACACACAAAAGAGAAAAGCAGTTTGTTTATACAAGCGAGTATTTGGACCATAATATACTTTTCTCTGTTTTGCTGATCAATCAGGAGCTTTTGAGTTAGGTATCTGAACAAAACAATGATAAAACTAGGATCATCCAGGGTATGACCTACATTTATGTAAATCTTGTGGAAACAAAGTTCTGTTCTTTATCCCTTACCAAAAAAAAAAAAAAAAAAAAAAAAAAAAAAAAAAATCTGGAATTCTTTGTTTTTTATCTTTGATTTTCATAAAAGCCATCCAGGGACAGTCCACATTTTTCAGAAATAACAAATTTTTCAGTACAGGAGGAAGCATTTGCCAGTACAGCAAGAAGAAACCAGCCAAGATGCTTTGGAGGACTTAAGCAAGTACATTTCAATAAGGATCCAAACAATCCTTGGCGATCAATCAGAAAAACAAGTCATCAATGCATTAAGGAAGTCCTCAAATATGAGGGCTGTTGGTGGAAAATAGAGTTACTTACCAACTGAAAATGTTTGCTTGAAGTGAGGATTATTTTATGGAAACCACTGTGATTTTTAGAATACTTACAATCTGTTCAGATTGGTCACTGTGTGTACAATGTTCCTGCCACAATATGCCCTGAGACTTCTAATCTGTCTGCCTAATGGAGCAGGTGGCGAGATTCTCTACGGAGCTGTTGGCTCCTGGAGGGCAGGGATCGTGTCTTATTCATCTTGTATCTTGCACAGTACCCAACTCTTCAAAGGCAGTCGATAAATATTGAATGAAAGAATTTGATATACATGGCCACACTCCCTGATCCTTGGCATAAAATATCAACACCCCATCATCTTGATCCTATTGCTCTGCTTTATTTTTCTTTTGAGCAATTATTACCAGCTGTCATGCTATGTGGTGGCTTTTATTATATATTATTTCTTTTTTTCCCTACCAGAATCTAAGTTACCAGAGAGTGGATTGAACAGGTTTGATTTCCTGGATATCCCTAGTTCCTAGGATGATGCTTGGCTCATAATAGGCAATTATAAATATATGTTGACTTCTGAATAAATGAGTGAATCAAAGAATGATGAATGAAAGGTATTCCATTGTCTATTCTATTCCATTGTCTAATGCCTCTCTACTTTTTCTCTCCTCTTCATTCTCATCTATGTCATTTTAATAAGGCCTGAATATTCTCCTATGGACTTTAATAAATAGTAACAAAGAAGTGTTTCTTCATTACATAATGGTTTATTCTACAGAATGGTTGGATCAAGAGACCAGGTCTCCGGCACAAGTGTCCACAAACCTGCAGATAAATATGAGTGACAAGAAACGAGGAAGAGAGGGAGGTAAGAAACAAGGTATTCTCTTGGAGGCCATCAGAGGTGGATGCTTTCTGAACTGACAGTCTCCTTCATGTGAATAGCACCATCTTCTAGATTCTACTCATTAAAACATAGAAATACCTTTTTTTTATCATACCGGGGAAGGCCTTCATGCCCTTCCAGTCTTTTAGGGTAACACTTCATCTTACCTAGTTTTGAGTTCTCTTAACGCATCACTTTTAAAAGTAAGGTAACATTTTAATAATACAATATAGTATCTGTTTCCTTTGGGTATTTCTGTATTGCCCTTATGTAAGAAATAAAAACAATTCCCAGCCCATTAATATCATTCCCCTTTTACTACCCAATGTAAAGGCTGATAAAAGCACTGAGTGGGTGGTTCAGTGACTTGCCTGTGACTTATGTGTGGTTGGTCATCCTGCCAAATATAAAACTTTCAATTGCAAAATCCAGATATTATTTTTTTCTTTTCAAACCAATATGGAACAGGAATTTTTTTGTTCCTTGGAGATGCCCATAATATATGATGACAGTTGAACATACTTATTTTTGCAATTTCCCAATTTGGGTATCACCAAATGAAACTGGAATAAATAGGAAAGTGGCCTAGCTGCAGAGTCTAACTCTGGAAAAAATGCATTGAGTAAGAAATGTGTGTCTTTGGCCTTCTGACTATTGCCCCTTTTCTCCACTCGAGGCCTCCTCTGTGCACCTCATTCTGTCTACCTTGACCCCAATCCACTCTATACTCTGGGCTGGCCAACCACTCAGTTGCCTTGCTCTCTTAATGAATCTTATCTCTCCCCTAATTTATTACAGTGGAAATTGCACTGGAGATGAGAGAATGTAATCCCTAACTCTGTTAATAGCTGCATGTCATGAGGTGAGCTGTAGAAATCCCCAGAGTCCTCATTGCTTTATCTGTAATAACAAAGATAATAATATTTATTTCACAAAGCTATAGCACAGGCTACATTAAATCATGTACTTGAAATTCCCACTCAGAGCCTACCTCCTAGGAAATGTTGGGATGCAAATGTCTGGATATTTGTTCTGACCCATATGTATGTGTGAATGTACGTATTGCTATTTAAATAACTCATAAGACATAGCTGAAACAATTCACTGAGATTGGTTGTATTAGTAATACACTCAAGGTGTATTTGGGGAATAGTCATCAAACTAAATAAGTCAATGAAAAGCTCATAATTTGGTAATTCTAATGAAATTTCAAAACAGAAATATGGAGGACATTTTTTGAATGGACAGTAAAGAGATTCCTTCAGGTGGAGTAAGGGTAGTATGGGGAGAAAGTGGAGGATTTAGGACGATGATGTACAGTTGTTCAGTCCTCAGCCTATACAACCAGGCATGGATACACTGAAGGTAAACATCCGTTTGTGAAATGGGGAAAAAAATGAAGATGAAAATGAAGAAAAAACCTCTTAAGGTTTTGGGGATGATGAAATGAAACTGTAGAATGCCAATAATTGAATATATTAAAGTTAATTATGATAATAACATTGTTCATCTGCCTCGCTTTTTCTAGTGTTGAGACTGGAAGTTCTAGTATAATCATAATAAATGTAACTAAAATTTTTAGAATGACTTTAAGAACTCTTTACTTGGTTCCTTCGTGCCACAGTTTATATGGTTCCTAACATGTTATGATCATGGACAGTCCTATTACAAGCATAAGGTAAGCATTTCAAAGTATAATTTCTAAAGTATATAATAGGAATAGGCAGTTGATAGTCATGAAATAAACAAATCTAGTTGTATGGGTGCTCATGTATATCATTGTGTTTAATAATAAACATTATTTTCTTCATGATGTTTAAAATCTGTAATGTATATCATGATTTTACTGTGACTTGAAAAATAGTTCTAGACTCAGAGTGGGCTGAACTGGCTCAGCCATAAACAGAGTGACTTTGAGCTTAACCTTGAGCTCTCTGAGCCTCACTGTCCTTGAGAAGGGAGGAAAAATATACACACTTTTCACAGTTGGTGTGAGACATGTAGAAAGATCACAGGTGTTTTTATGATACCAAGACAAAAAATAACAAATCCTGAAGCCCTACCCCTGCATTTCTTATGAGATAATAAGTGTACTTATTGTTTAAATAGCATTTTTGTTGAATTCTTTCTTACTTGAAGCTCAAAGTATCTTAACTGGTACATCTCTTCTTTTCAGTGCTTTGGAATGTGAGCATATACATAAGAGAACCAAACATAGAACTGACCTGATCTTGTGGCTTCTAACCACTTATGCTCTAATGTTCTTTACCAGGTTAACCTAAACCAAGAGAGCTTATGTGAGTGTGGAGTGTGAGAATATGTGTGTGTGTGTGTGTGTGTGTGTGTGTGAATGTGTGCATGTATGTGTTGCTATTTAAACAACTCATAAGACACAGCTGAAGCAATTCACTGAGATTGGTTTTATTAATAATACACATGAAGTATATATTGGGGAATAGTCATCAAGCCAAACGAGTTGATGAAAAGCTCATATTCTAAATAGCAGTTTATCTTTTCCTTTAACCTCTAGAAATAAACCAGGAACCTGCTTCACTCTGGGAAAAAAAATATTAAAAGTCCTGAAAACTCCTTCTGCCTCTAACCTTCTTTTGTAATGTTCATGTACTCTAATATTACAGGATAATCATTTCACTGCACTATCCCCAGAAGAATTTGGAGGTTTGTCATTTCCTGGTTAAAGGTTTCATTATTTGCTTCTGGCAGAAACCTAGTCAAGAAGAATTAATTGGTTTATGATTCTAAGTTAATACACTCTGATCATTTATTTAAATCTGGGAAATTTACTTGCAAAAATAACTTAACACATTTGTTATTCTTTAAGGACTGTGGTAAAACTTCACTGGGTGACCTGGAACCCTTTGCAAACAAGAACTAGTTTTTAAATATTTGAAAGAAAAAGGCAAATATGCTTGCATATATCTTTAAAAGTTACAAAGTTCAAGATCACAGTCTTATTTTAGCAGGAGGGATTTATTCACCAGAGAGCCAATCAGAGCAGGTTATGTTTGAAACGTGTCTTTCTAAAAGTGTCTTTCTTGTCTTTTTCTTTTACCACTTGGATTCACATTTTTTAAATTAACATATAATGTATTATTTGTTTCAGGGGTACAAGTCTGTGATACATCAGTCTCACACAATTCACAGTTTAAATAATTTGTATTAGCCAAATTAGAAGAAGAAAGATAATCTGGACCTTGTTCTATGAAGTCAAATACGAAGAATTCAGGGAAACTTCTATGTCAATTTAATAGTTCATTAGAACATTCCACAATCTACCTGAATAGATAAACGTTACATTTTTATCTGTTTTGGGAATTTTATGAGACACTGACATGTGAGGACTTTTACAGTGGTAGTTTATTTCTCTGTTGTAAAGGATTACAGAGCAAACATAAATTAACATATTAAATTTAACACTTAACTAGTTTAACATATTTTAATGAGCAAGCTATCTTTTATTATGTTGGTATATTTATAACGTTTTTTGACAATAGGTCAAATTATAAAAATTCACATTTGCATCTACTTATAAAATGATAGAAGTTTATCAGGAAAAAAATGCAAAGGAACTTTCAGATCTCCATTAAACCTGACATTATTTTCTAGTAACATTTGCTAAGAATGATAACCCTTGGTGACATTTTATATTCACAGAGGAGACAGGCCAATAGACAAAGTTTCCAGGGGTCATTCTTTTGTTCTTTGCCCCTTTAACATTTAAACTCTGCAAACAAGGGTTTCTAACTCCTCTTAGTTAATCCAATTTTCACTTTCTTAAACTTGAAGCCTATAAAAGACGCTGGATGAAAGTAGAACTACCTATGGACAGAACTCCATGAAAGTATCACCCATGATCCACCTTGAAATGGCCTAGAAAGAGGGTCAAATCTTTCTTTAGCTGTTTAATACTCTTTATCTTAAGGGACATTGACAGTTTATATGATTGACTTTGAAGATTGACTAGAGATCCTAGAATGATGAGCACTGTGAGTGGCATATACTAAACCTACTTGGAGAGAACAGTTAGCTTACATTGTCAGATTGTACTTATTTTCAGAAAGTCGTCTGAAGTAGTTTTATGAAACATTGTGTCTCAAGGATCCCAATAGCTGGAATCCTTTATGAGATCAGAAAGCAGTGGAAATTGTTCCACACTGTGCCCTTCTGTGCAGTTCTTTATTCCACACACAGACAATACTTGGAAGGAAATAAAATGACTACTCTATCTTTTGTGTTCTCAGCTGCCTCTGTAACCATCTGAACTCAAAGATCAGTGTGTGGAGTCTGGGTAGGAGATGGTAGAGACAAAGATGGAAGAGGAAAACTAAATATAGAAGGGTTGTAAATGCTTAAAAATAAAAGAGAAATTATTTGATTTACTACTAATTGAAATTTCTCCACCTTATAATCCTTTTCAAGGTACCTGACACAAAATGAATGGTCACAGCTCTGCCCTTGGTGACTCTAGGTAGATGTCAAACCTACACCATCTCTAGGCCATTGTTGTACTTCTGTGTTTATCATTCTCCTCTGGTATGTAACATAAACTTTTTTTTTTTAGGAGCAGAATAGTTTCCCTTACCATGGGCAAGGATGTAATAGGAGGCCTAAGGTACGTGCATTTAGAATTTCCTTAAAACAATGCACCTTTCTGTATTCCAGAGAGAATCCAGGATCCCCTCATGTCTACAGGGATTTACTGTCCTTTCTTGGACTCATTATGGGTTCAGAGAAATAGGATCTGTTATCCACAAGATGAGTGAGGGGTAGGGAGGGGGAATGCCCTCCAAAGGTGTCCTGGATGTTCCTGTTTTCTTTTTTTACGATAAATGAAAGTTCTGGGTGTATTTGGGTTATGAAGAGTGAACAAACAATGTGATTGGGTCTAGTAGGCTTGACTTTGCATTCACTCATTTTGGTCATTCATACCTTTTTCTTTTTCTTTTTTTTTTTTTTTTTTTTTAAGATTTTATTTATTTGACAGCGAGAAACACAGCAAGAGAGGGAACACAAACAGAGGGAATGGTAGCGGGAGAAGCAGGCTTCCTGCCGAGCAAGGAGCCCGATGTGGGGCTCGATTCCAGGACCCCGGGATCATGACCTGAGCCCAAGGCAGACGCTTAACGACTGAGCCACCCAGGCGCCCCATCATACCTTTTTCTTCATTCATGTACTCAAATAACTACTGAGAGCCCACTATGTGCCTGGCACTCTGCGAAACAATGAGGGCACAATGATGAGTGAAAACAGACATAATTGGGTCACTGGTCTATTAGTATGGAGCTCGCTGGTCAGTAAGAGTCAGTCCTGATTATTATCTTACTTCTGGATGTCCTTTTGTAATTAATGTACAGCTTCTTATCCAAATTGTGAGTTATAGACTTTTTAAAGATTCTAAACTTTTTTTTTTGGGGGGGGGAATATTATTTAATTTTAGTGATTTGAAATATAATCATGCATCTTGGAATTGATGCTAACTTCTTTTTATTTGTCATGACAACTTTTCAGCATTAAAGTTTATTAGACTTTACTTCAACTTTACTCAGAGAGACAGAGATGGAGAGTGGCTGGACCAAAGCCAGAAGCCAAGGCTCTGGTCATCCATTTTCTGAGACTGCTCCAAACACCCTCTTGTGTTTCCAGGTATTATAAAACATGTAATGAGAGAAGAGTGATCCTTCCATATCACAGAAGATCGGAAATCTATTGACAGAGAGTGAACCTTTTTGGTCTCACTGCTTAAGTAAGAATTTTCAAAGCAAACATTTCAACCCTCCACTTATAACACTGTTTACAGAGAAAATACACCCTGAGTTTACTGTGGGGACTGGAATGTAGGCTTAAAAGTAAAAGCAGAGGGATTCCTGGGTGAAAAGAGGTCAAACTGTAGAGAAACCAAGACAGTCATTTTTCTCAGTCCTAACTCTGAGCAACACAGTATCTCCTGCCAGTAATCTACCTGGTTACATCTGGTATAAACTAGGATGGTAGCCACATCCATAATCACTGAATAAACAGCATATTAATGACAACTGTTTGAAAGATAAGGAGGGATTTTAGATCCTCAAGTTGTCTTTTTGTTTTGTTTTGTTTTTTGAAGGAAGCTCAGTTCAAAACCTGGTTCATCCCCATTCAGTGTTATCCATGGAAAGAACTGGCCACCTGCTTCTGCCTTCTCCCTTCCATAAAGATAATGATGTGGCACAGCACGCAATAATCTCCTACTCACTGCTTTTAATAGTATTTTTTTTATTGAGCAAAATTCTAACTGCTTAGAGCTAACTATTACTGTTCAATCTGAAGGCACGTATTAGGAGTAATATTATTACTACAAAGACAGAAACAAACAAATGGCCCAGGTACTCTGCACTTTTCTATCCATCCACTCATGCCTGCTGTTTTTCATGTTTTTAAAGCATTAACAAGAAGTGATTATTCATGTGTATAACAACAAATTTATGCAACCTCCCCTGAAAAGATAATTAAAATATTTTAATACATTTTGTTTCTTTAGCCTAAAATAATATTTCTAATGTTATTTCTGATATGCTGCAAGCATTGGCAATACACTATGCCAACTATGCCAATACACTATTGCCAATACACTATGCCAACTATGATTAAAAATCATAGTTGTAATTGTTCATCCTTTCTCTCATTTACTCATTCCTCCAATAATATTTATTAAGCACCTACTGTATGCCAAGGATTGGGGTGCAGTGGAAAAGAACTATGTTCCTTGTTCTCATGGAGCTAGAAGCCTAGTGAGAGAGATTATTGTTTAAAAAGTTATATATTAATCAAATCTTTGCAAATTCATAGTAAAATTCAGAAGGATAATGTGGTCTTAAAGTTCCCCATTAGTGCATTTGTATAGTAAAGCACTGACTTTTAATGTAATTATTTGGCTAGGTCAGATATATCAGGCTTTATTAAAGCTGGGCTCCTTTTTCCTCTTGAACATGAGTGTGCTTTCCTTCTACAAGGTCTTTGCAGAGGATAATGACGTAGACATACAGTCAGTTCAGTACAGGACAATGAAGGAGTCAAAGTATATATCACTGTGTATTGACATAATTATAGTAATATAAATTTAAATAAAGAACAAACACATGGACACCTAAGCACAATTCAAATATGGGCTTTACTAAAAATGTGAGACCATATCAAAGTGAAAGCTATGAGGGGCGGAACCATTGGCAGCAGAGTTTAAAAAAAAAACCTCCAGGACTAGACTCTTAAGGACTAATAGAATTAACCAGAAAAAAAGGAAGAAATGGTGAAGAAAAGGAATAAAGGAATAAAGAAAAGGAATAAATTAAGAATAAAGAAAGGAATAAAATAAAGAAAATAAAGAAAATAAAGAAAAGGAATAAATTCACAGAGAATTCAAGAGACCTAGCCATTGTCTTCTCTATGGTTATTTGGTCAGTCCTCCCTTGGAAAGAATGCCTTCATTCCCTTTCCAGAGATTCTCCTGAATTCTTAATGGGTTCCTTCTTGTCTTCTTACTCAAAAGAACAATGAAAAGACAGGGGAGGAATCATTCAGCTTTCTCACCATAAACAAAATTCTGTCTTGCTGGATGGGATTGGCCTATCATTGAAAAGACTGGTAGAAAAAGTAAGGGAAAAGAGGTGAGCTCCAGTATGCTGAGGATCATGCCTCAAAGGGTGCAAATAAAAGTGGTCTGAAAAAAGCACATTAGGACAAAGACCAACAGGGTCTTTTGTTTTCCTTCTTCTCTTCATGATATTAGGATATTAGGATATTAGGTGAACACTCAAAGAAATATTGTTGACTCATTGACTAAAAGCAGAACAGTGGTCTCTTTATTTAATGTGTCTTGATTAGTTTATTTTTAGATTTATTTTAGAGTATCTCATCTTAAACTTGTAGTTCTGGAAAGGATCTTAAAAATGGTCCAATCCAACCCCCTTGTTTTATGGGTTAAAAAAATTATAGAACAGAGTGCTGAGATAATTTGTTCAAGAACATTTAGTTAGGGGGCAAAGTTGAGACCAGAAATCATATCTTCCAGTCTCCCCAAAAGTAGAAAGTAATTTAGAATTATTCAGACTTTGTTTGAATCTTTGATCGTATTTACATCTCTGTTTCCTTTGTATAATGGCATTATAATAGTTTGCAGGGAAATGGTGAGTAATAGATGAGACAAATATATGAAAAACACCTAACAGTACTAGAATCATAGGTGCTTACCTTTAAAGCCTCTTTAACTGGGATTAAGATATTTTAGAGCACGACTTCTGAAGTTAATTGAAATAATAGACACTATTAATAGAAAATCAATGTGAGAATTGAAGTCATACACACACACACTTACATATACCTGCACACACACATGGTTTCCTCCCACAGTAAATAATGACCATATGTTTGAAGTTCTTGGTAATGCCTTAATAATACCAATTATATTAATACTGAATACCACTAATTGAGCACTAACTATATGTCAAATATTGTGCTACTTCAATTACATACATTAATTCTAATTCTGGCAGTGATCTTACATATCACTTCACAGATGTGATATCTATGCATGAGAGGCATAGTTGTTGAGTTAATGTTGCCCATGGTCCAACAACTAGCATAAGGACTAGATAACATTATGGAAAATTTTCAACTCTCAGATTTGTTTCATGCAGAGTAAAGAGATGTCATTTCTTAAAATTCTGTCCAGCACAGATGCCTAGATGCTTAAACTAGCAGCTGTTTTCCTTGGATTTCAATGGGCAATGTTGCTACGCTTGGCTGGTCAGGGCCATAAACTTGGGTAATTTAAAGATGGAACAAAGGGCATAGATGATGATTTCTTCCAAGCACACACCTGCTGGGAGCTATGAGTAACTATCCCTAAGGTCAGACTTAATTGGATTTAGATCTAAATGAACTCTGACATGTTGATTATTCACTGCTTGAAAGCAGAAGGAATAAAAATGCTAAGGTGAGAGGTCAGGAGTGTAAACTCTCCCCTTTCTTTCCTGTGGTTCTCAAAAGTCCACGCTGAAGACTTTCATTTATTCAGGTCTTGTATTTTTACCTTTAAAGTCACTTGGGGAACCTAAATATTCTGGTCCTATATCCATTTCAAATATGTATCTTTCCTCACAGACTCAGGTTCTACTGAGTTCCAGAATCAGTCCAGTGATGAATATTTGGTGATGCCTACCAAAGGCAGCACCAAGTTCTTGGGGATACAACTCAAGAATTCTCACAATTACTCTCCTCCATAGAATTTTAAGAAAAGGAAGTAGGCAATCTTAGAGACAACATGAGTGTTAGGGTGAATAAGAGTGAGTGAATTTTCTTCTCTATCTCAAGCTTTGTATATTTTACCTCTGCTAATTTTCATAATCATTATTCCCACTTTAAGTACAATTCTTACCCTTATTTTATCAAAGGAGCAATTGAAATTGGCTTAGAGATTTAATGGCATGCAACAGTACATGACATAGTTGTTATTCAAAATGCAGCTCTTTCTGATCCTGGCAGCCAGAGCTCTGAGAGGATGATTTTCCTGACATGGTTATTGCAGGCTAGATACTGGGTTAAACTTATCAAAAAGAGTTCCTGGAGAAGGTGGCTCCTGAGTTGGAAGACAAAGTTGGCTTGGTTGGCTTCTACTACTTATGTCTAGCACCTGAGATGGAAGGCTTTGGGAGGGCTGACAGCAGGAGTGTGGCTTACTTGAAGTGGTAGGCACAGAAAAATAAGTAACCAGGGAGTAGAATAAGATGGCATGAAAAGAGCAATCTGAAGGGTTCAAGAGAAGCTTCTTTGAGTTTGGAGCTGGACCCAGGTGATGAGGCTAGAGATGGCCGGTGTTTCAACACAGCAGGAGAGTCATTGGATGCTTGAGAACCAAAGAACAATCTGGGAGCCAGAGAGTAGGAAGAGATTAGGCTGGTCATTTGTTAAAGATCAATAGGTATATTAAAGAATCTGGAAAGGAAATAGATCTGTTTGGTAGTAACACAGTTTCCACACTAAGTGAGATCCATGACAGAAAAGATGAGTTTATAGAAAAGAGAAAGGCCACAAGTCAATGTTTACTCTATTGGTCTACCATAGCTCAACCTATATTTGTCAGGGATCATTCTTTCACTTAATAAGTATCTACTAAGTACCTCCTATGCTTCGGGCTGCTATGGATATGGGAGTTTCCACAATGTATATTTGAACTACAGCAGCATATCAGGTCTGCATGGGGGAAACAAAAAGTTATTTCTTGGATTCCAGTGAAGATGACATAAAATTTATGACCATTGAATCAATGATGGAAAATTGACTGTAGAAATTTAAGTGCTTTTGAGAATAAGATAGGATTAATTAGAGGACTATCTTAGTGCAAGTGTTGATTGGGTTGAATAAAATGGAAACAGGAGAGCCTTTGCTTTGGGAGAAAACTGAATAGGAAATGTGGGTGAGACTTATAATGATAATAATAATTGCCATTTGGAGACTCTGTACTTTTTGACAGTACTAGATGCCTTACTTATTCACCAGTTCACATTACGGCTTTTTGAGTAAGTTATCATTACCCTTATTTTATTTGTGAAGAGTAGGATGACCAACCACCTTTTTGCCTGGGACTGAAGGGTTTCCCTGGCTGGGGACATTTAGTGCTAAAGCTGGGGAGTCCCAGACAAACTGTAATGGTTGGTTACCTTGGAGGAAACCAAGGATCACCAAGGCACAAGTCAGAAAAGAGAATATGAACTCATGCCCAAGATTTCCAGATGTCTTTTCATTATACCACACTGCCTCAATCTTTAGAAGTCCCAAACTTACCAATATCAGATCACATATTTTCTAACTACATAAGCATGACAAAGTTTTTCTTTCTTGAATGAAATAACTTTCATGCTGTCTCTTCTGTTAAATTATTCATTGCTGTTGTCTTGACCGCTAATCCCAATTATGATCTAGCAGATCTTTGACTTGCAGCTTCTTTCAACAAAGGATAAACATATTTATATATTAGATCTTATCATTTTTCAGTTTTTCAGTTAGAATCTCAAAACTAAGTGGTACAAAAGAACTCCAAAAGAGGTTGTGTCTACAAGAGACTGACATCTGGAAGAAAATGAAATGAAAAATAAAAGTCCAGCTCTTTTGTCCATAAGCCAAACACTATGCTATTTGGGACATCTGGAAAGTTGATTGAACTTTTTTTGATTTTCATACAGATGTTCAGTGTCATATAGAAACAGCCATAACTGTACATGGAAAGATATGCATAATGATATTTCACTATGTAATTGCCATAGGGAAACTTTTCATAACACTAATGTCTGTGGACAGAATGAAGACTCACCCTATTGGCCTAGACTGTTATATCAATTATATTTTATAGTATGTGGTTATTATGTTCCAGGACATTATTTTTACCCAGATAGCCATGCCATGAGGTAGATATTATGGCTTTTGAAATTAGTTACTTTATAGCCCTTTTCTTTTTAAGTTCTGATTGGTTAGATGCAAGTAGAAAAAGTGGATTGCATGGTCTTTCTTAAGTAACTAAACAAACTTATTTAAAACTTGTTTAAAAATCCAAACGTGAAAATGATGCCACATTCTAACTAAAGATCGTCCTAGGGTTCAGTGTTCTCTGCAATCAGCTCATCCCCCTGTTTGACTGTTGTGTGAAACAATCTGCAATCAGCTCGTCCTCCTGTTTGACTGTTGTATGAAACAGCTGCATTATCTGCATTTTGCCAAGTAAATAAACTCTGCACTGTGTATCAGTGTTTGTTGTTTGCTAATGTGCTAGTGGTTAAAAACTGCTTTAAAACTCTAATTACACATTTTCATATAATGTAGAGGTGGTGTGGGGCAGGCTTCATTCCTTGAAGATATATGTATACAAATTACACTTATATACTTTGTCTGGTGAATAAATGCTTTGTAACTGCCTGAAAAGTAATATCAAGCCTTAACTGATTACTCACAATTTACTGAAAACTGAATTAAACATAAAAAGTGTACAATATTACTTAATCCACAAAACAATCTCTGAGGTGGCCTTATTATCTCCATTTCACAGATGAGTTAACTGAGGTGCAGAAATGTTAAGCAAGTGACTCACCTCAGGTTCTATCTAGCATAAAGCAGAAGTGACTTTTGAACCCAGGTTGTCTAGCCTCCAGAACCCATGCATTAATTTTTATGCCCTGCTGCCTCATTTTTTTCTTTTTTTAAAGATTTATTTGCCAGGGAGAAAAAGAGGGAGTGTATATACATGTGTGTAGGTGCAGGCAAGGGGCGGAGGGAGAGAATCTCAAGCAGACTCCTTACTGAGTGCATGGGTTCGATCCCAAGACCCTGAGATCATGACCTGAGTTGAAATCAAGAGCCAGCTGCTTAACTGGCTGAGTCACCCAAGCACCCCTCTGCTGCCTCTTCTTAAAGTGAGTATATGATGGCAGAGACTTAGGTTTGCTAAGAACCCCAAGACACTGTCAAAGACAAACATGCATGGATCAGTTTATGACTATTTCATTAAAAAGTTTTGGCAGAGAGGACCTGCCTCTGCATGTCAGGGATAGGGGAAGTACACGTTTGGTATACAAACCCCACTTGCACACATTCAAAATGATTCAGTCACTGGGTTAGCAAAGGTTGTTTTAAGCCAAATGACACCTGTAAAGGAAAGTTATGTTGCTGCTCTTTCCTTTTAAATCTGAACTTCTTACTTATTGGCCTGGTCTGTTGCAAACATTGATGTGTCATAAAAAATACGTTGCCTTATAAATCACATCTCTCCTGTAGGAGATTACAACATTTTTTATAGCCCATCTGAACCTCTTGAAGCTTTGTTTCTTCAGAATCTATTCCAGTTACAACGAGATGAGTTTTTTACTTCAAAGGAAGCAGTTATGAAATCTATGCTTGTAGAACACAAAACTACCTCCTTAATGTTTTTTAATGATTGTTACGTCACCCACTTTTTGCAATTGCCATTTAAAAATTCACAATACACATAATAAAGGACGCACTTTTTATGATTACCCACTGCTAATTTGAACAATGTATGCAAACATGTTGGAAACATAGTGAGTCAGTTCTTTGATCTTAAGTCTTATCTCCTCTCACTGGACTTACTGGAAGAGACATCTCATTTCCTGGAAAACCGCAGGTTTTAGTGTATTGAACATGTAGCACATAAAGAAATTTCATTATACATAACCACAGAGTCAGGGATTTTAAGCCAAATGGCTGCATTATCAGTGTGAAAATTTAAAAGGAAAAATAATTATGCTACTCACTGTTTAATAGAATAACACATGACATTAGTTAGGTTGTTTAGCTTTTTTTGAAAAGAATGCTCATCAAATATTATGTGAAAGACTATGTTTACCTTCCAACATAATAGCATCTTTCACTTATGTGGTCATTTGTTGTTTCCAAAGAGCTTTTACATTTATTGCATAATTGGGTGATATCATTTGAACACTTGAAATTATACTCCAGATACAGTCTAATAACTGTTTTCTGAACACTAAATTCAAGGTAGATAGGTTTTTCAGGCACTGCCTTGACTAAAAAAAAGGTAACATAAAATAATGCTGTTCTAGTCCTAAAGGGATTTCAGACAAAGAAACAAAAAGATAAAAAACAAAAACAAAAACAACACCACCACCACAACAATATCTTGCCCACTGTTAAACCACCTTGAAATTTATAAGAGGGGCTTTTGTTAAAAGATTTTTCCCAACTGGGCCAGACTACAATTTAACAGTCAGTTCTTATAAGATTAAGTGCTTCATCTTGACTGGTTTTTTTTGTTTGTTTGTTTTTATGGCTGCTTCTAACTGCGGTGTTGCACCTTAGATATAAAATATCACCTCAGAGAGATGAGTTAATGGTGTGTCTGAAGGAACCTCTACTGGGAACCTCCCTGAGTAAGAAGCACAATCAGGGAATACCATGGTGGATACAAAGCAAGTGCAGGAGAATGGAGAGAGCACAGATTTTGCAGTCAAAATGTCTTTAATTAAAATCTAGGTTATTCTGTTTACTAACCTGAAGGCCTTGGGCAGCTCATGTAACATATTTGAGCCTTAGTTTCCTTATCTCTGCAGTGAAGGTAATAATATCCTTTATTTTTCATAGGGTTATTGTGAATATCAATTGTAATATTGCATGTAAACATTTAGTTGGTGCACAAGATATTAAATAATAAATAGATTCATTGCCCATTTATTATTAGACCTGTTTCCTTGCTACTGCAATGTGTTAGGCAGATATCTAAGAGGGTATAGACCAAGAAACATGTCTCAGTGGAATAAAGAGGAGGAAAGAACTCTAGTGAGGATGGTTTCCTGCATTGTGTCTTGGGAAGCTAGATGATGATGATGATGATGATGATAGTCAATAAAACTAGAAATAGTGGGAGATGAAGGAGAGAGAGTGAGAAAACCAGTGGGAGAGAAAGAGAGTAAGATTATATGGCATAGCATATTTGTCTTGCTTACTTCTGAATCCCCAGTTCCTAACTAGGTCCCTGGAACAAAGAAGGTAATGATTATGTATATATAAATTAATGAATGAGAAAATCATATACTTAGCAAATGACAAATACTTATAAGCAAATGACATTATTAGGTAACTCAGACTAATTCAACGATCATATTTGAATTTGATGCATGATCAAAAATATGCATCAGAGAATATTTTTATCAGAAATACGTAAATATCTAACTTGGCATTTATGCTCTTTTTCAAGGGTCACAACAAAAAACTTGTATAGTTTTTCTAATAAAATGGATTGAGAATGAAACATACAGAAGAGCAACATTACCTAGAAAATCAGGAAACGGTTCATTTCCTATGTCCAATATGCTAGGGATTAGAGATTAGAGTGTTTTGTTTGTTTGTTTGTTTGTTTTACACCATTTCACATTCTTATGTGGGTGTACACAAGTCTAAGAAATCATTGGTCTCTGACAAGATTATGCAACGAGAATAAGAGTCTCTTCAACAAATGGTGTTGGGAAAACCGGACAACTACATGCAAAAAAATGAACCTGGACCACTTTCTTATACTACACCTAAAAATAAACCCAAAATGAATTAGGGACCTAAATGTGAGACCTGAAACCATAAAAATCCTAGAAGAGAGCACAGGCAGTAATTTCTCTGACATTGGCTGTAGCAACATTTTTCTAGATATGTCTCCTGAGGCAAGGGAAATAAAAGCAAAAATAAAGTATTGGGACTGCATCAAAATAAAACACTTCTGCACAGCAAAGAAAATAATCAACAAAATTGAAAGACAACCTACTGAATGGAAGAACATATTTGCAAATGACATATCTGACAAAGAGTTAGTACTCAAAATATATGAAGAATTTATATAGCTCAATACAAAAAAAGCACAAATAATCCAATTAAATAATAGGCAGAAGACATGAACAGACATTTCTCTGAAGAAGACATGCATATGCCCAACAGACACATGAAAAGATATTCAGCATTACTCATCAGGGAAATGCAAATCAAAACTACAATGAGATAACACCTCAACCTCCCAGAATGGCTAAAATTTAAAAAGCAAAACAAAACAAAACACAACAAACAGCAAGTGTTTGTGAGGACATGGAGAAGAAGGAATCTTCTTGCACTGTTGGTGGGACTGCACGCTGGTGCAGCCACTTTGGAAAACAGTATGGAGATTCCTAAAAAAGTTCAAAATAGAACTACCTTATGATCCAGTAATCACACTGGACTTTAGGTCCACAATCATTATATTGTACACCTGAAACTAATGTAGCACTGTGTGTTAAGTATAATGGACTTAAAATAAAAAATGTGAAGTTTATCATTTTAAAGTGTAAATAAACCACAGTTTTTCTTTTTTGAAGTGAAATTTATATTACACTTTAGGTATTTACCTAAACATTACAAAACACTAATTTGAAAGGATATATACACCCCTATGTTTTTTGTAGCATTATTTACAATAGTCAAATTACAGAAGTGTACATTGATAGATAAATGGATAAAGGAGATAATCCTGTCTTCAATGCCACTGTAGGTGAGCATATACATGTATGTATGTGTGTGTGTATAATGGGATAAAGATAGATAGATATTATTCAGTCATGAAAAAGAATGAAATCTTGCCATTTGCAAAATCGATGGAGTTAGAGAGTATATTGCTAAGTGAAATAAGTTAGTCAGACCAAGACAAAAACCACAATGATTTCACTCATACATGGAATTCAAGAAACAAAACAAATGAACAAGAAAAAGAAAAGAGAGAGAGAAAGAGAGAGAGAGAGAGAAACCAAGAAACAGAGTCTTAATTATAGAGAACAAACTGATGGTTACCAGAGGGGAGGTGGAAGTGGGCCAGGCAATGGGTGAAATTGGTGATAAGTGTTAAAAGTACACCTATCATGATGAGCACTTGAATCATTATATTGTACACCTGAAACTAATGTAGCACTGTATGTTAAGTATAATGGACTTAAAATAACAAATGTGATATATATATTTTCTTAAAATTTAAAAATAAAAAGATGTCATTAGTCTCTTGCAGAGATCTTGTCAACTTCCATAGTCTCTTAGTGTTTCCTTTCACCTCTGCCTGAAGGCTCATAAATGACATGGAGCTCTTCCCTATGCAGAATCCATCTTTTGGGTCAGGACCAAACCAGCATGGTAGTGTGGTTTAAAAAAAAAAAATTGTGTGTTAATGAAAGGATGGCTTGGATCTTTGCAGGAAAGTCTTTCTTTTCTTTTTCTTTCTTTTCTTTTTAAAGGTCTTTATTTTCATGTACTTATTAGGTAGTTATTTTCAGATGCTGTTAAACATCTCTATTCCTAGAGCAATCTCCATTCCCATTTTGTGCTTCATTTGACTTTTCTTTTCTTTACGAGAATCCTGTCTTCAATGCCACTGTAGGTGAGCAGATAATCTATCTGCTATTTATAAAGCACAGCAGTTTTTCCAGGAACCTTGGGTTCTAAGAAGCAAAGTCCTATTATAATTGCCTATTTACATTTGTTATTTTTTTTAATGAAATAGGATAAAATGTGGGAGTGTTGAGGCCACATTCGACAGCTGCCTGTCTCCATGAGAAAATGGGCAAAGGAGGCCTTTCAGGCATAGACCAGGTTCAACATCCTGTTAGGATTACTGATGGGGTGAAGTTTATCATTTTAAAGTGTAAATAAACACAGTTTTTCTTTTTTGAAGTGAAATGTATACTACTTAAGGATAAGGATCAACATCTTTGGGAAGTCAATTAGTCCTTGTATTTGAGCAGACATGGTGTTGTGCGCTTCTCTTAGAACTTCTGGGCTTTGGGGAACCTGGGTGGCTCAGTGGGTTAAAGCCTCTGCCTTTGGCTCAGGTCATGATCTCAGGATCCTGGGATCGAGCCCTGCATCAGGCTCTGTGCTCAGCAAGGAGCCTGCTTCCCTCCTCTCTCTGCCTGCCTCTCTGCCCATTTATGATCTCTCTCTCTGTCTCTGTCAAATAAATAAATAAAAATAAAAATAAAAAAAAGACCTTCTGGGCTTTGAATCAGTCTAATGTATTTTTTTAGGTAAGCATTCTCTAATATATATGGAATAGTATTATTCATATATATTATTCCATATATACTTCCATATATATGGAATTCTATATATTCCATATATATGGAATAGTATTATCCATATATATTATTCCATATATACTTAAAAAAATTATAATGCTAATACATAAAAGAGCCATTGGCTAAATGAACGAATGAGCAGCATACGATTTAATTTAGAATTGGCAAGAGATGATTCTGGACAGCAACAACGTCTTCTCAGTAGGAGAGCTACACAGTGGTCTGCATTTTGCTCCCTGCTGCCCACATGTAGTGGTGGAAGCAAGATACGTTCACACATCTCCAGGGACAGGACTGGGTGGGCCAAGTAATGCGTTAATGGCGTGTTTTCCCAGGAGTGAGGCCCTGAAAACATTTATTAGCAATAGCACAGAGTTCTAGAAACTGATTTAAAAAAAGAAGAATGTCACTCTGTGGCAGCTTAAAACTACCTTGGGATCCAGCCGTCTTGGAGCTGCGTCGACTTCAGTGATCTAAATAAAAGCCTATGACTCTTGTAGATGCATTTAATTTTATCCTGAGCAGGCTAAAAAACCCATATGATTATCTTCACTTCTTAGCATTCCCTTGTGAGCTCTTGTTTGCTTCCTCTTCTTCATTCGCTTACTCCCTCTTCTTCTCCTTCACTTCTACTATCCTTTTGTCAGTATATGAGGTTTAAAGAGTGGAGGAGAGGGAATGAAATTCCACAATTGGTTTTATCTGCTCCTCTGCTGCATGGGAGACTCAGGGGGGCAGCTCTTCCACCCAGCCAGCTGTTTTTCAGCTTGGGACAGGAATGTGTCTAGTACCCCTTGGGTTCTGGCACAAGATTTCTCCAGCAGAGATAGGACAACCTGTGTGAATCGGTAGGAGAGGCAGTCTGGGAGGTAAGAGACTGGCTTTTGTCCTCACAGACTCTGAACCAGCGTCTTAGAACTGGAAGAAACCCCAGGGAAATGCTGACTTGATTTAGACTTACTTTCCAAATATTTGCCAAGACTCCTTGTTAGGCACTGGGGATGCAGAAATGCCAGTCCTTCAGAATCTCTCATATCTTAGTTAACTCTAATCATAATATAAACCTTGAATTTGTGTGTTGTATATGTACATATAAGTGTATATGTATGTGCACGTGCACACACACACACACACACACACACACACACACACAGTCTGCTAAGGATTCATAGGAGCTCCAAAAAGGGAACCACTAAAGAAAAGGAACCACTAGTTCTGAGGTTGAGAAGAAGGAGACATTTTAGCAAATTGTAACATGCAAAGACAGAGAAAAATGAAAGGGTGCACTGCATTCGATAAATGAGGAAAGGGTGGAGGTACAAGCATGAGGTCCCTAGAATTGAAATGAGATGAGGACAATAAAGTGAGTCATGGGAATCAAGATGTCATCGATAATCTTGACATTCATTTCAGTGGAATGCAAGAGGCCAACTACAGTGAGACAGGAGGATGATAAAGAGAATATGTGGACAGATTGGTGCTGGATGGAATAGTATTGTATTGGACTACAGCCCCTTTTTTGTTAATTAACAGCAGAGAGGGGGAGATAAATATCTGTATTGCCATCTGCAAAATCTGTAGGGAGGGTAGAGAAGGGGATTGTGGGAAAAAAAAGACTTGTGGAGAAACAGGAGTTGAAATAATCAAATGTTCAACATGACCAGAGACACACCATTCTACCCCCAACAAGTTTGCAAAAGCCAAGAAGCCACAAGCAAACAATGAGAAATCTGGTTCTTCCAAGTGCTGACGTGTAGAACAATGGGAACCCATGCAGCTTTCTGCTACACCTGTTTGAGAGTAATTTGGTACCATTCAGTACAGGTGAAGGGTGATCTAGTTTGATCAGATTACACTTCCAGGTATGCACATTGCGTGTATATAAGGAGGATATTATCTAAGTGGCCATCCACCCAACAGACATTTTTAAATGTGGCATATTCAGTAGACTATCATCCTGAAGTTAAAATGGGCCAAGTATGCATATGACAAAGTGGAAACACATCTGTAGCATACTACTGAGGGAAGAAAGCAAGTGGTAGGTTGGTGTATATAAATGGATACATCTTCATATGTGGAATAAGTAAAAAATAATCGATAGGATACACAGCTCACTCTTACTGAATCTTGTATCTCTAACATTCAGTTTTGCAAATAATTTGGGAAATAGGCACGTAACTGAATACCATGCAGCAATGACAATAAACCATCTATAACTACATGCAACTGTACAGATGAATCTCACAAACATGACATCGAACAAATGAAACCAGAAAGCAAAGAGTACATACTGTACAATTTTTATAAAAGCAAAAACAAAACCAAAAAATCAAAGCCACTGTATCCTGGTAGAAATCAGGATAATATATTTTGCTCTTGTTTGCAAGAGCAAACACAGTGGGTTTGCTCAAGAGAAAGTATAACTGCATCCAAGCGCAAGAGAAAGTATAACTGGAGTGCCAAGGCTAAAAGACGAAACACCACTGGGACTGGTCGAATGAGGCACCTAAAAATTGTATACTGCAGATTCAGGCATGGATTTCGTGAGGAAACAACACCTAAGCCCAAGAGGGCAGCTGTTGCAGCATCTAGTTCATCTTAAGGATTTCAACGATTAGTCACACAATAAACTGGTTTAAAAAAAAAAAAAAGAAAGAAAAAGACCCACACAGTGGGTCTTCTAAGGTGCTGGTAATGTCTTCTTTCTTGATCTGGATCCTGTTAATAGAGATGTTTTCAGTTTATGAAAAGTCACTTAACTGCACACTTACTAAATGTTTACTTTTCTGAATGTATGCTATACTGTAATAAAATGTGTAAAAATGTTATTTGATGGGGTGCCTAGGTGGCTCAGTTGGTTAAGCAACTGCCTTTGGCTCAGATCATGATCCTTGAGTCCAAGGATCGAGTCCTGCATCAGGCTCCCTGCTCCGCAGGGAGTCTGCTTTTCCCTCTGACCCTCCCCCGGCCATGCTTTCTCATTCTCTCTCAAATAACCAACTAACTAACTAACTAACTAACTAACTAACTAACTGTCTTAAAAAAATGTTATTTCACAAAGAAAAAAACAATATTTGCTCTGAGGTAATGGGTTCATAAGTGATTTTACTTTTCCTGTGCTTTGCTGTTTATTTGTAATATTTCATTATGAAAAAACAAGAAACCCAGGATTCCACTTAAGAATTACCAGTTAGTTGGCAGTGATAGAAAATGAGTAATTTGAGGTTCAGAGGTTATGGAAGATGGGCTGCAGCAAAACCAAAATGGGAATCCAGTCTCCTCACTTGTCATCCCAGTGTGGTGCTGTACTTTTGCATGAATGTATGTTCACTTTTTATTTGGAAACACATCTGGCTTCTGCCTCTAACTCTCATGCAGTGTCCTTACTCTGTGTCACTAATTATATTTATCAACAATGAAAGAACTTTGCAACTCTCCTAGCAGCTGGTGATACTTTAAGACACTACTTTGGAGATAGATGAAAGAATGACAATGCCTCCTTCTCTACTTTTCAGATTTTCCCAGAAAAGGAGAATGGACCACACAAAGTCTTTATGAGGTATTATTTTTAAAGACACCCCGAGATAATATGAAAGCTTGTCAAAGAGGCTTTGGCATTCACCCTCTTTGGTCTATAAAATAAAAGCATAACCCTATGGATGGGTAATATGTCCTCACCTTCTCTGACCTTATGAAAATCACTGTAAATTTTGGGGCAGGGTGGGGAGATGGTGTGAGGAATTTAGGACAGTGCTTGATTTTAAATACATCAAGTATTTGGAAACTGCGTCTCAAATAGTGAAACCCTCAAGCAGTGTGGGGGATGTTTCCGGAAGTTCCAAAATTACTCAACTCACTCTTCATAAATAAAATAGAGAGAGGGTACAGTGCCCCTTATAGCACACTGCTTACCCTCTCTGTGCAGTTCCTGTGTTGCCGCCCTCACTTTAATGCTTAGATGATCCCAGGGCATTTAATTCATGTCACTTCAGAACACCACACTTGATTGCAGAATTTAAAGGAAAAAAAAAAAACAAAACACTGTTGAAATGTGCCAGAAGCCTCCCAACTTTAGCTTACTGTGTGAAGATGTATGGAAAAAAAGACTTCTAGATTTAACTCTTATGTATCTTGAAACAAAAGAAATGAGAAAATGACACATTTCAAGTTATAGTTGGGGATTTCCATCAGAGAGAGGTTGAGCAGCCCAGCACTCCTTAATTTTAAGGTTCCGCATATCTTGAGAGCCTGTTAATATCTGCTGCCCCCTGTAGTTTGCTCTTGTAAAAATTCTTAACAAAATCCGGAGAGCTATTTAAAACTCCAGTTGCTCTTCTAAATTCTAAGCACTTGTGGAATTTCATTCTGTCTCTTTTCAGCCCAACTCGACACATTGGAGTGAGGACATGGGGCGAGGCAGAATACATCTATGAGCAGTTGTGATTTCGTTGGAGAGAATAAACTGGGGGAAATGATTGCCTTTTAAATATGCAGATTGTATTATATAGAGAAAGCTGCTCAAATAAATATGATTTTCTTTAAAAAAGCAAAGGAAGCGTCTGTTTATTAAACTACTTTCTCAATTTCCTATTGCCTTCTGAATTGGTTGTGGGACATGATTGCCTTTGTCTCCAAGCACAATAGCTTCTAATAACATTAAGCTTAAAATAATATAGTAGAAAAGTACAGACTTGTGGTTTGTTCATTTACTGAAAAGAATATCGATGGCAGAAATTTTATCCAAGCCTAAAATAGCACATAGAACACTAGAAATTTAACAATGGCTCAGTGATGAATGAAAATTCATTATAAAGAATCACAATCTAATATCTAACTTTAGCAAAAATTTTGGAACTAGTTTTCACCATGAACAAATGCTGGGGCAAAAGGTAATAAAACTGTTTACTTTAGCAATAGATTTATGAAAAAGCAGGAACAGGTGATCCTAAGATAATTTCACCCCATAGTCTGTGTGACTTGAATAATTTTAGGTTTGATTTCATTATTCAAGTGGCCTATGTATATATAACTCACAGAAAGATTATAAAAGGTACAATTAATTTGTACAGTGCTAAATCTTCCCTCAGGCACACAAAACATCTCCTTTAGTTTCTTTAGAATCTATTTTATAGACTCAGATTTTTTCCCAAAAAAAGAAACCGATTAATTCCAATCAAATTGGTAAAAACAAAGAGTAGTTTTCTGAGATCAAAACAAGGCCACTTTCCAAAAAAGATAAAACCAAAAGAAAAGAAAACAAACAAACAAACAAAAAAGAGAAAGAACCTTTAATACACACACAATCTTTGCATAAGAATAAATCATATTTGCTGATAATCATGTTTATTAATTTTATTATAAAACTCTCACAGTGTAACCATACGATTTCATTTTACTGAGGTAGAAACAGAGACCCAAATCTGCCAATTAATATTCGTTAACTATTCTTGGCTTCCTGCTGTGGGGAATATAAAAGAAGCCTAAGATGCAGGTGCTTTTCTCAAGATCCTTGAAGACTAATAGGTAAATGAAAGATAGTAAACATTTGAGAAACTTTCCAAAGACAGATAATTTTTTTTTTTTTTTTTTTTTTTTTTAGAATTTCCTGATGGTATAATCTGAGTTGGGCTAATTAAAGAGACCAGACCAGAAAGGACTTCTGAGGTTTGATGCAGGAAGGGAGGCTGCAGGGGGAGCTGCCATGCCCCAATTGCATCTGCTGTAAAATCAGACACAAAAGACTTCCCAAAGATTTTGGACTGGTTCTGAAGATTTCTGGCATCTCCAAAGGGGCCCTTCCTCATGAGATACTCTATACCAGTAACACAAAACAGAAAGGAATTTTTTTAGTGAGGCACACCTCAAGGCAGACTCAGAACTAAATATCTAGCTGACCCTGATGTGGGACCTGGCCAAAGGAAAGAGCCTCCTCTGAGAACCTGGGAGAGAGCCTGGCAACCTGAGAAACTGGGCATGAACACTGCTGGAGAGAATCCCCAGCGGGATGGCCAAATATTCAATTCAAGCCCCTGTCTCTTTTGTGGTGTGTAAAGTTCAAGCATGGGCCAAACTTCTCTGGTCCCCAGTCCTTTAATTGCCTTGTGAAGAGAAGTAACACCCCTTTCATTGACAAACATTGTACAATTCTGGTGAAAAGCAAATGCACTTTGTAAATTGTGAAATGCTGTGTAAATTAAGGCTAATTGTATTCAGTCAACATACATGACATCTCGTCCTTGATTCATTGGCTGAATCATGAACATCAAAATCTCTCTTTCTCTCTTCTGCATTCATCCACATCCATTTCTCACTTCCCTGAACTAGATCCACTATTTTCGGGAAGCTCTCTACACTTTATCTATTGTCAGACTTACTTCTCGTGCCTTCAACTTTTATGCATGATTTATAACACATTATTCATCTTAACTCATATTCTCTCTTATATAAGGATATGTTGCCTCTCAGTTGAATTATAAACTCCTGAAGGAAAGGGAATTTGTTTTTTACTTTTAAAATGACACCAGAACTGGGGCACCTGAATGGCATAGTCGGTTAAACATCCTAGTCTTGATTTTGGCCCAGGTCATGATCTCAGGGTCTTGAGATCAAGCCCTGCATTAGCTCCATACTCAGCGGGGATTCTGCTTGAGATTCTCCCCTGGCATCCCTCCCTGACCTAACTCTTTCTCAAATAAATAAATAAATAAATAAATAAATAAATAAATAAATCTTTTAAAAAATAAAAATAGGGGTATCTGGGTGGCTCAGTGGGTTAAGCCTCTGCCTTTGGCTCAGGTCATGATCTCAGGGTCCTGGGATCGAGCCCCACGTTGGGCTCTCTGCTCAGCAGGGAGCCTGCTTTCCCTCTCTCTCTGCCTGCCTCTCTGCCTGATTGTGATCTCTCTCTCTCTGTCAAATAAATAAAATATTAAAAAAATAAAAAATAAAAATAAATGCAAAATGACACCAAAACTATACTTGGAAGCAAAGAAATGGGGAGAGAGTCAGCTGAAAGACTGAGGACTCAGGGAGGGTGGCAGGGTAAAAAAACTGACCCCATTACAAGTAGCCTGGCAATTCTGGCTATTTTCTTGACAGTTATTTACAAAATGAAGAAGACAGTCCATATGTCCATTATATATGAATAATTACAAGATAATAAATACAGTGAATAAAAATGTTACATTACATTGTAGACATACAAGATGGCATTCAAAAACTAAATTAAAAAAAACCAGATTGGGTGAGATTTATATTTTCTGCATCAAATACTTTAAACTAATTGAATATCTAATCCATAAGACTTGGTCAAGGATAAGATCTTGATACAGTTTTTTTCAATTCTGAGAAACAACCAGCTTCTCCCCACTAATAACATATCGGTCAATTATCGTTAACCCTGGTATGATGATACAGAATGCAGAAACCATGCATATCAGATAGACAAGAAATCTGTGAAAGGTCATATTTAGTAGGGGAAATAAAGTGCTGGATTTTACTATTTAACAAGATACATTTGTTTTATACAGAAACAGAAACTACTTTTCATGTTTCAATCAACTCACTGAAAAAGGAAAATATAATATCTAAAAAGGAAAACTGGTAATAATGTAATACAAACAGAGTACTTAATTTCACTTTGTGAAAATTTGTTTTGGATTATCTGCATCAGTGACCAACTTATCAATTGTCTCCCTTCATAAACTCCCGTGTCAAATCATTTTTCCTCTCGCTCTCTTTTTGAAGTTGTTGTCTTCTCATACAGAGCGAGTAGAGAACTAGGTAATATGGAAAGATTGTTTATCTGCTGAGTGAGGCTTATAAAGTCATCTGGTATATGCCTGGAAGCATTCTAATCAAAAGCACCATAATTACCATTCTGAACCTGGGTCCCTCCAGTGATGTTTCTCTCTTTTAACTTACAACTCTTTAAAGCTAAAGGTAATAGGCCTTCTGGAAGGAAAGTGAGTTGAACATAATGGACTCTGTGTTACTGTAATTTAAAAATTGACTGTGCTCTCAAACCTTGATTCAAGCAGTGGTACATTTCCAAGGATGGGACTGGGTTTCTGTCATGTTGTTGCTGTTGTTCAAATATAGATCAGTGCTTCCTCCACCTCTGAGTGTGGACAGACGGCAGCTGCAGCTGATAAGGGGATGGTGGTGGCATGAAGGTCTCAAAGCAGAAATTTGCTGGAAAAGTGCTTGCAAAACAGATTGTTTCCATTTTTGCTCTCCTATCCTACAAGAGATGGTTATTTCATGGCCAGAAGCAGTTGTGGGAAGGTTGTTGGGAGTGGTTTAAAGGAAACAGCCTGTGTTTAGACTGGAGTAGATGCCTGGAACCCACAGAAGTGAGCGTTTCTCCTTTTACTAGCATGTGTGATGTGTCACCACGGGGACTGCTAACTCTCGCCCGATGCTAGTGTGTGCATGCGTTAGGTGCCCTTGTGGGTGAGGGCTTGGCAGTCAGCACGGTGCCTTAGACTGTAAAATGGTAAAAGGTCATTGTGTTAAAATCTAGACACTTAAAGAACAGTAAATGTTTGTTCAAGTTTTTAGAAGGAAAGCAAACAAAAGATTTGGAAACATGGAACTTCGTGATAAACAAATCCAAATTATTCTAAACAGGCTTAAGAACTTTTTTCAGTACATTTTTATTTCTTTTTGAAGTGTTTTGTGAAGCTCTTTCATAAATGTAGATGTGTACTAAACCATTGCTAAGCACGGAAAAGGACTATTCTGTTCACCAGTGGTTATCTCTTATGCAACCAGCAGGCTTATGAGATAGTGCTATGTAAGTAATTTGTTAAAAACGTCATTTAAGCAAAATAATTAGGCTCAAGGGTATTATTGTGGAGAACACCCATTATTAAAAGATAATAAAATATCTCTCTTAATACATCAAAAATATATTTTTACAGGTGGTAACAGGTTGTCATATCATTAAAATGTGCACAGTAAAAGAGATGTTGACTTTTAAAGACTACAGCAGCCAAAGAACATTTTGGACTTTGCTTAGAATTTTTAAGATTCTTAATTGCCTATCTGAAAACAGTGTAATAATGATTTTAAAAGTACCCTCTTAATCCTAATAAAGAGCAAACATAAATTTCAGGTTATAAACTGAGTGGTTCAAACTCTTTATTTTGAGAGTCATACTATAACTACTTTTAGAATAATCAGCTTCGGAGTCAGGTTACTGTTTGGTCAGAGTTTGACCCTGAGATGTGGTGCTCTGCCAAATTCATGTTATGATGATATTGATAGAATTACATAGACTGGGATGGCAATAGTGTTGTGGTAACAATAGCATCGTATGAGGCCACAAGACCTTCCAATAGAATTTTCAAAATGCTAAGAAATAGTCACATTTGTAGGTAATAAACCAAATGAGCACTGAATGTAAATTAAACATGGGGAATATTGTCTCAAATAAACCATCACTGGACAGTTTATTATTATTTTTTTTAAGATTTATTTTTTTATTTTATTGAGGGAGAGGCAGGATCTCCACTGAGCGAGAGCCTTCCCTGGGGCCCAGTCTCATCCTGGGATCTTGACCTGAGCCTAAATCAAGCAGTCAGTCCCCTAACCAACGCGGGCATCCCCTGAGTTCAGTTTTAGTTGTAAAACAAGCGCTCAGTCGAGCATATGATGCTTTTGGTAACTGTATTGACTGAATTTTAATTTTTGACCATGAAAGCTGAAACTGGCAGCTTTATGCAGTTCATTCCAACTTTGATTTTTATTTTTTTTAATAAACATGTGCTTGTGACATAAGTACAAGTAAGTAACAATTAAAGGTGTTGATATCCACAGGCATTATCAGATTGGAAAAAGTTGTAGAGAAAAGCAAAAGGAAAAGGACAACCTGGGAAGACACACAAGTGGAGAAATTAGAGCAGAAGCTGAGAAGGGCAAAAGGACTGGGGGAACAAGAAGAGGAGAAGCCAAAGAGAAGTGTTCAGTGATCTTGATGCGTTCATTGGAACTTGACAGTTCTGCACATGTCCCAGTGAGGGACCAATGTACACCATGAGGTGGAACCAACATTTGTATTTTTTTAATTCATCTGATTATCTCTGGTGGATAAGAACTGGAGCTCAGATAGCCACCTAAACTGGCTGGGATAATTTTAGAAAGAGAAACAAGTAGCTTCAGAAAAGACAGAAACAAGTTTATGGCAAAATGATCTTTCCTTGATGGGGACAGTGGAAAGGTCAGTATTCATAACTATTGTACTAATGGTTTAAACAATGATCTATTGCAGAGACATGTGAATTGCACACACCCATTCTACACCCATTGCTTCACAACAGCAGCATGGGGGAAGTAGAGCAATGATTCTTGACTTCAATTTACAGATGAAAAACACAGAGAATTTCATAAATAAGTAATTCGGAGAAAGACAATCATTATATAATCTCACTGATACATGGAATTTAAGAAACCAAACAAAGGAGCATAGGAGAAGACAGGAAAAAGTAAAACAACAGGAAATCAGAGAGGAAGAGAAACCCCAAGAGACTCTTAATCATAGGAAACAAACTGAGAGTTGCTGGAGGGGAGAGGGTGGAGGGATGGAGTAACTGGGTGATGGACATTAAGGAGGGCATGTGATGTAATGAGCACTGGGTATTATGCAAGACTGATGAATCACAGACCTGCACCTCTGAAACCAATAGCACATTATATGTTAATTAGTTGAATTAAAATTTAAAAAAAAGGAAAACACACAAAATGCTTTAAGAAATCTAAGTAATTTGTCCAAGCTCCTGACAAAAACTGGCAGAATTGATGCTAGAACTTAGGTATCTTGATTCCCAGAACCAGGCTCTTTCCCTTATTTCTCTATCTACTCCTAATTGATGGCACACACTTGTATAAAATATGCCAGAAAGTAAAATACCTGGAACTACGGAGTAACTACACTATATTATTCACTGTTGCAGATCTTCAGGTAACTTCTCATTCTAGATCTCATTGCTCTCTTTGATTTGACTTTATCATTGCCTTTGTTTTTCTCAAAAAAAATGTCATACTGCTGGTTTTCATATGTGTGAAAGATTAGAAAATCCTTTCTAAAAGTGAGAGCTGGAGGCACGGACACAAGTATCAGCTCTACGGCTTCATATCAACAATTTTAAGTAGGTCCATGAAATCTCTGAATCTCAATTTTCCTTCTTGAAAAATGACAGATTCAGATTTAGTGCTTCTCTACACAGTCACAAACACACTCTCCATTTGGTTGTTAATTAATAAACATATCATTATGTACTACACATATATTTATTCATATATCATTTATTAATTTTCACATCATTTAGCCTTCTACCCAAGTTTTTAGGCATGTGTTTGTTTGCAGCACTGCCATGTGCTGGATTCCCTTGCTTTTCAAACTGTGGTTGCTGGACCAGTAACATCACTGTGACTGGGGAGATTGTTAGGAATTCAGTCTCCTGTTCCAACCCAGATCTATTAAACCATAACCTGTGCTTTTAACAAGATGCTTGGTGATTTGCATGTACTTTGAAATTTGAGAAATAATACTATAGAGCATAAGCTTCTATGAAGGAGAAACAAGACTTCGTAACTGTGTATATAACACGCAGTATAGAGTGATTTAAAAACTCTTTTAAAAGCAATTGTAATTTCTATCTCTATTAAGATTTTTTAGACTGTTATAGTAGTAATGAAAATGTTAGATATTTTATTAATTTTTTTTACTTGCTTCACATTTTTTGGGGATGTAATGGAAAATGTATGAAATTAGAATGATGATCAAAATCTTATCTTGTCCTAATTGTCTTGAATAGTGGAAAGTCAAATAGGGAACCAGTCTCGCCAAATTCAGGAAACCGGATCCATTACAGAATTTGCCCAAGGTCACACAGTTAATAAGTGGTTGAGAAGTCTGATTCCAAAACCTAATTACATCACATTATAATGGGCGATTGATTTGTAGTAAACATCAGAAACACGTCTAAGAGAAAGTTTCACTATCGTAAGAATTATGGAGCCAACTTTTACTACAGTGAACACTCAAGTTCTCTTTAACAATTGTGGATATTTTACCACATTCACTTTATTACTTTTCCTCATTTCTTCTTGAATCACTTATGAGTTACTTGCACTCATCATTTCACTTCATTCTTTTATAATTCAGTGTCATAAGAACTAGGAAATTTTTGGGGCGCCTGGGTGGCTCAGTGGGTTAAAGCTTCTGCCTTCGTCCCAGGTCATGATCTCAAGGTCCTGGGATCAAACCCCACATCAGGCTCTCTGCTCAGCAGGGAACCTGCTAAAAAAAAAAGAACTAGGAAATTTTTTCATATAAATGGATAAAATTATAAAATTCAGAAAGTTTAATATGGACCATAGTGCTATTATGTAATACATAATCTACATTAAATTTTCTGATTTTGTCATTGTTTCTTTTCCAAACTTGGATGTAATGGAAAATTGAACATTACACTGAATTGGTCATGTTAATTTGTAAAAAATACAAGTAATCACGTATTACTGTGATTTTTTGACATTTTTCTATAAGAATAAATGCACTTGTAGGGAAACTCCCATATCTGATTGTACACTTACAATTCATATTTTCACAAAATTGAGGTAAAAATCAACTCAACTGAATTTTTTTCTGGTATATAAACACACATTTTTTCCTACTGAAATGAGCATGTTCGGACATTTTTGGTATGTATATACATTAAAATTGGCTGAGGATACAGACTTGAAACTTGGCAAGATTGTAAGAAAATAAAAACAGGGTTAGAAGAAAAACTCTTAAAGATTTAAATGACATGAAATATTTGACTTATGAGTATGGAAAAATGAAATAGAACACTGCCCATCTCCAAGGTCATCCTTTACTAGGTATCTCTGTTTGGGTGGCCAAAGTCAAGATGAAATTAAAGAACTTAATGTAACATTCAAATCAATCCAATGTGTATGACTGAAACAAATCAAGCGGTTCCAAAATAAGGAATTTTGTGGTGATTTTAATTTGGCCACAGTTTGCATCTCTGTTCCTGTTTTCATAGATATGTATGAACTTGGCCTTTCCCTTGGTCTTTCTCCCATGGGTATTCTCTGGTTGGTCTCAGAAATATTATTCTTTTGGTGTATATTATGGCCCTCCAGATGTACTGTATTTCCTTTGAATGTTCAAAAAAGATATGGAACTATGACCATACTTCAAAGAATAAAGAATAAGCCTACTTTTCTTGCTCTCTGGGTTAGCCTAGAATAATTTGTCTTGACACAAGATATCGCCCATATCCTGCAGGTGGGTTGTCCAACGAATTTATTCACAATGACCCTGAGGAAACAAATCAAGTCTATATTGTTAATGTATACCATGCATTATCAAATGGAAAAATAAATATTACTCTGGTCCAGGTTCTTTGGAATATCAAAGTTTAAGTTTTCTAAGTTTAGTCTTTAAGTGTGCACAGTTCAGGTTTACATTTTATTTTGATCTGTGTAAATGAATGTAGATAAATCTCTATGTCTGAAGTTTAGAGTTACATAGCATATATTTGTTATGTAATGAATACAATATGAGCATGACACATCTGTATTTTTAAGAATCTGTGCCCTGAGTTTGGATATTTCTCTGATCAGATGATTTTTTAACCTTTAAAATGCTGTTAAAATCAGCATCTTTTGAGGTGCCTGGCTCTGTTGGTTAAGTGGCCTTTGGCCCCAGTGGTGATCTCAGGTCCTGGGATTGAGCCCCTTGCTCTGTGGGGACCCTGCTTATTCTTTTCCCTCTCCTTGCCGCTCCCCCTGCTCATGTTCAATCTCTCTCTCTCTGTTAAATAAATCAATACAATCTTAAAAAAAAACATCTTTTATTTTTTTAAATAAAAGTTTACTTCTAACTTATGAAAATTTAAAAATTTGAATTGTAAGAGAGTCAGCCTTCTTTTTATTCATTTATTTTTTATCTTTTGGCACTTGATGGAAAAAAGTAACTGTCCCACAATTCATTTGCAATTCATTTTAGTGAACTAAGAAGAGAACACAAAGGAGAGAGATAATTGGCAACATCATTTTCTAGCAGTATAACTTTGGGGAAGTTCCTTCGTCTTGATACGCCTCAGTTCCCTCATCAGTAAAGTGGGAATAAATTATTTACCTCACAAGGTGATCAAAGAAGTAAATGAGATAATGCTATGAAACACCAACAGAAAATAAGTGACCAATAAGTTATAGGGATTTATATTGTTCATATCATTAATATATTGTTTTTTTTTCCCGCTTACATACTACAGTGAAAGATATACTTTGAAAATCATCAAATCACCATCACCATTCTAACTGGATAATGGGAACTATCTTCTTTAAAATAAAATGGGACTTCTAGTCACAAAAATTTAAGAGGGGTAACAAATATCTCGATAAAAAACTATAAAACATATTTTGGACAGAAATATAAAAACAAGGAATTGAGTAGCAATAATAAATAAAAAGTACTGAACTTCAGGGAAGAACAATGGAAGTTGGTAGTGTTAATGCCTGGAGTTCCTTCCATCCTGCCTTCTTCTTTCCCTTCCCCTCAAGGTTGATCGGCATGATAGTTCTGCTAAGGCAAGGCTGACTGTTAAAATCAGCAACTTTACTTAATTTGGAAAATACATGCCTAAAGAATTGTTAGTAGAAGTAGTAGCAAACTTGGTAGTAAATGAATGAGAAAAACTTGCAGCTCTCTTTTAGATTGGCATTCTACTGGGGCAAGTAATAGACTTTATGACTATCCAGAAATTTAACAAATAGATCCTGATAATGAAAGAGGTGTAGAGGAGCTTGATAAACTCTCTACATATTCCTGGTTGGTTGGAAAGTTGCACAGGGGCAGTGGAGACCCGAGAGGACCCAAACTCTCCACATGTCTCTGGATGTCTAGAAGTCAGTGCATACACAGGGAAGATTTGGGAGGAAGCAATGGTGAGTAAAAATTAGGACAGAATTGAAAATTGCCTGAAGTTTGCATGCACTCCACAGCACACATACACATATCTATAAGCAGAGGGTGGAAGCCTTACTGGCTTGAAGTGTTTGAGTACACATTTGAGAAGCAGACACTTGAGTTACGTATCCACAGTGGCAATCCTTAGCAAGCTAGGCTAAAAACTAAAAATATGGATGAAATAACTGAGCAGAGATATGAGTAGCTACATACTACAACAAAGACAGAGTCCACAGATTAAGCTCAAGAAAATTACATACAGATGAACATAGAAACAAGCAAAGAAACAAACAGAAGGAAAGGATAGCTCCTAGGGAGAAAAAAAATGGAAATACAGAGTTACTGCAATATATTATCTAAAATATTCAGTTGTCAACAAAAATATCTGGATATTCAAATAAACAGAAAAACTGTGCATTATACCAGGAAAAAAATGCTGTCAAAACAAATTGTTCCTGAATGGGTCTAGACAGTGAATTTACAGGCAATGGCTTCAGTGAAGTTATTACAAATATTGTCAAAGAATAAACCCTGTTATTTATTTATTTATTTAAGATTTTATTTATTTATTTGACAGAGAGAGGAGTAGGCAGATAGGCAGGCAGAGAAAGAGGAGTAAGCAGGCTCTCTGCTGAGCAGAGAGCCCCATGTGGGGCTTGATCCCCGGACCCTGAGACCATGACCTCAGCCGAAGGCAGAGGCTTTAACCCACTGAGCCACCAGGTGCCCCAATTTTTTTTAAAGACTTTTATTATTTATTTATTTGAGAGATAGAATGTGAGAGAGAGATCATAAGAGGGGGAGAGTCAGAGGGAAAAGTAGATTCCCTGCTGAACAGGGAGCCTGATGTGGAACTAGATCTTAGGACTCCAGGATCATGATCTAAGCTGAAGGCAGTTTCTTAACCAACTGAGCCACCTAGGTGTCCCTAAAATCATGTTTAAAGAATCATAAAAAAAAAGAATCATAAAAAGTATAACACTGAATCATTAAATTGGGATTATAAACAAAAGAAAAATAACTATTAAAAACAGAAATTCTTGTGTTGAAATGATAGAATAACAAAGATCAGAATTAACAACATGGACTCAATGGAAGATGCAGAATATAATAAAAAAGAATCAATGGTCCTAAAGAGACATCAATAGAAAAATTTCAATCTGAAGAACAGAGAGTAAAATGATTGAAGGGAAATGAACTACTTCAGGGACCTATTAGATAATATCATGCCAGCAAACATATATGTAAAGTGAATCCTGGGAAGAAAAAAGTAAAGGAAGGGAACAGAAATAATGTTGAAACCTTTCTGCCTTTTTTTTTTTTTAAGATATTATTTATTTATTTATTTATTTATTTATTTATTTATTTATTTATTTGACAGGGAGAGTGAAAGAGCACAAGCAGAGGGATGAGCAGAAGGAGAAGGAGAAGCAGGCTCCTAGCTGAGCAGGGAGCTCGATGATGGGGTCAATCCCAGGACCCCAGGATCATGACCTGAGCTGAAGGCAGATGCTTAAGCTACCTGGCACCTCAACCTTCTGCTTTTGATGAAAAAGAATCTATAGATTCAAGAAACTAAAGGAATCATAGTAGGACAAACACAAAACATTTCCAACTTAGAAACATCATAGTCACACTGTTGAAATCTAAAGAAAAATAGTCTTGAAAGCAAGAAGAGAAAAATGACTCTGCATGCAGGGAAACCATAGAACAATTAATGGATGTCTTCTTATCAAAAACAATAGGAACCAGGGGCACCTGGGTGGCTCAGTGGGTTAAAGCCTCTGCCTTTGGCTCAGGTCATGATCTCAGGGTCCTGGGATCTAGCCCGGCATCGGGATCTCTGCTCAGCCAGGAGCCTGCTTCCCTCTCCCCCTCTGCCTCCCTCTCTGCCTACTTGTGATCTCTCTCTGTCAAATAAAGAAATAAAATCTTAAAAAAAAAAGAAAGAAATAATAGGTGCCAGAACGCATTGGAATGAGGTATTCAAAGTGTTAAAAAAAATTATCTGCCAAGAATTCAATATTCAGCAATGCTATCTTTGAAAAATGAAGGTTAAATAAAGATATTCTGAAGTAGACAAAGAGTAAGATGCTTGTTGCTAGCAGACTTGCACTACTTTCATGAGGTTAAAAGGAAATGACATCAAGGGGTAATTAGAATGTGCAGAAAGGAATGAAGACACTGAATGTAAAACTGTAACTATTCAAAGAATGTTTTTATCACACTGAAGTTAATTTAGATATCAGCAACAATAATAATAAAGAAATTTAGAAAATACATACATATGTGGAAATTAAACAAATGCTTTAAAACACCCGTGTGGCAAAGAAAAATTAAAAAAAAATAGAAAATACTTTGAACTGAATGAAAATGAGAGCATGACATACCAAAAACCTATGGGAGGCAGATGAAGTCATGCTTGGAAGGTAGCTTGTATATTAGGTAATTATTGGGTAAGAAGAAAGGTCTCAAATCAAAAATCTAAGCTTCCATCTTAAGAAGCTAAAAAAAGAAGAGTAATTAAACTCAGAGCAAGCAGAAGGAAGAAAATAATACTAAATAGAGTTAAATCAGTGATATATAAAATGGAAAAACAATATAGAAAACTGAGGAAGCATAAAGCTGTTTCTTTGGAAATATCGACAAAACTGAAAACCTGCAGACTGACCAAGACAAAAAGAGAGGAGACATTAATTTCTAAAGACATTAATTTCTAAAGCTATTGCTACTAACCTTATAGAAATTAAAGGGCTTATATTTTGATATAATTATATAAACCATGAATTATACATAATTACATATAACAAAACTGTATAATTACATATAATATAAAGATATGTAATTATGAACATTTTGAAAACCAATTATACAACTTTGATAAAAAAGACAAATTCCTAGAAAGACACAAATTATGAAAACTGACTCAAAAAGAAATAAAACATCTGAATAGATGTATAAATTAAGTTGGTAATTAAAAATCTTCACACAAAGAGAGTCTAAGTACTAGACTGTTTTCCTAGTTAATTTTTATCAATTTGTCATTTTAAAATAAACTCTTTCAGTAAATGGGGGAAGAGAAAATAATCTCCAACTCATTCTATGACACTGGTATTATCCTGGAGCCAAAACCAAACAAAGACAACAAAAGAAAATAGAAACTATAAACTAATAGCTCTAGTGAACATACACACAAAATTTCCTAACAAAATATTAGCAAACTAAATTTACTTACACAAAAAATGGATTATATACCTCAACCAAGTGGAATTTAACCAAAGAATACAAGGTTGGTTTAATTGTTCAAAATTCAATCAATCTAATAAACCACATTAATAAGAAAAGGGGCAAAAACATATGATCATTTTAATAAGTTCAGAAGAAGTTTTGAAAAATCAAACATCCCTTCAGGATAAAACTTTTCAACAAATTAAATAAAAAAGGATTCCATCAACCTGAAACAGGGCATCTACAAAAAGTACCACAGTTAATATAATATTTAATGATGAATAATGAATGCTTTTTCCCTAAGACTGGGAAAAAGACAAAGATATCTGATCTCTCCACTTTCATTCAGCATTATTCTAGAGGTTCTAGACAATGTAGTAAGGAGAAGAGAAAAAGGAAAAAGAGGGCAGTATTGGGGGGAAAGGAAAGATCTTTAATAGCTCAAACCATGCAAAAATTAATTAAAAATACGTCATATATATAAGTGCAAAAGCTAAAATTATAAAAATATATAAAATATATATTTCTAGAAGAAAACACAGGAGAAATTCTTTGTGACGACAGATAAGATAAAGATAGCTTATATATGAGAACAGAAGCATGATCCATAAAATAAAAAAATCAGTAAGTTGAAAGTTAACAAAATTGAAAACTTCTAATCTTCAAATTGTAATTAAGAAAGTTAAAGAAAATGAGCCACAACCTGGGTTTGTGGGAGAATGCAGAGCATGAGCAGGGGAGAAAATGTTTGCAAATTATATTTCTGAAAAAAAAATGTTATAACTCAACAAGGAACAGACAACTCAAATAAAAACTGAACAGAAAACTGAAGGAGACACTTCACACAAGTGATATAAGAATGGTCAATAAAAAATGATGTTCAATTTACATTAGTCATTAAGACATGCAAATCAAAACTACAGTGTGATGCTAAGACAGCACCACTAGAAGGGCTATCATAAACAAGACAGATAATACCAAGTGTTGATGATGTAGAGCTGGAGAAAGTAGAAATCTTTACATTTCTAGTGGGAATGAAAAATGGCACAATAATTCTAAAATGTTTTGACAGTTTTGTAAAAAGTTAAATATGGAATTGCCAGATGACCCAGGAATCCATTCCTAGATGTCTACTTTAGAAAAGTGAAAACATATGTTCCTACAAAAAAATATGTATGCAAATGTTCATAACAGCATTATTTTTAATAGGCCAAATTGGAAACAATCCAAATGGCTATCAAATGATGAGCAGAAAAATACTATGTGATATATCCAAAGAATATAACTCTATCCAGCAAAGAAAAGAAACAAACTATTGATAAACCCTACAACATGGATGAGTCTCAGAAACATTATGCTAAGTGAAAAGAGTCAGGTATAAACACAAAAGATAACATATTTTATAATTCAATTTATATGAACTTTCCAGAAAGAGCAAGTTGATAGAGATAGAAAGCTAATCAGTAGTTGTCTGAGGCCAGGATAGAAATGGGTATTGACTAAAAACAGGAACTATTAGAGTAAAAAAAAATATTTAAAATTTAATTGTGATTATGGATACAAAACTACAAATTTATGAAAAAAACACTGAATTGTGTAATGTTAATGGATGGATTGTATGGTTTGTAAATTATATCTTTATAAGACTGCTAAAAATTTAAGGAACAGTTCTGCTAAAATCAGGAAAATGAATTTAATTCAGAAAATGTATACTTTTTAAAAAAATATAATATTTATTTAAACAAAATAAGAATTAAATGTGGAGCTAAATTTAAATCTTACTCAATATACTTCTGTAAAGATCTGGTCAAATTACCATGGTTAAAGCTCAGTTTCCTAAATGGTAAAACCAGGGAAGTTAATGTGTAGGCTCCCATTTGAAATGATTGTTATGCAACTCAAGTAAGATATGAAAATGCCTTTTAAGCCATAAAACTCTAAATAAATATTAATTATAATGATGATGATGACCTTCCCTGTTAAAAAATCAATTTCAAATAGTCTATTTTTCGTTAGCTTAAAGATTTCATGGTCATAAATCTTGCCATTTTGAGAAGCTCAATAATATCACCTTTGTACTTCACTTTCCCCTCCTTCAAAATAAATACTACAGAATTTTCATAAAAACAAAACAAAATAAAACAAAAACTTTATGAACATAATTTCATTGTTTTGCAGTACAACATATAACGTTATAGTAGAGTATAACTTTAGTAGGTATATGGTTTTAAGTAATTAACAAATCTGTAAGATAAAATGT
>CM053615.1:26883409-26888409 GCA_028646535.1 Procyon lotor
GGAGGGGGAGGGAGGGAGGGAGGGAGGAAGGAAGGAAGGAAGGAAGGAAGGAAGGAAGGAAGGAAGGAAGGAAGGAAGGGAGGGAGGGAGGGAGGGAGGGAGGGAGGGAGGGAAGGAGGGAGGGAGGGAGGAAAAGAAAGAAAATAAAGCATTTTGCCACATCAACCTGTTTTTTATCAAGCCCTGAAAATAAAGCAAAGTATATTATTTACACATGAGAGGTTCTATTCTGAGTCTACATACATCTGGCATAGCTCATATTTTTCCTTAATTTAAATGAATAAGTGTTATAATGACTACCTTTTACTTAATTGCTCTATATTGGTAAGCTTCTGCCCCCAGTTTAGGAATATGTTTAGCAAGAATGAGATTCTCATTAAGGCATACTCTCTCTTTCTTGTCCCCATCCTCTTTCTTTCCTCCTGTTTCCCAAATGAAGAATGGCTAGAAACAATGGGGGAGAACCCCTCAATGTTGACAGTGTTATGCAACTAAAGGTACATTTGTTGGTGGGCAATGAAGAGGAAAAGACGAAAGTTAGTTGGGCATACTGGTTATGATAACTTGGACTTAGAGACACTTGGATTAAAATCTGGTCCTTCTAAGTATCACCTATTCATGTAGTCATTCTTCAACAGGTCTTTATTAAGTACTCACTTCATGTCAACGTTGTGCTAAGTTCTGCCAATGCAATGGTAAGTAAATGTATATATATGGTGTTTATGCTCAAGTAGGGGTCAGTTATTGCTGTATTAGTCATTCTTTAATTTGTATATGTGAAAGAATACATTTTAATTCTGAAGATACTACTCAAATGAAGCAAAATATTTCCTGTATATATTCAAATTGTTCTTTCTAAATAAAAATATTATACTTTGCCATTTGTCCTCTGTTTTGCCATTTCAACTTTTGAACAGAAGTAAAAGCTCTAAAGGGTCATAAAAAATTGCAAAGCTGAGGTAACTTAAATTGTTTCTTTTACCTATAATTACTGTGCTATCATTGTTTATTTAGAATTTACTGTTTAAACTCTGAAGTATATAGTATGACAGAAGTTGAGACAAACCTGTACTTGAGGTAAGCTATACCTGTGAACCGTTATGAACTTACTCTTAAGAAATGTGTGTCTCTGAGTCCATGTTTAGGGCTAGGAGTTGTCCAAATTAACTTCCACATAGAATATAATGCTTCTGAAAAGTTATTTTTTAAATACTTATTTAACGTGTATATAAATGTTAAAACTCATTATCAATCCCCTTTATCATTAAGAACTTAGATCAGCAAAAGATTTATTCAGGAAGGACAGTGTTTAGAATTGCTAACATAAGATACTAACAAAAAGCAAACTAATATTTAGTGTGTTTTATTGCTAATTTTAAGTTCTCTACAGACAGTACCTCCCTTTAGTGTCTCCACCCTGGAAGACTCCTTCTACCATCCTGTCCTTGGTACATCACAGATACAATGGGAGCATATACATAATAGGAGGGACTCAATCAAAAGCTGTGTTCCAGACACCTGAGAACATATATTCAAGCAAGTGCAAAATATTAAATGAGTCAATGTTAGAAGAACAAGGGAGTAATATGAAAGCATGTTGGAGAAATATGTGTACAAGACCATGTGGAGCCACGTACGTCATACTCAGGATTTTGATCTTTATCCTAAGAACAATAGAACACCTTTGATTTTCCACCTTTTTCTGGTGGAAAAATGAGATTGGGTAGTGAGGAGATATCATAATCAGATCAATGTTTTGAAAAATTCACTCCAGCCATAGAGAACAAAGTTGAGTGGAAATCAGTGTCAGTCAGATGCTACAACAATGGTGTTAAGTAAAGGACAAGACTCTGGTGGTGACAACTGAGTTAAAACCAGATGGCTCATGACAAGAGGAACTTGTAGGAAGTAAGATCAACATGGATTAGCGACACACGTAATGCATATGGAGAGGGAGGGGGAGAGAGAGAGAGAGAGAGAGTGAGAGATTGATTTATTTCAAAGAATTGACATATAATTATGGAAGCTAACAAATCCCAAGATCCTCAGTCAGCAAGGTGGAAATCCAGCAAAGCCAATGATGTAGTTTCAGTCCAAAGGCAGGCCTGGAACTGAAACATCAGCTCTTCCTGGGTCAAAGCCAGGGGGGAAAACCCCCAATTTCTCAGCTCAGTGCAGCCAGGCAGGCAGAAATTCCCTTTTATTTATAGGAGGTTCTTTTTGTCCTCTTCAGGCCTTCAAATGATTGAATGACCCATCTTCATTAAGGAAGGTAATCTGCTTTAGTCTGATTATAGACTCGAATGTTAAACTCTTCCAAAAACACACTCACTGATACAACAGAATAATGTTTTACCAAGTGTGTGGGCATTCTGTGGCCTACCTAGTCAAGGTGATACATTAAAGTTAACCATCACACTGAACAGAGGGCTGAGAGAGAGGGAGGTGTTTGGCAAGATGTCTATATTTCTATTTAAGATGATCTGGTGGTTAGTGGTTGTATTCACTAAGCTAAGAATACCAGAAAAGCATGAGATTTTAGGTCAAAGAGCCAATCCTTCATTCTGAACTTGCTGAGTTTGAGGTGACTCATCAACAGCTAAGTGAGTATACCAATGGATATTTGGTCTGAGACTCAAAAGAGAAATTTGGTTTAGAAAGAATTACATGACAATCAACAGCATATAGATGTCCCTGGAAGCCATCAGCATGGGCAGACAGGAAAGAAGAAAAGTTTCAATAACAGGTCAAGAGAGAAAGAAAAAGGCCAAAATCAATCCTTGGGGAATTATGACATTGAATGATTAGGTCAGGAGGATGATCCTTCAAAGAGGACAGAATCCCAGTCAGAGAAGTAGTGGGCATAGCAGGAAGAGTTTTGTGTAATTGTCCTACAGTAGGGGGAAGCAGGGCGGGTGCTGAGGTGGGGTGTGCTGTCAGAGAATATGGAGAAGGCAGAAACATAAAGGAGCAATGGTGGACTGAGGGCAGTGTGTATACAGAGCTTTTAGAAAAGTGTGAGAGCAGAGAAATAGGGCTATAGATTACGGGATTCTCAATGATAGAGTTGTAAAATTTTCCTTCCTTACTAAATGCAGTGCAATGAGCCACCTAATATAATCAGAAAGTAGCAAGATGGCTCACATAGTGCTCAATATATATCTGTTGAATGAATATATCCTTGAATGTCTGACTTCACGCCCTCTGGAATACCATTCACAATTCATGGCTTTACTATTTTTTTATTAGAAACGATGGGCTCTAAAACACAATCTATTATACATAATGAATTATAATAAATATTTATATATATCAATGTACCATATGATGAAAACTTTCACAAAAAAGCTGCTGGGCTATCAAATATCCGAGGCAAATTGTACATATAAACCACTGGGTTCAGGCAGATTCTGCATATAATAGTCTTCTCTTTATGAGGCTTCATGGGATAAATGCCTCTCTTTTCTTGACACAAAGAATAGATTGTTTTTATTGTTTAGATGGCAGGAATCCACAACAGACTGTTTCCCTCTTTGGGGCAAGGAAGCTCAGGGCTAAGCTGTGGCCCATTCGTAACAATCAGAGACAGGAAAATGAAGAGCACGGATTTGTCTACATAGCTCATCCTTGGTTTCTTTTTTTCCTTATCTTTATCTTCTCATCACTCCAATTTTCTTAGTCAGTCTGGGTATACATGATAACAGGGTATACATAATAAACAGATAATCCTGACAGTCTATACCATTGAGAAGGCTACACCTGTAAGTGGGCTGCACTGCTTTATTCTAGAGAACAGGGCTGCTTTTATTTCACTTCTGTAAATGGAACATTTGGCAAAATGGCATGATTCAGACCTCAAGGTTTATTGCTAGAGATCATTCGATGGAAAGGCAGAAAGGGATTTACAGTTTTACTTTAAAGGGTGATTTTGCATGTGAGTGCACGTGCAGGCCCACTTTCCCACCACATGTGTGTAATTGTTAAATAAGCTTCCCTTTTTGAGGATGGGAAGTGTATTTTTAATGAGCAAGAGACATTAAAGGGAATTTGGGACCTCTTAGAATCAACAGCCTCACAACAAGCTTTCAATTAGGGGGACATCTGTTGGGAATACAGGGGAATCTCCACCCAAAGTCAGTTGCTAATCACATTCACCTGCCAGAGCAGCCAGACAGCCCCATGAGCTGGGAAAGTTTGCTTATTTCTTCCAAGCTCAATCACACTGCATTAAGTGGCCACCTGGGTAATGTGTGAGTACACACCTGCTGACCTACCCAGCCTAACAAAACGTACTGAAATCAAGCTCCTAAAAGAGACAGAAAGCAGATCCTCTCTTGGCCCAAAAGGGGAGACAGAACAAGCAAAGAAGAAGAAAAGATCCAAGACTGGGAGTACATAATGAATTGTCAGGAAATCGGCATTAACTTTGGGACCTGTATTACCATGTTCCACCGTTCTTTAAACAGTGCATTTAAGAGATCCTGATCCCCGAAAAAAAAAAATTCAGCCTTTTCACTTTCAGAACAATAGTATGTAATTTGAATCAGACCAAATGATAGCCTGATCTGTAGAGGGTGAGATTAAGCAGTATTGAAAAAAATATATATATAAAACTTTTTAATGATTTATTTTAGCCTATTTTGTGAACATCTTCCTATATTGTACATCTTCCTTTTCCCAAAGCATAAAAAGTGCTTTTCCGAAAACATACAATGGTGCTTAATTACATGCCAAATGTTGGAAAGGAATATTCTACATTTCACAAGTTGTAAAGGAATCAAGCAAAGGATAGTTTATAACACAATACTGCAGACCAAACTTTCTTTAACTTGACAGCACTCCTGCAGCCACTTGCACTGTTATTTTTCTGTCTCCTATACATTGTATTTATTGTTTATTTTAATTTTTTTTCAGGGCTGGTCTGTTGACAAACTTCAGAAAGTCTAAGAAGTTTGACCAAAAACAAACAAAACACCCACAGAAACACCAAAACCAAACCA
>CM053615.1:26893409-26954801 GCA_028646535.1 Procyon lotor
CACATCATTTTATGGAATTTAGAGTTTATTTGGGGAGATAAATATACCTTTCTAACAATCAGGGAATCAAAAGTGGTATTTGAATCTTTCAGAACTATCAGCCCCTTACTCTTTTCTTAGCTTTTCACTACTTCAGATGCCTAGACAGATGGGTCCATGGAGGACTGTCCATGATCAGTAAACTCAGCAACTCCTCACTTGTAATTGCAAAATTGATCTTCCTGGGGAAAGAAATTCTAAATGACTCCTTGGTCCATTCCACTTCTCTGTCCCCAACCCCACCAGTAAGGCATAGCATGGGTCAGCCAGCAGATGTTAAATAGGATAGAACATATATTTGTTGAAATGCCTTTCTAATTTTTTTGAAGTGTGACAACACTTAATATTCAGGAAATTTAGAAAAGCCAGATCACCAGAATGAACCCAGAAAGCTATCTTTTATGACATAGAAGCAATTTGCTTACGTTGTTGAGGATAATGCTGGGCATGAGGATGGTGACTGGCTGGATTACATGTTTATAATCCCTAAACACTTTAAGATGTCTCGAGAGTATGGGAAATAAAATAAAGCAGCCTCCCTGTTCAGTCTTCTCATAACCATTTAAATATTGGTGCTGTTGCATGTTTCTGTCCATATCTAATTCCATACTTATACTACTGGGATCATCTCCTCTCCTCCCTAGCTCTGATTACTTCCTATGTGTATAGGATGGCAATGAGAAGGTTGAGAAAGGTACCTACTCCTCTCCATAATCTCCCACGTTAAAAAAGAATGCAAATGTCAGAAAGATGAAAATGTTACAAGTGTATAAATTCACCTATGTAATTTCTGAAGAAAAACAAACAAAAAACCCACCACTACCATGTTTAGGCAATCTGTGCTCTTCAAGATATTTCTCATCTAATGAGGATGCATGGGCATCCACAAAGACCAGAGGTCAGCATGGAATATATCATGTCATGTCTAAGCTGAAAATTTGGATGTCATCCTTAATTGTCTCTTTCCTTGACCCCATGCATCTAGGCACCAAGCCCTACTTCTCCTGCTTGTAAAAATCTCTCTTATCTCTTTCTTCCCCATCACCCTCACTATTAAAGAAGCATTGTTTTAGTGCAAGTCCTCTTTAGTGTGCCAAATGGCCTCAAAACTAAGCTGCTTACAAGTTTACCATTATTGAATCCATTTTCATATGATAGAGTAGTAATCCTGTTTAAATTATTTCAAAGACTCTCTCCTTTTCAAGCCATAAGCCAAACTTCTTAGAATGACATAAAATCAACTTTATATCTCGTCCTGGTCTGGACTGATACCTCTACCTCTTGCCATGCCTCCCCTCACACATTCTGATCATTCCCGAGCTTCCTGTAGCCTTCTTAACAGAATGTACCCCCTTTCATCATAGTGCTTTTGCCATGACTGCATCCTCAGTCATGGAGCACATTTCCTTGTCCCTGCTGTCCAAGTTTCACCTACTCAACTTCTACATGTCCTTCATACTTATTTCAAATGTTACCTCTTCTGGAAAGCTCTTCTTGAACAACACAATCTAGATTGGTTTTCCAATCTAGATTAATAATTTATAAATTATATTTATAATATATTTTTATATTTTATATTTATTAAAATATTTATAAAATATTTATATATTTTTATTTATAAAATAAATAATCTCTTTCCACAACCTATGAGTGCATCTTATGCTTACCTAAATAAAGATAGCAGTAATAGTAATAAAAGTGAAAATTACCGAGTGACTTCTAGGTTCTAGGCACTGTGATAAGCATTTTCATAAATTTTGCCTTGTACAGTTTCTAATACTTTACAGAGAATGTCTAATAACTTGATGGTTTCTCTCATGAGATTCTGAATTCTAACAAGGAAGTTTCTGTATCTTATTGTTTCTTATTCTCTGAGCCTAAATCAGTGCCTTGTTCATTGAATGACTGAATATTCTAAAAGGCTATGACTCTGTTCTTCATGGAAAATCCCCTGATTCTCTCTGCTGGAAACAATCACTTTCAAGTCTAAATTTCACTTTGATAGAATTTGCATTCCTTCCTGGCCCGTATCAAATATGTCCATATATCTCTATATCTTGGCTCTCCTGGATTCAGTTCACATTTACTGAGTGACCTCATCTTTATCATCTTTTCTGACAATCTCTCACCAGTTTCCAAAACCTTTGGAATTCAAATTTTAATGTCCATTTAAATCCTCTTTTTCTGGTATCTAAAAATTTTAAGTATTAACATTATTTGAGGTAGTAAACAGTATATTATTTGGACCCAGAAATGAATGATAAATAAGTTTGGATTTCTTTCTTTCAGCACATGGAATTTAAGTGCTCAAAGAGAGCTATGCAGCCATGTTATCCAATTTCTCTTTCTCTTCCCTCCCCTCCTTTTAAAGATTTTTATTTATTTATTTGACACAGAGAGAAAGAGAGAGAGAGATCACCAGTAGGCAGAGAGGCAGGCAGAGAGAGAGGGAAAGCAGGCTCCCCCCTGAGCAGAGAGCCCGACATGGGGCTCGATCCCAGGATGCTGGGATCATGACCTGAGCCGAAGGCAGAGGCTTAACCCTCTGAGCCACTCAGGTGCCCCCCCTCCCCTCCTTTTAAATAGCAGAGTAGACTGCATTCCAGAGAAGTTGAATAATTTGTTCAAGGTTGCAGAGTAATTTAATAGCTATATTTGGACCTGCTCTTAAGAACACAAAAACAAGGGGTGCCTGGGTGGCTCAGTGGGCCTTCGGCTCAGGTCATGATCTCAGGGTCCCGGGATGGAGCCCCACATCTGGCTCTCTGCTCAGCAGGGAGCCTGCTTCCCCCTGTCTCTCTCTGCCTGCCTCTCTGCCTGCTTGTCATCTCTCTCCCTCTGTCAAATAAATAAATAAATAAAATCTTAAAAAAAAAAAAAAGAACACAGAAACAAGACAAAACTGCAATTTAACCATTTTAAGCAAGATTCCTACCCTCCACTCCCTTTTCTATTCTAAGACATACTTCAATATTGACCGTTTATTTTTTTCTATAAAAGGACTCTAGGGTAACATACAAATGATCACTTATTCCTTTATTATAACAAGTTTAAGTTTTGTTCTGAAAGACAGAAAAGCATTAACTATAGTGTACATAAATATATTCTATCATTGACATCAAAAACATGCCTCTCCCATTCACAGCTGAAGAATGAGTTGAGTCAGTGCTCTAATGCATGTGACTGATTTCCAGTGAGCTAATGGATACCTGATACAGTTATTCTATCCTAATATATTTTTTTAAAGTGAATACAAAGTATTTTAATGCTTTTGACTGCAGGAATATTTGGCTCAGAGCCATCACTTGATGTGTTACTTCTGGGTCTTTCAGCCAAGTCTATTTTTGTGCTTGATACACTGACATCAGAAAATTCCAGGGGGTTATAGGAAGATAAGAACTCAATATTTGGTAGCAGTTTGACCATATATAAGGGCAAAAATGATGCAAACTTACATCTTAAACTTTTCTACCATTAATGGTCAAAAGCTATAAAGACCTGAAAAATAATAAATCACAAAGCTAGGACTCCTGTAGCAAGTTCTCTACCTCAGTGTTATAGGCATACAAATTTAGATTTTGCACTTCATTTCAGGAAGAGAATGTTTCTTTAGCAGGTGAGACAGGATTAAATTTTTATTATGTTAATAAAGGGGTGGGAAAGGAGATGAAAGGTTGGAGCCTAGAGTTTCAGAGGAAAAGCTTAAGGAAGGTCAATGATTTTATTTCTCAAGTCTCTTTCCTCAAGGGAGGAAGAGAGAATTGGCTACAAAATATATATATATATATTTGTTTACTGAGGTGATAGGATAATATAGAAGAAAGAATGGAGAGACAAAATTTTCAGTCCCTAGGCCATTTAAATAAAAATAATGTATAATTAAGAGAAGGTTCAAATCTCTGAATTGAGTTCCTACTTGGACTTACCCAAATCAGGCCCTATAGACACTGAGTTTAGCTGGTCCCTATCTTTAAAGTAAAATACTTTGAGAATTTAAAGTATTGGCAAATAATAGATGTTTAAATTACCATCAAAAGAGAAAGTCTGTCTATTCTTCTTCACGCCCTTATAATCATACGAAGAGACTCCAGGGAACCCTAGATAATGAATGCTTCTTTCACATAACCAGCTTTCTCTTTACAGGAAGCCCTGGAGGAGAAGGCATCCGAGTCCACTGTTTGCTTCACTGGGGAAAACCCTAGCACTGGGAAATTACATGAGGCTTAATGCTGTATGAAATGAGAAGCTGGAAAAAGATATTTTTCAAAAGCTGTTCCAAAGAACAGGATAATCATTCTTACTCGGAGTGATTTAGTCCTCTTCTTAGAATCGTTCCCTTTCTTTCCAAAAGTGGGTAAACAATCACCCTTTGGGGTTCCACAACCAATTTGAATAATGATACACAATCCCTGTGTCTCCAGATATTGCTGGAAGCCTCACAACATGATGTGAATTTTAAACTTTTTTTTTTCTCTCTCAAAATTAGGACAGAGCTTTGGTGGGGGCCAAGCTCTTGGCTCCATGGTTTGACATTCACTCCATAAACTCCCAGAGAGATATTTGTTGTTCCCTTCTGCTTCTGACATATTACCTTGAATGAGAGAAAGCTTCTTCAAATCAATTGATGGAAAGTCGAGAGAAAGAGAACTTTCATACACTGAGCTATCCAATCTGTATTGTGTAAGATAATTAATTTAGTGTTTGGGATATGTGGCAAGTATAATAATAATAAAAAAACTAATGGCTTAGTTTTCAGTAGTTTGTCTCTAAGACAGTCTTGCTTTGAGGAACTAGAAAGTTAGTCTTGCTTTGAAGAACTAGAAACCATGAGAACTTTTCACATTCAATAGAAACATTCACTGAGAGACAGACATGAAAATGTTAAGCTTAACTTGACTGTAGTAAAATATTGATAATCATATAACATGGGTCAGTTCTAACACTGACTAATCCAGTTTCTTTCTAAGATCTCAGCTATAATCCATTTATTGCTAGCTATTCAAAGGATAAAGGTTATATGTTAAAAATGAGAAAGTTAAAAATGGTTTCTTGAACAGAGTGCCCTTTGGAATCCACATTAATCTAAGGGAATGAAAAATACATAATAATAATAGTATTGAGCAATTTGAATTTTATTTACTAATCGATTTTTATCAGCTTATCTAGTGAGAGTGGCACTTTTTGGTTATTTTTGGTAATAGGTAAGAACTAAAATACTTGGATAGATATTACATTCATTAACACTTTCCAATGATATATATTCCTCCTAATATCAAAAAATAGGGATGATAATCTTTCTACTTCATCACAACTTATGGGCTACCTGAGAAGAAATCAATTAGCTATATTGTGTTGAGTAACATCTTAAAAAATCCCCACAAAATTTGAGACAGCCATTGTAATTTTACTATTATTACCTTGTAACATCACAGTAGTCATGCACACATAGGATAAAATAGTCAAGAACATGTGTGAAATTTACATTTAGTCACATACAGAGGAGTGTCTCGTTTTATGTAAGTTTATACAGATTATCTTTCCTATAGAACCACATTTTCAGAATCACATGGAATATGATGAAAATAAGTAGAGATTATGTTTTGATTGGGTTTTTAGTATTTATAAAAACCTGTGTCCATTTAGAAAGAAAATACTTGGGTGATGACTATGGATCAGTTCCAGTGTTGTTTCATTCCATCTTCTTCTCTGTGTACCTGATAGTCTAGTATTTTTAGCAATATTCATCTCTCAACAAGACCCTGTGTCCTTCAAGTTCTATAGTTTTACATGTGCTGCTTGAAAGGTCCTTTTCTAACCTTGACCCGACATCTTTGCTAATCAAATAGGACTCAAAGTAGCAATATATAATGTTTGAAGTAGAGCTTTCCTCTACTTTTCTTCAAAAGATTACAGGTAAATAATTATTTTTTTTTGGTTTGGCTTGGTTTGGTTTCTTTCTATGTGTTGTCTTAGAACACTGGGAGATGAAAATGGAAGGACTATATTATATTAACTTATTCTCTGATTCAAATGATAAGTATGGACTTACATATATATTTTTATACTTAGTTTAAAAAAGAAAAAAAGAGGGGCACTTTGGTGGCTCAGTCATTTAAGTGTCTGCCTTCAGCTCAGGTCATGATCCCAGGGTCCTGGGTGTCAGCCTCACTTCGGGCTCCCTTCTAAGCAAGGGAGTCTGCTTCTCCCTCTCTCTCTGTCCCCCACCTTCTCTCTTCCCCTCTTAGAAAGAAAGAAAGAAAGAAAGAAAGAAAGAAAGAAAGAAAGAAAGAAAGAAAGAAAGAAAGAAAGAAAGAGAAAGAAAGAAAAGAAAAAAGAAAAAAAAAAGAATCTTCCCTAAGTATCCCTGAACCTGTGAGGATATATGGATATATGTCTTGACTTAAGAAATAAATATGCCATAATATTTAATGTAACACATACAGTATTTAAGTACATACCACCTCATAATTGCAAGTTGGTAAAATGCTACTGATCAGTCTGACAACATTTAAATGAAGGACAAAAATGATGTTTCTTAGTGGACAACACATCTCAGTATAGAGTCCACTATGTATATATATATAAAAAAAAAATCAGTACCATTACTCTGAAGATTCTAATCTCTTCCCAAGACACTGTCTTTGTGGACAAATTTTCTACAAAGCAAATTTGTAGCTAGGCTTGCTTAAGCTTTCAGTAAAGACATTAGCTTAGTTAGCATATTAATTAAGACAAGTTCTAATGCCCTCCTCCTGTCTTTATTATATAATTATTACACACTCAACATTAGTCCAATACAGTTCCATAATATAGAAGCTGTTCATCTGAGGTTACTGGCTTTCACAGTTCTGCCCTAAAATTACTGAAGTATGTTAAGGATTTTTTGGCCGTTAGGTGCTTTATTTATTTTTTGAGTATGTAATTGAATTTTGAGTGTACGTTACGTGATTAAGGATTTAGAATACTGCAGTCTTCCTGAATCTCTTAATAGGTATAATAATGTTGCTACTGTACATGGTGATGATTTAAGTCTATCTTTTACTGCCACTGGAACTCTTTTTCAACCTCTTAGAATGGAGATACTTCCCTTACTGCCAATGATATTTATTTGAACAGCTCATTTAAGTTCCTCCATTGCTTGCAAGGAAGAAAATATGTATAATATTTTTAAAGGCTCTGGAGACACTCCAAAGCCTTTTTGGACTAAGGGGGGGAATAAATACATCAAGTGGATAGGAAGTTAATTAAGCGAACAGACAGATAGATGAATACTCAACTTCATTTTGAAAAATAAAAATTTCTGTAATACTGAAAGCAGTTCTATCATTTACTGGGACCAAGAAATATTTTCCTTTCATCAAGAATGATGGGCATAAAATACATAGAATTGGTAAAGAGAATATATTACATTGCCCCACTTCATCTATATATTTGTTCTTCACGTACATATCAGTGTATGTGCCATTATATATATAATAAAACACATGCACACACACACCTGTTTATTCTCAAATGTGCACTGCACATCTTTCCAAATCTAATTAAAAGACAATCTGAAAAACAAATGATAGCTCTATTGCCTTTCTACTGCAAAGGATTGTGGAGGACACTTCAGAATATGTCCATCTTGCATTCTAAAATGCTCAACCATTTGATTAGGTTAAATAGAAACGAAAGTAAATCAGTGTAATAAATACTGATAATATGGAGATTGAGGTTACTTCATAGTGTACCTGGTGATAGTCTTCCTTGACTCTTCATTCATTGTTCTTTTTTTTTTTTTTCTTAAGGAAAAAAAGAACGTAACTTAACATTCATGTTTTTGGGCCTCTTTTAAACACAGTAACAAAATATAAAATTAGAATAGACTTACGTGAATTCTGTATTTAGGTAAAAGAGTACTGGTTTTTTGTGAGGTTTTGATGCTGTAGAATATCCTATATCCCAGTCTCAATCCATAAGAGTTGGGGCTCTAAACTCAACATCAGGCTATCTGGTTTAGTCTCTAATACCTTGCTTTGTCTCCATTTCTTTCCAGCAACATGAATTTTACTCCTCATATGTTCAGCCACTGACTAAAGCTCTTTGCAGATCTCTTATTGAACAGGTTATACCCAATACTTCAGTACCTGACTTTGAGTTAGGAATTCCACCAACAGTCCCAACTAGGATCTTTCTGATGCTGTGGCTGACCTGGGGGTGGAGACCCTGTCTACTTTTCACTTGCCCATATTTCTCTGAATAAACTTGACCTCAATACCCCTTTTGGCACTGTTCCTTGGATAAATCTTTGTGGTCTCTTCACAGAACTGCCACTGCAAAATAGTAACCACAATAACGTGTTGATGAGGATGTCTGCCAGGCTAGCCCTTTCTTAGTGATCAATACTACTGCCTGGATCCAACATTCCTCGTGCTTACACAGTTCCAAGAAAAGAATCTCAAAATGAATGCTTATAGATTGAAGGTGTGGCTTCCAGCTTAAAGATTTAAAAGTCTGTTTGTTTGTTTATTTATTTATTTATTTATTTATTTATTTATTTATTTATTTATTTATTTGACAGAGTGGAGAGATATCACAAGGAGGCAGAGAAGCAGGTAGAAAGACAGGGGGAAGCAGGCTCCCTGTTGAGCAGAGAGCCCGATGCGGGGCTTGATCCCAGGAACCTGGGATTATGACCTGAGCTGAAGGCAGAGGCTTTAACCCACTGAGCCACCCAGATGCCCCAAAGTTTTAGACATTATCTTAGCATAGCAGTGGTCACTCATCAGGAAATCCTGATAAATTTGTCTCAAGAGTGTCATTTGGGAAAATTGACCTAACCCAGCTGGGATGCGTGTACCTTTTAGGTTCTCTTTGTTCATAAGTACTCTGTTAAGCTAAACTAATATTTAAAAGTAAAATAAAATACTGGTTACATATATTTATTTAAATTTGCTATATCAATGACGAAGCATTTATTAAAAGCTTTAACACCCAACAAAAGCTGTATATGTGCATTTTCTTCTAGAGTATGAACAAAATTATATAAGATATAAAATTTTCAAAATATTTGTTAGGAAAAGAGACCTGCATTTGAGTCCTGGCTCTGATAATTCTAGCTGTGTGACCTTGGGTAAGTAGAGTAACCTCACTTGTTTCCTATTTTATAAAATGTGGGAAATAATTATTTACCATATTGTTGTAAAGATTGAGCTTAATTTGAAAGTGTAAATTCAAAGTGATATACTAGTGAGAAATAATATTGCATTTGACAAAATAAATAAAGTTAAAACAATTTTGAGAGAAAGCTACCTGTCAGTGAGATAAGGTAGATGAAATAAATTGGACAAAGACCACAGCAAGAATAAGACTTGCCTAATTAACTGTTCAATAGGGAACAGAGAATGAAAGTCTTAATTCAACCTGCAGGCATCACATTGATCAATTGCTGAAATTAGAATCTATTGTCCACTTTCCCTGTTGCTAATAATATATTTTAACAATATATTTCCTTCTGCAATTGCACAGTTTAATCTCTTTTATAAAGCTGGTCTAAAATAGGTACAAGTTATCAGTCTTGGCCTCTACCCCTGCCTCTTATTTATGGGACAAGCATCACTGTGTCACCCGGTTGGTGACACAGACATTAAAATTTGATCTGTCACACAAAGCCGTGGACACTGACTGGCCTCCATCACCAGCCTGCACTTGCTGGTAGTGACAGGATCAAACACATTACTGAATGTGTCGAGGGACAAATCCTTCTCACAGAAAAATGAAATTAACAGTGGTTACCAATTAACACTAAGGGAAAGCAAGGTGAAGCAAGATAATTCCATTGCGAGTATTAGAAGACAGCCAATTTGATTGAACACAACAGCATACAACAATCAAAACAACTTTTCTTTAAAATATTGGAAGTCAATGAGTCTGAGTAACTGATTTCCTTCCTTCTTTCTTTTCTCTCTGCTTTCTGTCTCTCTCTCTCTTCTTTCTTCCATAATTTAGCTTTAGTAAGGTATAAATGACAACCAAAATTGTAAGCTATTTAAAGTGTACAACATGGTAACCTGATATATGCATACACTGTTGAAAGCATTTTTCCATCTATTAACACATCTATTACCTCACATATCCATTCCTTTTCTTTTTCCCCCACCTTTGGTGAGAATATCTGCATTCCATTTCTCAGCAAACCTCAAGCATATGGCACCCCAGTGTTATCAACCATGGTCATCTTGCTTGACCTCAGATCTTCAGACCTTATCCATCTTATAGCTGAAAACTAGTACATTTTTACAATCTCTCCCTATTTCCTCCCTACCCCCAGCCTATGGCATACACTGTTCTACTGTTCCTGTGAGTTTGACTTTTATTTATTTGTTTATTAATGTACTTATTTATTAGTTTCTATCTATAAGTGATCTCCTTCTTATGCTTGTCCTTGATCAATCTGGGCTTCAGCTTCATTATGAATGATTTGTCAGAAACAATTTAAAAGAAATAAATCTTTTTCTTCCTCTCTTAATTCCTGTCCATATCAGAACAGTCCCAGTGTTGCTCTTCCTCTTTTACTTTCTTTCTGTTCCATTTTTTCTATATGTTTTGTAAAGATTTTATTTATTTGAGAGAGAGAGCAGGTGCAGGGAGAGGAGCAGAGGGAGAGGGACAAGCAGGCGTTGCACTGAGCACATAGCCTGAATAAGGACTTCATCTCATGACCCTAACCTGGACCAAAACCAAGAGTTGTATGCTTAACTGACTGAGCCACCCAGGCACTCCCATTTTTTTCTATATTTCAAGTTCTTTCCTTCCTTTCCATGTTCACTATTGTATCACTTCAGGACCTAGACATCGGCAGCAATCCACTGTGAGCACTGGAATCTTCCTACGACACGGTTTTCATTATGAGACTCTCTTGTGAAGGTATAATAAAACCCTTGTTAGTAACTGATTCAGATCTGTGCTCCATACATTGGCATTCAAATTCTGTGCCAGTTTAACTCACTCTATCTTTCCAAATTGGTCATGATTACTTAGCAACATGATTCTACAATCTTATCTGCACTGATGCTCATACATAGCACACTTATCTTTGCCTCTGTACCTCTGGATGTACTGTTCCATTCACCTGGAATGCACCCTCCTTCCTTTAGCTAAACTAAATCCTATATGTTTTTAAAGACCCAGTTAGACCTAGTCCTTCAAGGAACCTTCCCCAAATAAGCCAGTGAATAATTCCATGTTTACATTAAAATTCTTAATTCCTGTTATATTTTCTTCTCCTTGCCCAGAGGTATTTCAGAGTTTCTCAAACTCATTCCTTCAGAAAGGTACTCCTAAGTCATGTTTCTCTCTTAGAAAGAGAATGAGATATTGATTTAAATTACTCATACAAAGCTAAGAACATCCTTTCTAGCAAAATGTAATTAAATGCATGTCTATTACACAATACAAAATAGTAACCAAGTGCATTTGTGTTGAAGAAAAGATAACCAGCTGTTAAATCAATACCATCAGCTAGCTATTCCTAAATTTTGCACCAATACTTGCTTGCTTTTAGTCCTCTTATTTGGGTGTTAGTTTGTGCTGTCAGAAAACTGAAAGAAGAAGCCTGAGTGGCTCGGTCAGTTAAGTATCTGCCTCCAGCTCAGGTCATGATCCCGGGGTCCTGGGATCGAGCCCCACATCGGGCTTTCTCAGCAGGGAGTGGGCTTCTCCCTCTGCCTGCAGCACCCTGCCCCCCGCTTGTGCTCTCTCCCTCTCTGAGAAATAAATAAATAAAATCTTCTTTTGGGGCGCCTGGGTGGCTCAGTGGGTTAAAGCCTCTGCCTTCAGCTCAGGTCATGATCTCAGGGTCTTGGGATCAAGCCCCACATCGGGTTCTCTGCTCAGTAGGGAGCCTGCTTTCCCCTCTCTCTCTGCCTGCCTCTCTGCCTACTTGTGATCTCTCTCTCTGTCAAATAAATAAATAAAATCTTAAAAAAAAAAAAAAAAAAAAGAAAGAAAACTGAAAGAAGTCATCAGGGATTAAGATAAATCATTGTTTTGTTCTGTTTTGTTTTAGATTTTACTTATTTATTTAACAGAGAGAGAGAGAACATGAGTGCACGTGCACACAACCAGGGAGATCAGCAAGCAGAGGGAGAGGCAATGCACGCTCCCCACTGAGCAGAGAGCCTGAAGCAGGGCTCAATTCCAGGACACTGAGATCATGACCTGAGCCAAGGGCAGACACTTAACCAACTGAGTCACCCAAGAGCTCTAAGATAAATCAATTAAAAACAAAAACACAAACAAACAACAACAACAAAAAACCTTACAAAGGAGGAATTTTCTGGGGCACCTGGGTGGCTCAGTGGGTTAAAGCCTCTGCCTTCAGCTCAGGTCATGATCTCAGGGTCCTGGGATCCAGCCCCACATCAGGCTCTCTGCTTAGCGGGGAACCTGCTTCCCCCTCTCTCTCTGCCTGCCTCTCTGCCTACTTGTGATCTCTCTCTCTCTATCAAATAAATAAATAAAATCTTTAAAAAAAATTTTAAAAAGGAGGAATTTTCTTCCAAGGAGGAAGTAGAGTATAGGTTTAAAGGGTTTTGTCAGGGTGCTGGCCCCTCTTTGTGTCTTTAAGAAAGTCACTTAACCTACATGCATTGTAGTTCACTCATGGGGCTATGAAAACTGGATTTGAGGAGGGTTTAATGATGTAGTACATGGAAGGCCTTTGTCATATAACATGAGCTTGGTAACTGGAGTTGATTGGCCTTCAATAGAAGTGCAACTGACCACTCTTGCCTTCTTCTGTTTTTAAGAAAGTGCAGTGCTACTGAAGGCTGATGTTACCATGCCTGGTTTAAGGGCAAAGGACTAGGGGATGTGTTCTTAACAAATCCCCAGCCTGCTCCTTTTCAGGAGCCAAGAAAAGGCAAACCAGCTCAGGGCCTGCTCATACCTGTCTCTTGCTCAGTCTCCCTGACTCTTTGTCTCTCCCTTTCTGTATCTTTATCATTCTCTTTTTGCTTCAATCCTATCAGTCTCTCCCTATTGGTTTTTGTTTTTTTCTCTTTATATCTCTGTCTCCTATGTCTGTCTCTGTATATCTACTTGTTCCTTCTTTATTCCTTCCTTCTTTCCTTACTTCCTTCTTTTTTGGACCCTTTCTTCTATCTCTATAAATTTATCTGTCCATTCTTTTTATGTCCCTGATTTTTTTTTTATATACCTCTGTTTCTCTCTCTCTCTTACTCTCTTAATCACTTTCTTATACTATATCTGGCACTCTCCTCTCTTGCTCCCTAGCTAGTATATGTGTGGATTTATTTTATTTTATTTATTTTGTTTTATTTTTAAGTCAGCATGGTAAGGTTGGAGTATTGAGTTTTGCTTTCAAAAAGGAACCAAGATGACTTTCATCCTGTTAATATTAAGGGCATTCAGACTGCCTTGGCATAAGAAATTACTTCCAGATGAACTCTTCAGAATTCTGTGCTTTTTGTTGTTTTATTTGTGTTGGATGTGTAGGTGGTATAGTATCTCGACTTATAATCAATTTTCAGTTTGCTCTATGAGCACATTCTATGTTCTTTCTATAGATCTCAAGAGGAGAGTGCTGTGACAGGGCACAACAGATGTGTCTTTGGCAGAACAACAACAATAATAATAGTTCATATTCATGAAACAACTCTAATGTGCCAGACACTATTTTCAGTGTTTTGCTTCTATTGGCCCACCTACTCCTCACAACTACCTATAAGTTGAAATTACTATTATTACTATTATTACTAAGAGCAAGAACAGGCACCAGGGAGTTCTGTCCAGACAGTTCACCCAGAAAGGCTGAGGTCTTAACTACCATGCCCAGGAATCTTCAAAGGTATCGTTGGTTACTATTGGTATCCATTGGGATTTTTTTTCCCAGATAAAATGAAATAACATAGCCCCTACTTGATTTTAGTAGTGGAGCATTTTTGGGCTTACCTTATATGATACCTTTATGGTAGCACAAAAACAAGTGACAAAATATAAATGATCTTATTAACAGGACGTGTAATTTTTGTATCTTTCACAATTTTTCTTAGATAACCTGCTTTCAGATTATGGAATAAGTGACTCAAGGAACTGAAAAGTGTGGGTAAAGTCACAATTTTGAGGTACTTTCAGAAAGATAACAGATGACATGATGAAAGTAATCTGAGTCACAGAAAGAGATGGCTGGATAAGGATGTCCACTGTGTGAATCAGTTGTTTCTGTTTTTTGTTTCCCCCCAGTGTGAGCAGTATTTGTAAAAATAGTGTAATAAATACTTGTTTCCACCATAGAGAGTGACTAAGTGGTAGGTAAAACATGTTAAGAGTGGTAAAAATAACTTATGGTATTAAAAGTTGTGTTATTATTTTTAAGACTAGACTTCACCTAGAAATTATTTTCTTTATTTACATGAAGACATCAATTCTAATCCTTGGATCATAGCCTAATCTACATGAAAAGCCATAGTTGAAAAAACAGTAAAAATATGGCTGGACTAGCCACAAATAATAATCACTTCCATTTATATAGCACCTTTGAAAAGGTCTCTAGAAGCTTGCTAACTTTTAAAATCACGCACAAATTTCATATGCAAAACATCCTGCTAATGTGATGTTGAGGTTACAAATTTAAATGCATCGACGTCAGCAAATGAGATAGGTATGGCTCTTGTTATAACATTATCTCACCCACATACATATGCTTTATTGTATTTTTCTTAAAATTTTGTATTTAAGAGTTCAACTGCTATGAAAAATATTACACCTATCTAAGTATTTAGCATGACAAAAATGTAAACATTGTGGGATTATTTTCTTCCATGAGTTGATACTTGGAAATACAGCATAAAATCGGTACAATTTTAATTTTGATTTTGCTTGGAATCATAAACTAAATGCCAATGCTGATCCAGAAGGTGAATAGAAATTTTATCTGTTCACCTTGCTTACTTTGATTTATCCATTTCTTGAGTTCACGAATGAATGGAGGCACAGAAGGGAGTGTAGTGCAGGAACTGACATTTATTGATTTCTTATAGTCTTTGTGATAACTTTAGGGGCTTTACCAATGTTAACTCACCAATCTTTTCAACAACTCTAAAAACTGATATTAGCATATTTATTTTACAAAAGAGAAAATGGAAGCTCAGAAAGATTAATTGACTTGGCCATGCTGAAACTGTTAATGAAATTCAAATCTAAATTTGTTCATTTCTAATGTTGTCTCCACTTTTCTCATTGGATGAGAAAGAGGAAAGAACCTACTAAGTAGCTCTACCTACTGCCTTGCACTTCTTCAGATTAGAGTCTCAATTTAGAGATTACACACATTGTAGAAAAAAATATTAAGAAAAAACTTAAGCATAAAGTTAAAGGTTCTGTAACATATTGCTCACAATTGACATCCCACATTTTAATTTAGGAACATATGGAGAAGGGTATTTGAGTCCAGTTGAGGAGAAAGCTGTGGGGCAAGACCATCTGCTTATATGCACCAGTTCAGTCATTTCCATAAATAAATAAATAAATAAATAAATAAATAAATAAATAAATAATAAATAGGAGCACAATGCAGTTTATCAAACAAGTTGTTATTGTTCTAGGGAAGGAAGGTTTTCTGCTATATTAGGTAAAAATTCTCTTTGTAATTGAAACATTTTTAAATGTCATAACATCATATACCACGATGTCACACTACACTTATAAAACTGTGTAACAGAGAAAAGATTTAATTTTTCCAATCAGTAGAATTTCTGAGGATAATTCACATTCATTTGAAGTTACTAAAATTTTTTTTAAGTCACTAAAATTTAGAACCATGTTCTTTTAGAGTTAGAAATACTCTAAAAGTTCCTCTTTTATCACTCTGAAACTTTCAGAAATATGAAAACTGAGGCCAGAAGAGCGTAGTTGAATTAAGCTAGTGTCAGAGCACAAACTAGAACTCAAGTTCACTTACTCTACTTATTCAGATTTTATTGCCAGTTGCTGACCACAACAAATATACTTTTGAAGGCAGCTTCAGAATTCCAACTTGTGGAGAACCTGGGTGGCTCAGTGGGTTAAAGCCTCTGCCTTTAGCTCAGGTCATGATCTCAGGGTCCTGGGACAAACCCCACATCTGGCTCTCTGCTCAGCAGGGAGCCTGCTTCTCCCTCTGTCTCTGCCTGCCTCTCTGCCTACTTGTCATCTCTCTGTTTGTGTCAAATAAATAAAATAATTGGGCGCCTGGGTGGCTCAGTCGTTAAGCGTCTGCCTTTGGCCCAGGTCATGATCCCAGGGTCCTGGGATCGAGTCCCACATCGGGCTCCCTGCTTGGCAGGAAGCCTGCTTCTCCCGCTACCATTCCCTCTGCTTCTGTTCCCTCCCTCGCTGTGTTTCTATCTGTCAAATAAATAAAATCTTTAAAAAATATATAAGTAAATAAATAAATAAATAAAATAATTAATTAAAATAAAAAAGAATTCCAGGTTACTATTCAATTATTTCTGACAAATTTTGATAGTTGAATCCTATTTGGGATGAACTAGAAGTACTCATTGTTTAAAGAATACATTTTAGTGTGATTGCAATAAACCATTGTTTTAAGATAAGGTTGAGTGAATGACAGAGAGAGAGAGAGAAAGAGAGACAGCGAGAAGACAGAGAAAAAGTGTTTGTAGATACCAATTATTTGAAACATTTTCTCCACTGTCCTCCTGGTTTAACACATTTCCTTCATTTTCTTATTACCGTTTGGGCCATTTTTTCTTCATTCCCTTTGCTGGATCCTCCTTTTTGTCCAGTCCTCTAAACATAAGAATATGTCAATGCTGAGTTTTCATTCTTTTCTATTATCTTTCCTTTTTAACTCTCAGGTAGCCTAATCAAATCCCAGTATCACCTTTGGCTTAAATTAACTTCTCATTTGTAACTTCAATCACTTAACTTTCTACTAAAATCTAAATTCACATAGCTAGCAATATTATATTGCTACTTTATCTAGTAGAGATCAAATTTAGTATGTCCCCAAGTAAAAGCTTAATCTCCCACCTCTCATCTCCATTTCTGTGTTCTTCACTGACCTGAATTTATTAGACCAGAAACCTTGAAATCATCCTTGACTACACCTTTTTTTTCCTATTTCATATTCAGTCAATTAGGAAATTTTATGTGATCTATTTTTAGATCACATACATTACATTACACCCAGGATCAACTTTTCACCACCTTTACCACCATCATCTATGCCACCATCATTTCTTGTCTGAACCACAGCAAGAGTTACCTAAATGGTCCTCTCTTTTCCCCCCTATATCCTATGGTTTACACATCAACAAAATGCTCCCTTGTTCCAAATCCTCTAATAGGTTTTTATCACACTTGATATAAATTCCTAAGTCCTCATCATAATGTATAGCATTGCTTCCTTGCTTCATTCAAGTCTTCTGAAAAGCTGTTCACAAATAGAGGACAGATGGATAGAGTACTCTTCCTTGCTTGACCATCACTAATTACCTCATTTCTCTGTAATGCTTAACATTACTATGTGTGTGTGTAGGTGTGTGTGTGTGTGTGTATGTATATGTGTGTATAAATTACTTGCTTCCCCACTAAAATATGAACTTCATGAATTTAGGGACTTCATTTGTTTTGTTCATTTCTACACACTAATAAATGTTGAAGAAACAGACTATTTATATTTGTTTTTATGTACAAATTGAGTGGAACGTAGAAAACACAACACTTTGGGGTGCCTTCGGGCTCCACTAGTTAAGGGTCTGCCTTCAGCTTGGATTATGATCCCAGGGTCCGAGGATTGAAACCTGAGCCCTATGTCAGGCTCCCTACTCAGTGGGGAGCATGCTTCTTCTTCCCCTCTGCCCCTTCCCCCACCCCCGACCTGTGCTATCTCTCACACTCAAATAACTAAAATGCTAAAAATAAATAAAATTCAACACATTAATATAAATGAAATATATAGCATATTACTGTAAACAAAATATTTCATTTTTTTTTTTTTTTACCACCGTCCTAGAGAATAGTGCTCAGGACTATTTTTTCCTGAATTAACCACACAATAAGTATTTTCTACCTTCATTCTTAAACCATATCAACTAAACATAAACATTCGATTGATATTTAACACACGCATATATACACATTTCCCTTAGTGTCTCAAGCCAAAAAGCATGAGTAAATGAAGCTTTCTTTGTTCCAAAGAACAGCTAAGTGGTGATGATGGGTTTCTATATTCCAGGAAGCTACAAGTAAAATAATTCAAAAGGTCATAAGTAAGCAATCAAGCTATTTGAGGACAGATGGCATCTTCAAAGAAAGGAAAAATAACCTCCATTTGTTTCTTAAAGGTGTTGAAAAAGTGAGATTTTCTATGAAGATTAAAATCTTCATAGAAATGATCATATGGTGAAAAAATAAAGCTCAGTGGAGGAAGAAACAGAATTAAAAAATTTTTAAAAATTACATTTACCCCCCTGAATATGGTATAACCTGAAGTCCCAAAATGTATATAAACAATAGGGTGTAAGCAAAGAGGACCAGCTTAGTTTCTACTCCAGAGTGGCTTTTAGTTAATGGGAGAGTATAGCTACACATCACCATGTCTTCAGGTTCTCAAGCCTATATGACTATCACTCTCTGCACATTAGTGACTTTACAATATAGAGCAGCGAGTGATACTGTAGAGTCAATAATTATTCCTATCAAAAGATGTTTTTGGGTGATGTAGGAGGTATGCAATGTCTATGGGAGCTCATGATAGTGGTGACTGAGCCATCTCCTGTGGTATATTGTATGCAAATGGCAAGGAGTGAAATGTGTGGAGTTTCAGAAATGTCCTTCCCAGAAGTAGGGCCATTTAAGCTGAGAAGTGAAAACTGCCCAATCCAATGAGAGGAAACAGCGTGAACTTTAAAACTAACATATTACCAGTTAGTATGCAAAGAAAACTTTTGGGTTCAGTCTTAATTGCTTTGCTTTCTGTTTTCTTGGGCATTTGGTTAACTGGTCAATGTTTCTTTCTTTCTTTCTTTCTTTTTTTTTTTTGGTCAATGTTTCTTGATTAGCTATACAATGTGGTTAAAAACAATGGCCTCCAGGAACCGTGTTTAAGATTAATTAAAGAAAAATAAACAACATAAATAAATAAATAGTATAACTAATCTATGCAAAAAATACAAGTTATGTTAAAGAACTATACCAAAGGTTTTTTTTTTTTGTTGTTTTTGTTTGTTTGTTTGTTTGTTTTTATTACTGTGATGCAAACTACAGACCACCAGCTTCATTTTGGTAGTTGTGAAAAGCTTATGTGCACTCTGGGCTGCTGTACTTTAAATATGTTGACAAACTACGCAGCATTTAAGGAAAGAACGAGAAATTGAGGAAGACTCTTGTTAAAAGGCTAAGGGAGTTTGCATGACTTTGTCAGGAGATGAGATGGTAAAGAAGGATATTGTAACTCTTTTCAAAGTATGAAGAGCCGTTATTAAGAAAATGTAGGCCAGCTGTTCTTTAGCTCCATGGAAGTCAGAATAAGAAAAAGTTGGCTGAGTTTGTTTAAACATTTGTGAGAAAGCCTTGAAAATAAACATTACTTCTAAGTTCCTGGAGACAGGAGATAGGTTGTCTTCTTAACAGGCAATCCTGAGATATTATCTGCTCAGAGGAAGAGATACTCAGAGGTAGCTCTTCAAAATCTTGGACTCAATGATTCTGGTATCACACTTCAGAATAGTTGGTAAAGGACAGCAGTGGGTTCATTTGGAAGACAATCACCAGCATAAATGTTCAGCTCCTAGGGACATAGAAGTGCCCTTTTCTGAGTTCCATCAAAGGGGTTCTCTTGATTGTCAACTTCCCCTGAGCCTTTCACAGAATGATGCTTTTCTGTGAGAGACTATTTCTGCTTTTTATTGTCTTCCACTGAAGCTTATTTTCAAAACACAAGGCAAAATGACAAAAAAATCTTTTAAATTCTTTATCACATTTTTAAATATCAGAACTTGAAATCTAAATTATGTTCCTTTTAATTAAAAAAAAAGAAAAAGTTTTCACACACATCTTAACTCCTGTAACATATATAGTGCTAACTCGTTAAACCATCTCAAATGTAACTGTCCTTGGCTGAAGAAAAAAAAAAAGAAAGAAAGAAACTCAAGCCTTAGACCTACATATAGCATTCATTTGCATATCTATGCATATATACACACACCTTATTTTACATTAAATCTGTCTCTATACTATTTATATTTATACCCATTTGCTATGTCCAAATATATTTGGCTATTTTTGAAATCTACAGAGTATTCTTCTGAAAGTATTCTTAAGAAGTTATACTTGGTAAGACTTTGCAACAAAGCTGAATTATGGTGGAAATCCTATACAAATACCCAGTCTTTCCAACAGCAATAAATTACAATGTCAGAAACATAAGGTGCTGACCTCCCAGTGTGAAGAGTGTAGGGGGTGAGTGATAGGGATAAAGCTCTTGATTAGAAATGTTTTTCTTGAAGAATAAAGCATTTATGCAGGGAAACAGCCATGAATAAAGTCTATCACCTCCTGATGTTTATCCATATAAAGCACAAGATGATTTCTCTACAAGGAAGAAAAAAAGAATAAGAAAAACCTCACATTTTGGACTGATACTCAAAGTTATAAATGTTTAATGCATTTGATTACTACAATTTTATAAGTTTTTTCTTCCTCTGAACAAATAAAGAAATCTTTTATTTTTTTTTAACAAAAAAGAAGCAAATGAACAATCCTGAAAGTGGAAAAGCGTTTTGTAATTTTAGAATACAGAAGTGACTAGTGGGTTATGTGCAAATTTCTTTGAAAAATAACTGCACACTGCTTGAGTTGGATTGTATTTTTAAAAGTCAAGATCAAGGACTGGAGCTGGGTAACGTGCTTCACAATAGGAGAACAGCTATCAAGCTCCAGAACTCCACCAACCGTGACAGAAGCAGAACATTTCTTCCATTCTGTCCCTGCTTCCCTCCTTCTAAAAATTCCTCGTAAAATACTGTACACACTGCAATAAGGAGAGAGCATTTTCACAGAAACTGAACCCACCATCATGTTTCCCAAAGTTCCTAACCTTTTAGATGGTCTGATTTAAAAAAATAAATACCAATGCCTGAGCTTCACTCAAGACAAACTATTTGGATGGAACCCAAACATTGGTATTTTTAACTCTGCTGGTAATTCTAATGTGAAGCCAGTACTTGGTACTGCCCATTGACATCCAGTTGTGTGTCGTACTGTTTTAATAGTGGCAAGAATAGGCCAGTTATATGAGCTAACAATTTAAGCCCTGCTCATTCATTCCTTCTTGGTAGTCTCCAGTTCTCTGTTTCTTCAATAATCTCTTGGCCATCTCCACAGTCAAATCCTTCCCTTGACATAAGAGCACTTATGGTAATATTTTTGAATTTTGAAACTCTCCTTGCTGGACCTTTTCACACACAGGATCTTCTAGAGATCTAACGTTCATCATTTATTTCATAAACATAGCCCTTCAATCTTCCGTGGCTCCCTACTTCTTCAAGAAAATATTAGAATTCATTAAACAGAGCATTCCAGGACCTCTGCAATCCTGTCTGGACTTTCTTTCCAAGTTGAGAGTACATCATTCATGGCAGAGATCTTTAGTATTTCCTAAGCACCTTAGTTAATCTTGATATCTTTTTTCCCTTTTGCTCTTGTCTTGAACTGCTGATTCCCTTTGTCCCACCCAAATCAAACCCTGTCCACACTATACTCAGGTTCAAGTATTTCTTCCTAAAGCATTTCTCAACCACACAATAAACTCTCATTAATTCACTGTTGTTAACAACTTATTTTTAGCACCATTCAATTTGTTCAACTGTGCTCCCAAAGCTATTGTAAGCTTTTCAAAAACAAGATGGGTATCTCATCTATAGCTTTGAGCACCTGGTGCAGTGTCTCACACATAGTAGGTGCTCAAAACTCAATTGTTAAAAGAATGTAATAAAATGATTAAATGGCACGGAGCTACCATGATCTCATATCTCAGTGGCTTAATGCTGAGTGTGCAAGTGCTGGGAAGTGCTGTCTGGATTCCAGTGCCAGAATTATATTTATGAGGACATATGGAGGACAAAACAGAAAGGAATGCTAAGGTCCAAAAAAGAAAAAAAAAATCATTCTCAGAAAAAGAATACCATTTTTAACCTTAGAGTGCATTTAGATTTCCAGAAGATCACACAAAAAAGAGATGGAAAGTAAAACTTCAGCATGGAAGAACCATAAATTTTAAGATCTTTCAAATGTAATACTAATCAAAAATTCCTTAAATGAGGCTTTAATCTTTATTCTAATTTAACACTCTTAGTGACCAATCAAGATCACTTTATTCTATTGATGTTAAATGTGTTCTTTTAAATATGAGAGGGGTGTTAGAATTTGCTATCACACAAAAGAAACTGATTTATTTGAGGACCTATGATGCCTCATTTCCTTTCCTGTCCTGCTTAGCACTTCTATCTCTGACTAAGCAAGGAAGATGTGGAGTCACAATGTTTCCTGTACTTTTCTCTTATAAAAGAATAATCTCTACCTCTTTCCTAGAATTAATCTTTCTTTTGATATGACATTTGATTAAACTTTGATTTTTTTTAAGTTTTCTTTAAAAAAATCAAAGAGTGTGAGAGTAATAAAGGTGCAATTTTCAGTAGATGATAGTAGTGAGCCTTTTCTCCTCATCTCTGGCTAGTTAGAATAAGCAATATGATGTTCCAGGATCAGGGTTACTTTTCACATAGAAGCAATAGGAATTATTGTCCCAGGAACCAGACCATAAGCCAATGAGTTTTTCCTATTGATAGAAGTAGTTCAGAAACAGGCACATGACTGAATGAGAGCCAATAAAATACAAAGAGAAATAAGCCTAGCTATTTCAAGAAAAAAAAAATCTTATTTGTCTGCAAGAGTCATAGAAGAAAAAGTCTCTCTCAGTATCACCCACTAGACATGGCTAAGGAAACATCCATCCTTAACTACTTCTAAGACCATCCCACAACAACAAGGGAACAGAGCTGGGGAGGAAATTAGTATCATGGTTAGTGCTGAGAGGTGAGGTGGATCAGACACCACATAAGCCCACTCTTTCTTCTGGTCTTCTTATTATGGGAGCCCATAAATTCTGTTTTAAGTTTGATTTGAGTTTTTCTATTATTTATAGTCCCAGGTACCTTCTTAAGTGATATGATGACAATGACAACTCAGACAGATACTAAAGGAAGAGAATACCTAATTCCAAATGTCAAATGAGCTTATGGAAAAAGAATCTGCTTTAAAATGTGCCTTGTTTTGATAATGGTTATTAACACAATTGTGGCTTTAGTACAGAAATGCCTTCATTTGTTAATTTATCAAAAGTTCATTGAGCAGAGATGCCTGGATGGCTTAGTCAGTTTGGGCATCTGCCATTGGCTCAGGTCATGATCCTGGGATCCCAGGATAAAGTCCCACATCTGGCTTCCTGCTCAGAGGGGAATCTGCTTCTCCCTTTGCAAAATTATTGGGCACTACTATTTACAAAACACAGTGAAAGATTCCAGAAGGTGAACATTGAACGTAGGTGCTCATAGGCGCTCACAGATGCTGTGAGTGTTAGGAAGGAAACAAATAGTAGGGGAGCAAACCTATGGTTAGAATTCAGAGAAGGGATCCTTGATAAATCCACTTTTACTCCAAGGTTTGATAAGAATAAGGAAGAATGAGAACAGAGAAATAATTTGTACCAAGTCCTGGAAGAAAGAGAAAGTGTGGTATTTTTGAGAACTTGAAGAGCTCAAATGTAGCAAGAGTGAGAGAAGAGTAGAACCAGGAAATCAGGACCTTTAGAGTCATAATAGGCATTTGGGTTTCATCTAAAGTTTTGAAACATCATAAGTGCAAATATCAGATGTAAATGTCAGATTAACACTATTCTAACCATTTGCATTTCGTAGTTGTTTAAAAGAAAGTCTGCATTTATATGTATGAAGTTGGGAATTCATGTTAATAAAAGAATCATATGAGTATATCCATGGGAAGGCGACTATATTTCCTTTCAAATCCTCCACTAAGCCAGATGGATAAAGTTTCATGATCTTGAAGACTTTCGAGTACTTTAAAATATTCAAAACAAATATTTGGCCCTAGGGCACGTAGGTGAAACCACTAAGGCATTCTCAGTTTTATAAAGTCAACCAAATTCAAGTCTGGAGGTGAAAACTTTATTTTCCAACAGTATTTATTGAGCACCTCATCTATCATGTGATGAGTGTGCTTCACTACCTATTTTTTCCCGGTTGTGTCATGTATATGTTCATTTGGCTACCGTACATAATAGTTGCTTTTAAGGAAATCTGCAAATATTGTAGGGTTTAAGACATCCTTCAGGGATTAGATTGCATTTACTTAAAATCTCCTTGAAATTTACTAGCTGTGGCACAGGGGGCATGTTACATAACTTCTCTAAGCTTCAATTTCCTTCTTTGTAAAGTGGAGATAATACTAGTTCTATGTCAAGTCTTTGTTCTCAGGATCAAACAAAATTAGATTTATTGAATAAGATGCCTGGAATAGAGCAAGCACTCAGAAATATTAGTAATTAGAAATAGTAGTCATTATTTTTAATCCATAATGCATGTAGAGGTATCAATCCATACTGAATAGTGAAATGGAAAAGTCATTGGGCTGCCCTACTTTGGAACATCAGGTGCACTCAGAAAGAGAAGTGGAATTAGTGACAAGAGTGAATACTAGAACATTGGGCTTTGGACAGGCAGCCACATCTGTAAATCAATCCAGGAAAATCTGTCGTGTGGACTCAGAAATATGATATGTAAGATTCAAATTGCAGTTGGAAGACAAAGAAAGATTATAAACAAGAGCAGAAGATCTGATATTGAAGTATTAGAGAAAATATTCCAGCTGGACTAGCTACATTTTAAGGATCTGGTACCCTGATGCAGTAACTATGTCTAGAAGAGCATTAAAGACATGGCATAGATGCTGGCTAAAGTCAGGACTGCTTTCTCATTTATTTATTTATTTTTAAAGATTTCATTTATTTATTTGACAGAGAGAGAGACCACAAGTAGGCAGAGAGACAGGCAGAGAGGGGGGAAGCAGGCTTCCCACCGAGCAGAGAGCCCGATGAGGGGCTCAATCCCAGGACCCTGAGACCATTACCTGAGCCGAAGGCAGAGGCTTTAACCCACTGAGCCACCCAGGCGTCCCTGCTTTCTCATTTAATCTTGAAACTCCTAACCTATTGATTCCGGACAAATTACACATCATTTTTGCGGTTCAGTTTCCTCATCAGTAAAATGGGGATAATTATATCTGGTTTTCCTACCACACAGCATTGTTGTGATGTCTAAACTGTATAATAGGTAAGAAAGTACTTGAAAATTCTAAAGCACTATATGAGATTACAAATAAATCCATTCAGCAATGTTTATTGAATCTTGATCCTATTCCTGGTGTTGCAATACAAAATGAAAATAAATATCTTATTGTTTTAAGATACTATCCAGTAAGGAGTCAACTATGAACAATCAATTATATTATATGCTATATAATATAATGAGACACCAGCTTTCACAAAGACATGCATAAGGTTCTGTAGATCCCACTGTGGAAGGAATATCCAAGCCTGCCCAGGAGAATTTAGGGAAGATTTCATAAAGGAGATAAAATGTGAGCTGACATTTGGTAGAGGATTGGGAGTTTTCCAGGTTGGGGGAGGGAAAGATATTCCTGGGAGAAAGGGCAGAATGTACACAAAGCCCAGTTGTATTTTCCGTGGATTAAACAGATGTAGAAGTGGTAAGTATATCTGGGGCCTGCATTTTTTTCCAGTGTCATCATGGTCATTTTAGTTGCAGAACATGTTGGATAATGATTGACCTTGATCCTGGAATATTCCTCTCATCAGGCTAGATTCTGTAATTCTTCCAACTAGGTCAGAGTTAGCCTTGCACCTGGAAATGTCATTGTTTCTAGTAGCCAACAGTGAGTACACTCTGCGCTGACTTCTGCCTAGCCCAGTCCTACATTCATCAAGGTAGCCCCTCTGCAATCAAGGTTGAGGATATTAACAAAGTATCCAATGTGGCTGATTGCATACTTTTTGCCCCATGGCTGAACAGAAGGTTTCAGTTTCCACTGCCTGCTAGGCTACTTAACCCTTTTAAGGAGAATATTCAGATGAAGAGACCCAACTGTTACTATAATTTTGTAGATGTGAGACATCTGCATATGACTTCATGGCTCCTGGCACTGTTTGAAACATAGAGAATTCGGGGCTGAAGCTTCACTGTCTCTAAGTACTCCATTGAACAGTTTAGGAAACACTCATCATGATAGCACCAAAACTCTGCTTCCAAACAATGTAATAAAAGGAAAAGTATATATTCTGTCAAAATAGCTATATAAGACTATATATAAAATTTATGGTTTGAGGAAAAGTCCAGTCAAATTTACATAATTTTATTTATTTTTTATTTCTTTAAAAGTTTTATTTATTTATTTGACAGAGATTGAGAGAGAGAGCACAAGCAGGGGGAGCAGGAGAGGGAAAAGCAGGCTCCCCACTGAGCAGGGGCATGATGTGGGGCTCAATCCCAGAGCTCTGAGATCATGACCTGAGTTGAAGGCAGACACTTAACTGAGCCACCCAGGTGCCCCAGATTTACATAATTTTAGATCATCTCCCCATTTTATCAAGAAGAGTTCCCATAAAGTGTCTTTAACATCAGAATATATAAAAAGTGACAGTTCTTGTTTCTTACCCATTTAACAAACTTTTTTTTTTTTTTTTAAAGATTTTATTTATTTATTTGACAGAGAGAGAGAGATCACAAGCAGGCAAAGGCAGGCAGAGAGAGAGGAGGAAGCAGGCTCCCTGCTGAGCAGAGAGCCCTATGTGGGGCTCAATCCCAGGACACTGAGATCATGACCTGAGCCGAAAGCAGAGGCTTTAACCCACTGAGCCATCCAGGTGCCCCATTTAACAAACTTTTATTGAAAACTAGCTATGTGCTAATCATCCTGATGGACAGTGTGAGTAGAGAGATGTATGGCTCCTTCAAGGTAGGCAAGAAGTAAGTGAAGAGCTAACTACTTGGTGAGAACAAGTTATGTATCTGCACAGGTGACACTTTCACATTCTTTGGAGAACCATTTCTTGGGGTTTTAATGAGGTCATCAGTCTGGGTCCCTCAAAATCCCTCACATTCAGGAACAGTGCATGATTTGGAGAGGCTAATATGTGCTATATTGGGACTTTAACCTCAAAACATGCAGAAAAGTTTGTCTCTTCCCACCTGGGTTACTATGGTGAAAGGATGAGACTCTGAATGTCATTTTAGTAGTCATCCTCCTCAACATAATGGCCAGAGCCAAGAGATGGGGAAAAGTCTGAAGAATGAAGGAGGGAGGGAGGGAATTAAAGAGAAACCCTATGCTATTGTTTGAGCTTTGTATTAAGTGTGTTTACCACCCTTTAAATTTTTTCTAACTTAATTAGTAATTAATAAGAAAGTTCTTTAATTGATATCTGAATGTGGTGTATTACAGGTGTCACATCTTAAAATATCAAATCATCTTAGTTGAGGAAAGGCAGACATAAGAATTTATCTCTCCTTTATGAAGAATTAGGATACGGCATAGTAAAGAAACTAATCTACACCTATTACATTTTAGGAGTTAGGCTAACAAAGACAGATTGAAAAACTGGTACAAACATTATTCAAAAGCAGTGTGGTATCATCCAGCAAAGTTAAGGATATATGTGTATTTTGTGAATAAGCAATTCGATTCTTGGGAAATCATGTATATGCACAAAGCTCAAGATAAACACACGGAAGTTTTCCTAACAGTATTATTTACAATAGATTCAAGCTAGAAACAACAGCTATCTACCAAGAGTAAAAGACATAAGTAAATATATGGTGGAATACTATACATCAATAAAAATGACTGAACTATAACCAAACAGCATGGTATAATTATATCATATTTAGTGAAGGAAGTAGACACAGGAAATACATAAAATATTGTTGTATTCCTTTACAGTTAAAAAAAGGCAAAACCAAATACTCTATTTATTGTAATTTGTAAGACAATAAAGAAAAACAAGAAAATGGAAAAGCTAGGAAAGTAGTTACCTCCAAAAGAGCTTGAGTGGTTTGAGATCAGGCAGTGGAAGGCTTTGAGGTATTAATAATGTTTTTTTTTTTTTTTTTAAACAGGGCATTTACTTCATAATTTTTCATAAAATTATGTTTATACACATTTTATGGGATTTTTGTATGTATATACCATTTCACAGTAAAAACATATATATAAAACAAAACAATGCATTATGGACCAAATGGATTTAGCTAAGGGCTGCAAGAAAAATTCAATCTAAAAAGTCTATCACATTTCTTTATTACGAAAATTCATTATGAAGAAAAAATCATGTATTATCTCAACAAATATGTCCATAGGATTCTCTAAATTTCAGCAGCCAGATACAATTAAAACATCCCTCAAAACCTAGCTAAGTATGAAACTTAATAAAGGTTATGTAGTAAAACCTGCAATAAATCTTATATTCTATGGGGTAACCTTAGATAGTTTCTCTTTCCAAGCAGCAGCAAAACAATGATAATCATTATTATCACAACTGCTTAATACAGAACTGAAAATCTTGACCAATTCTACAAGGAAAGCAAAATAACTACAGAATTGAACAAAAATGGAAGAAAGGACATAAAATTGTCAATGTTGGTGGATAATATGAACATCTATGTAGAAAACGCAGCAAAATTAAATTCAGAGTATTGTGTTTGCTTTCTTGTTGGATACAAGATCAACCTTCAAAAGCATTAGCATTTTTTTTCATAGCAACATTATCCCAAGTGAAAATATAAGGTCAATAGCAATAAAATTATGAAGTATCCGTAGATTTTAACTTAACAAAGAGTCCCCAGATTTCAATGGTGAAAAATTACTTGCATAAAAGATCTGGAAAAAAAAACATTTTGTGCTCTTATTTGGGATTATACATAATAAAAATTTTAATCCCCTGTAAATCAATAAATAAATTCAATGTAATCAAAAGCAAAATTTCAGGGACACCTGGGTGGCTTAGTAAATTAAACATCTGCCTTCTGATCAGGTCATAGTCCCAAGGTCCTGGGATCCAGCCCTTCATTGCCCTTGGGCTCCCTGCCCCCAGCGAGGAATCTGCTTTTCCCTCTGCCTCTGCTCTTCTCTCACGCTCATGCTTTCTCTCACTCACTCTCTCAAATAAATAAAATCTTAAAAAAAAAAAAAAATTCATCTGGATGATTTTTAGAACTCAGTGCAATCATTCTAAAATTTATATGGAAGAATAAAGACAACAAATAGCTGATTCTTCTTTGAAAAAGAAGAGAAAGAGTAGATATTTTGTCTCTCAGATAATAAGATACAAGCCAGTAATAAAAGTAGCATGACTTTGGTTTAGGAACATCCTGAAATGAAACAGTGAAACAAAATAGTGAGTTTATTAACAGATCTTTGAATATCTGGAAAGTCAATACTTTATAATCTGGCAGCAAAAATCAATAGAACATAAATGAGTTTTTTAGTATACGGTATTGAGAAAATAGATTTACAATATGTAGAAAAAACTAGATCCCTATTGAAACATATATACTGGCATTTCATTGTAATAGCAACATACATGTAGAGCTTAGTGTGTAGAGAGATAGGTACTTTTTATTTTTTTATTTTGTATTTTTTAAAAATATTTTATTTATTTATTTGACAGAGAGAGAGGGATCACAAGTAGGCAGAGAGGCAGGCAGAGAGAGAGGGGGAAGCAGGCTCCCTGCTGAGCAGAGAGCCCGATGTGGGGCTTGATCCCAGGACCCTGAGATCATGACCTGAGTTGAAGGCAAAGACTTTAACCCATTGAGCCATGCAGGCACCCCCAGATAGGTACTTTCTAAAGTGCTTTTTAATATATTAGCTCACTCAATTCTCATGATCCTATGAGTCCATTAATATTATTGTCCCTATTTTGCATACAAAAGTTGATATATAGAGATTAACTTGTCCAAATTTATCCAGTTAGTTTTTGAAGGAGCCACGATTGAGAATTCAAACAGTGTGGGTTGTAGTAAATCTCTGTGATCTAGATAAGAGGAAGGACTACTTAAACAGTATCACAAAAGCACAAGTACTAAGACAAGGAAATAACACATTTTATAAAATAAGAATTAAATATTTTTATTCACTGAAAGTTGAAAGGAAAAGTTCCCAATCAGATGGCAAACTGGGCCAGGAAATTGAATTTGCAATGTCTAAAACTGACAGGATTTACAGTAAGATTTTCAAGTAATTCCTGCTAATCAAGTAGAGGACAGTAACTCATTGAAATAATAAGCAAAAAATAAAGAATATTCAATAAATGAAAGGGAACTTTCCCCCAAAAACCTTGTAATCAACAAAGTGATGCCCAAATTCATATAATTAGACAAATGGAAATTTAAACACTGACATCACTTTATACTTACTGTATTGACAAAATTTGGAAAACTGAATTGTGCCAGATGTTGGGAGTGATGTAAGAGCCCTCATTAAATTCCTGTAGACATTATAGATGGAGACAGACATTCTGAAGAACAATCTGGCAGTACTTTGGCAAATTCAGAATTTATACCTGACCCAGCAATGACACTCAAATACAAAAGGGTTGGTATACATGGATGTTTATCAGGAGGTTGCTTGTGTAAGTGAAGAGTTGGAGGTTTTCTATGTGTATATGCTAGTTTCATACCATAGGATACTATAAATCAGAGAAAAGCAATAAACAATAACTATACAATATGGATGAACTTTTAAATTAATGCTGAGCAAAAATAGTGAGAAAAACAGTGAAATCTTGCATATTTTATAAGAATATGTACAAATGAAACACATCAGAAGGACCATCTGTGGGGTGTTGGGAGAAGAATGCCAATGGGAAATGAGGATAAAATATAATAAATAAATGGATGAATGGATGAATAAAATCAACCAATGATAATAGGATGCCATTCGATAAGGGGGTCTGATGAAGTTATATCCTTGTCCCTGTGGTCCATGAAAAAGAGAAAAAAATAAGAAAAAGAAGAAAGAAGAAAATCCAGACCAACATGCATCCAGATTTTATGGAGACTATATTCTAAGACAGGAAATAGATATTAAACTACTAATTACAACATTGCTTTTTTAAATTACTATTTTGAGGAATGCTATAACAGATGAAAGAATAGGGCATTACAAAAGCATAGTAAAAGCAAATAATATATACCAAGTAGAAGTCATTAGATGAGTATTTACGTGATATGAGAAATTAGACTATGAGTCAGATAGTCTCAAGTTTTAAAACTGAGGGGTATGTAAGGTTGATATGTGCTCAGTGTTTAAAGAGAAATTCTTGACTCATTACTATTTCTAATAAATTTATATATGTTTGAAGTCATTTGAGCATGAATATTCTTGCTCACTCCCTACGCTAGTGCTATGGATTTACTGGCATGATTTTCATGTTAAATAAAAGAGTGTAAAGCTTATCATCTGTACATCTATAGAACACTATGGCAGCCCTACACAGTGGAGTTGAAAATAGCATCTTTTCAAAAACAGTGAGTCCTAGATAAGCTTTTTATGTTTGAAGATGCATTCAGACTTGTGAAAAAATTCTGCAAAACCAAGGAAGGTGTCCATCTTCCAAGAGATTATGAAAGGTCAAATATTTTAAAAATATTGGGTGCCTGGATGGCTCATTGGCTAGCCAAAGGCTCTGCCTTCGGCTCTGGTCTTGATCTCAGCGTCCTGGATCCAGCCCTACATCTGGCCCTCTGCTCAGCAGGAAGCCTGCTTCTTCCTTTCCCACTCTCCCTGCTTGTATTCTCTCTCATTGGCTCTCTCTCTCTCTGTGTCAAATAAATAAAGAACATTTAAAAAAAAAAATATATATATATATATTAAGAAACAAGGAAGTTATTAAAAACTGTCTATAAAATACAAGAATTCATGAATTCTATGAAACAGCAAAAAAATAACAAGAAAATAACAACAGGCTATGAAAAATAATATAGAAATGGAAATTAAAGGGACGCCTGGGTGGCTTAGTCAGCTGAGTGTTGGACTCTTGATTTCTGCTCAGGTCATGATCTCAGGGTTATGAGATTGATCCTGTGTTGTGCTCTGCACTTAACTGGGGAAATGCTTGGGATCCTCTCTCCCCTTCTCCCTCTGCTATCCCTATGCCTGCTCCTGAGATCTCTCTCTCTATCTGTCTCTCTCTCTCTCAAATAAAAAAATGAATTAAAAAAAAAAATGAAATAGAGGGACTCCTGGGTGGTTCAGGTGGTTAAGCATCTTCTTTTGGCTCAGGTCATGATTCCAGGTCCTGGGATCGAGCCCTGCATCGGCCTCCTTGCTGAGCAGGGAGTCTGCTTCTCCCCTGCCTGCCATTCTCCCTGCTTGTGAATGCTTTCTCCCTCTTTCTGTGCTAAATAAATAAATAAAGAAACAAACAAATAAATAAATAAATAAATAAGAAATGGAGATTTAAAATCGATATAAGAAGATATTACAGTAGCTAACTTAAAATCTATTGTGGAAGTAATAAAATTGACATTACAGTAATTCAAATAAGTGAAAATAAAGAAAAAAATCTTGGCAACTCTTGCAGAGTAAACCTACTAAATAGAAAACCAGGTTGAATTTAAAATTTTCCATTGTTTTTGAGAACGAAAGTAGAACAGAGGACTCTATAAAACACAGGGAAGAAAACAAAAAGATGCAGTAATGAAAATAGCTTATCTGAAAACATATCCCTAAGCAAGCCTTGTGCGGGCATTCTGCCAAAAAAAAAAAAAAAAATCAACGAAGGTATGCTTTTATAAGATTTTTGGGTTACCCAGGTTTTAAAAAGCTTAAAAGCATCTTTATAGAAATTCAGGTTATCAACACAAAAAAATATTAAGCTGCCACCCTTTATTTTCTTCTACAATTTTAAAATGTTAAAAGATTATGCTTAAAATTTGTAGAATTTTTTCTATGTAATCTTTCAAAAATAATTTTAACTTTAGTATTTTATCTTGAGCCAATTTATTGTTATGAATAAATACAAAAGAAAACTTAACTAGATGTAAGGCCCCTCAGAAAGTATGTCTTTACTGAAAAGCACTAGTCACAGACCCACTTCAGATGGCCAAGACATAAATAAAGATAAATAATTCACCATTGAGCGAAATTTTAAAAATTGAAAGGAAAATACCCCAAACCGAAATCCCACCTCTCTCTGTTAAAAGTCAATATGCTAGAGTACAGTAGTTGAGCATACTGGCTTTGGAACCAGATGTCTAGAGTTTAGAACCTGGCTCTTGTAATTACTTAATTTCTCTGTGTCTTATTTTCTTTATCTGTGAGATGGTAAGGACAATAATGCCAACTACACAAAGTTATTGTGAATATTAAATTACATTTGTAACTGTTAGATAGGGTCTGGTACACAGTAAAAATCCAATGAGTATGATCTGTAATTACTAAAAATCTTGAGAATATATTTTTAGATTATGGCAGCAACTATAGCAAGTTTTCTTCTTGGACACATTTTTGTGGGGCAACCATCCTAACTAATCACACTAATGAGATGACAGATGTTGAAGCCAAACAATAACAGTATTAATAAAGGCTACATCTATACAGAGCACTTATTGAATGGGAATATTTTTTATTATCTCATTTAATCCTCATAAAAATCTGAAAAATACACATTATTCTTATCCTCATTTTATAGATAAGAATATGAGGCCTAAGAAATAAGCAACTTTCAAAGTCCCAGAGCTTGCAAGTGATAGAGCTGGGATTTGAACATAGACCCCTGCCAGCTTCATACTAGCTTATTAAAGTTAATTCTTCATTTTATCCTATACCAGAATTGAGTAAGACAAGCTGTGGCACTGTATACTTTTTTAAATTTCAATACAATGTAATTATATTAAACAACATACACTTCTGTGGCAAGTTAAGTAAACAAAAAAGGATAATTTAATGACTTAACATGAAACAACCCAACTCAGTTCTGATGGCACTATCTCACTATATGACTCACTGGCACCACATATATTTCTACAGTAACATCTATTATATATTATCTCCTGTATTCTTTTTCGTTTTTTTATCTTTCAAAGTGGTTTTATTTTATTTTATTTTATTTTATTTTATTTTATTTTATTTTATTTTTTTAAAGATTTTATTTATTTATCTGACAGAGGAGAGAGATCACAAGTAGGCACAGAGGCAGGCAGAGAGAGGAGGAAGCAGGCTCCCTGCTGAGGAGAGAGCCCGATGTGGAGCTTGATCCCAGGACCTTGAGATCATGACCTGAGCTGAAGGCAGAGGCTTTAACCACTGAGCCACCCAGGTGCCCCGGTTTTATTTTATTTTTAAAATAAAAGTAGTACACAAGGTATACAACATGATGCTTTGATTACATATACATAGTGAAATGATTCATACAGTCAAGCTGATTAGCATATCTACCTAAACCTTCTTGACATGGCTGTCTCTGTAACACAGTCCCTAGTATTCAATAAATGTGTGTTGTATGGATGTTAGAATTTTAGCTGAGGATCACTGACAACATTTCCTAAAACTTTTACTCAATAGTTCTATTAGGCATGAATAACACATGAAAGAATGGCAAAAATGTAGTGATGGAAAAGTAAAACATTCTCATTAAAGGATTTCCCTCAAAAAGAGTAATAAAGACATTTAAATAAAGTCATATATACATCCTAATTATAAGATATCCACAATTAAGAAGAATTAATGTTGGAGAAATAAAGTAAGGAAAGAAGGAAGGAAGGCAGGCAGTCAGGAGGGAGGGAAGAAGGAAGGAAGGAGAAGGAAAGAGGAAAGAGGGAGAGAGGAAGGGAAGCATAAAAAAGTAAAGAAAAAAGGAGCTAACAACAAATTAACATTTTTTGAAGACTAAGCTAATCAATGATCTTGATATTAGCATACATTATCTCACTTAATTCTTTTTTTAAAGATTTTATTTATTTGACAGAGAGAAACACAGCTAGAGAGGGAACACAAGCAGAGGGAATGGTAGCGGGAGAAGCAGGCTCCCTGCTGCACAGAGAGCCCGATGCGGGGCTCGATCCCAGGACCCTGGGATCATGACCTGAGCTGAAGGCAGACGCTTAACGACTGAGCCACCCAGATGCCCCCATTATCTCACTTAATTCTTTTTTTTTTTTTCAAGATTTTATTTATTTGACAGAGAGAAACACAGCTAGAGAGGGAACACAAGCAGAGGGAATGGTAGCGGGAGAAGCAGGCTTCCTGTTGCACAGAGAGCCTGATGCGGGGCTTGATTCCAGGACCCTGGGATCATGACCTGAGCCGAAGGCAGACGCTTAACGACTGAGCCACCCAGGCGCCCCTATCTCACTTAATTCTTAAAATACTTCATGGATGCAAATGATTTCTTTTTTTATGACTAAGGATATTGATACAAAGACAAATAAAAAACTTATAGTGATTCTTCACAATCAAGTTCAAACTTCTGTTCTATTCTATAAATTTCCCAAGAACATTCCCAAGTGGAATGAAAATCTACCATGGTTTGTATGTCCTCCTGAGAAATAAATATGTACTATGGATAAACTGGTGACGACATCCAAGTAGGAAACGCAATTCTATTCTAGTTAACTTGTTTTTGAATAGATCAATGTTTTAGAGTTCTTTAATGGACTACTAGATGAAATTTAATTTTCTTTCTGCTTTAATTTACATGCATATTATTCTTCATTGACTACTCATAGAGAAAAAAATCCTTCTCATAGCTGAAATTTATTGCTAGAAAGTATGTGCATCATGATTCATATTAAGGAAATTGCCTTTTTTATTAGAGTCCTATTACTACAAAGACTCCTGGGTATATTGGTTTACAGTCTCCACTTTCCTATTTTCAGGATGGCACCTGTTGTCATCAGTTGGACAACAGCCGTTTCCCTTCATTGGATTATCTGGATTGATCACATATACCGCTTTCATTTATTACCCCCATTTAACCCTTTGCTTACTTTATGTCATGTATAATAAATATAACCAGCTTTACAATCACATCAAAAGAATAAAGATGCAAACAGTCCTCTATAATGATATGACCCATGCACCATGAAAGATTCTTGGAGGCCATTCATCAAATCAAATCCATGGGAAAGGTGGTGAAAGGAATGGACATATACTGCATATATTCTTTGTGTATAAATGAATATCTACTTTGCTATATAAACTATTTTAGATTACATAGACTTACTGAATGCCTTTATATCTCATTTCAGTTCAAGTCTCTTTCTATATCCTGACTTCCTTTTGCACTATTTGGATTACTCTTACTAAATTGTTGGGTTTAAGTTCTTTGAGAGTCAGGGTAATCATACAGCTATTAGTTTTGAATCCTTCCCTGGTAATTACTACAGTGTTTTACACATAGTAAGTGCTTGGGAAATGTTTATGGGATCTAATTCATATTTCCAAATATGACTAAGTAATCACCATCAAACACTAGGCTACATATGCTGCTTTGCAGTGCCAAATTAATATGCAAGAGGACTATCTGAGTGATGATAATTTGAAGTGCATTTTAGCTAGTCTTTTAATAAATGAAAAGTAAAGGCATGCATATTAAGATCATGTTCCCACAACCAAAACGATTTGCTTAATCTGGGCTATACCAACTAGTTCCCTGACTTAAAACAATTGTATAAGATTGTCAGTGTAAAGAAATGCTTAATTTATTTTAATTTTGAAATTGTGTCCTTCTCCTGTACTGGGAACGTCTAACCTTTGATGATATCTGATCCATATTTTGCTTAAATCATGTCCACAGACTGATTTTAAGATTTATTTATTTATTTATTTGACAGAGAGAGAGAGAGATGACAAGTAGGCAGAGAGGCAGGCAGAGAGAGTGGGGGAAGCAGGCTCCCTGCTGAGCAGAGAGTCTGATGTGGGCTCCATCCAAGGACCCTGAGATCATGACCTGAGCTGAAGGCAGAGGCTTTAATCCACTGAGCCACCCAGGCGCCCCTACAGATTAATTTTAAATAGCCAAATATATTTTTTTTTTCCCAGAGTATTGAGATTGAAGAGTATACCCATTCTTTTGCTTGAAGTGGAAATAGATATTGTTGATTTTGTTGAGTGGTTAAAGCTGAAAACTTTACTTTCCTCTGAAGATGAAAGCAAAGATGTTGTCTTCACTACGGGGTTGCCGTTCCCATTTTTATCTCTAATTTTTCTTTCAAGCTTCTTTCCTACATTTGCAATGGCTTGGTGATACCTAGATGGCCACTGGCTCCACAAAAAAGGGACATCCAAAAATGAGCTCTTTTCCTCACTTCCCCAATTTTCTTCTCCCAAGACATTTTCCATTACTTATCCTCACCATCCATAAACAATAATTTACCAAGTCTTGTAGAATCTACACTGGAAATATCTCTAGTATCTATCTGTTTACTCCATTCCGCTAGTAAATTAAAAAACTCAGGTCTCCTTTACTCTCTGCCCCCGCCTGATTTACTTGACTAATGTACCCTTCTCTTATTGTAACTTATTGGCAAAATTTACCCCAGTCACTCTTGCCAGATTCATGGTTTTAAAGTGCAACTTGGATCATATTTTTCCCTAATTAAGATACTTTGAAAGCTCCCAGACCTTTCTAAAAACTTGATTTGGAATATCCCACCCTCAATGATCTGCTTCTATCTTGTATCTAATATCTCCCACTCTAGCTCTCCTCATACATTAGTTAATCTGCACTTCAATTAAGGTAAACCATTGGAGGTTTCCAATAAGGTTCCAAGTGTCCTTGTTCGAACTATCAAAATAATCTGCCATTCTATCTTGAACCCTGAAGGTCCTATTTAAATGCCTTCCCAAAGAAACTTTTCTCTGTTTTCAAAAATCATAAAACATTTTTATCTATACTATTTTGTAACAGGGTGAAAAACTTACCTGCTAGCCCTCAATTGTCTCCTAGTTGTCTTTGTTTAGGAGAATACACTGGTGGGCTACTTAGGGTTAGAAAGACCTTGTCTTGGAGGGAGACAATGAAGACAGATTTAAGCCAACCTATCAAAGAAATGAAGGGACATTAGAGGTGGGGGAAAGACTACTGGGAAGGAGAAAATGAAAATGATGATGTAACACATAGCGAGATCCTATAGAGAAAGGTGGCCAAGAAAATATCCTTAGTTACAGATATCTAATAATATCTAATATTAAATTTTAAGTTGTTTACATTGTGGTCTTTTACACAAATAAATCCCTTGGCGTGTTTCATTTTACTTGCTTTCACATAAATCAAGGAAAGGGATGGCATGGAGCAGAGAGAAAGGAACAAGTCTAGAAAATGAGACAAATGTGAGGTGAAATTCATAGAAAGCAGACACTGGGATCCAGGAGTGAATTTAAATCCACAATTCCTTGGTAACCACCTTAAATTTGGGAGAAAGGAAATGCCTTAGAAATTCCTACCTGGTGTAGAATAGGAGCTTGAGTTTAATTTGTCTGAATCTCAGAGGGCAGCGTGATATCACCTAATGCATGGGCAGCATCTTTCATAGCCAATTCACTTCCTGCTTGCGTGTGGTTATTACTGTGTTAGTCCTTTATGGCTCTAGACTGAAAATGCTCACCTTTGCAGAACCCACCTTTGTACCTTCCATAACGCTTACCCAGGAGGCTTTCACATGTAGGCTCTCAATAAATTCCCACTGAATGAATTAATGGGAAACCACAGAGGGAAATTTAAACACATGGAGTCAGGGGTATTAGATTGCCTTCATGCAAAATTTAGAAAGGTGCCCTTTTGAGGCAGACCCAGCCCCATCCGCATTAACTGGTGAACAGCCCAGCTGTATATAGCCCTGATTCACGGTAGGTGTTTTGTGGGTGCAACATGGGTTGGAGTTTAGCCATGCTTTTCCATACCCCCTGCCTTGACTTGTACCAGGCACAGGTATAATCTGTACAGCCTTAGTTGGCCACCCTGCCTAGAGAGGGACACACAAGGAACAACGGAGGAAAGAATAGTTGCCACATGGAGTCTTAAGTGATTTGGCAAATGAGGCTCAGAAACTGTAAAATTGCTGATCTGAGAGAAGCAAATGCTAGTATGTTCTACCTGTCCAACTTTACTGCTAAAGATTCCAGACAATATCTACTACTTTGGAAGGCAATGCACATGTAGTTATTTAGAGTTGGCTTTGAATGACATTAATTTCAATCCACTGGGTCTGTCATCTTTCTTCTTATGTTTTTAGTTGTGGTTACTTTAGATTACAGATTCTTCTGAAGCTGAAAATCTGAATTTTGGCAACAAACACAGATTTGTAATTTATTTCTTGTTTGTTTCTTTTTAAAGATTAAAAGCAGTTGATTTGCCCACATACAGGCATGCACTAGATAAGCCGTAAGTCCTTTAGGTTCAAAAATAATTTTTCAAAATCAGTTTTAGATGACTTTTGAAAGCCTTTACAACTAATGAAATAATTCCAAAATATTCAGACATATTCTGAAGTATTCCTAAAGGGCTCAGGAATAAATCTAAGGAGATAATAATACCATAATATAAAAGTCTATTGGATAGCAGTACTAAGTTTCTAGAAATTTTGTCAACATTCTTAAGAATATTAAAATTATCTGAAGAAATTCCCTGTGGACAAATTGATAGTTATGTTTTCTTATACAAAGGGAATTTTTCCATTAGGGAAAATGGCTTTGGCATTCCATTAAGGAGAGAGTGAACAACATTATCCTACATGTATGCAGCTCCAAATCCCTACTGTGAGTAACAGACAATAACAAAGGCTAAACCTTCTGAAAGTGAATTCTGTGCTTATAGCTAATTCTCAAAGCAGATCTCTGGGGACTCATGGTATAGATTTATGAAGCATACAGGGCAAAGGGTGGATCCAACAGGAAATAAAAGAGACCATGAACTGTTAACATATGTGTTTTTGCAGGCCAAAATTCCATTGTGTAAATTTGTATAAAGATAATGAGTATAAAACTGACATTGACATCAACCTCAGTATTATGGGCCTCCTAGATGCTAATGCTGAAAGCTCCCATAATCTTCGAGTAACATGTTGAATTACTTGTCCCCATCAACTTGCTAACAGAATTTCCTGTTCTTTTATTTTCAAGAGCCAAGTGCTTTCAGGATCCTGATCAAATATGTAGGTTGTCACCTAAATCAGCTTATAAAATACAAAATATATTTCGTTTTTCTTTTTTTTTTATATATTTCGTTTTTCAATGAGAACATATTTCTCTGCTGGATACTTAAACAGCTGAGCATAAAAAATAGAACTTTTATTACTACTGAACTCACGGCTTGTCATTAATAGGATTATAATTTTTTCCATAAAAACAATTTAACAGAGGGGGCTTGTCTATACCCTAAATACTTGCAACTCATTGGCATGCTAAAAATCATTCCAAAACATTTGCTGTCATGTGATTCAGTTCTTTAGTTCAAATTTTTTGAACAGGTATTATTTAGGAAATTGTCTACTTTCTTCATGGTAATTCCATGGAAACAATGGATTTGCATTTTAAATATTTTGGAAAATAAATTAGGGAAGCACTTATAAAATATCTACTCTGCTGGGCACTCTTGTAGAGGGCCCAAGTGGCACCACTGTATATGGCAATCCAAGGCTTACAGTGTCCATTAATGAACAAATAATAGCTAATTAAGGAAAAAATTACCAAAAAAACAAGGGCTGGGCACACATAATTATGTTTCAGAACTTCAATTTCTTCTTCCCCTGCTTATTTATAGGATTTTTTAAGGCTAAATGAGATAATGTATGTGTCTGTATCTAATATAATTATAAAATATGGTGTAATTAAACTAAATAAATAAATCTTTCAAAATTAAAAATAAATAAGATAGAACAGTGTGTAAGAAGGTAATGTGATTATTTAGCTTTCTAACTTGCTACATATTTGGAAAATAGAACCCTCTTTCTATAAAGAATAAACTAGACCTAAAAACTGTTAAAATTATTTCTTCTTAATGTTCAGAAATTTTCTTTTCATTGATTTTCCATTGATTCTCTTTCATCATATAATCTCATCAGAGCAAAGGGTAGGTTACTTTTTAAAAGTCTTAATATGAATGAAAATTCAAATCTGAATAAGAAAGTTTGTAATTCATCAGGACATAGAAAGAAACAAAAATAGCTCAAGTGAAAATAATGCAAAGCACAAACAACAGGGAAAGTAGTATTTCATAATTATATTAATACATTGAATATGATTATTTCATATTGTAAAGGGGAAAAGAGGTTAAGAGGAAAATTATTGTCATACACTTGTTCAAATTGCACATATGACTGACTGACTTGATACTGGATGCTGTTTATATGAAATGCACATATCCCAATGACTCATTATAGAACTTGTATGACCTTTCTTTCCATTGTATGTTCTGGTTTTGCTTCAAATCCCATGTGTTAGCTTTTTCTAGGGTATAAACATATAGGTTTTAAACCTTCATTTGCTTCTTTCTATTGGCCTTATAAGTGAAGTCCTTCTCTCTGTTCTCTTGCCAAAAATAACCTTTTATCTTAAGCAAATTTCTTCCCCAGCAATTCAATCCTGAAATCATTGTTTTAATCATTATAATGGGTTCTCTCACATTTGTAGGATGGTTCTCAATATATGATTCTTACTCTATTTTTTTTTAAGATTTTATTTATTTATTTGACAGAGAGAGAGAGAGATCACAAGCAGGCAGAGAGGGAGACAGAGAAAGAGGGGGAAGCAGGTTCCCCGCTGAGCAGAGAGCTTGATGGGGGCTCGATCCCACAACCCTGAGATCATGATCTGAGCCGAAGGCAGAGGCTTTAACCCATTGAGCCACCCAGGCGCCCCTCTTACTCTATTTTTAACAGAATTAAAATACTATCTATTGGGAAAGAAATAGAAACAAACAAAAAAACAAAGCAAAACACTCTAGAATCGTCATCTTTATCATTAATTCTATAGCTCCTGAGATAAAATGTTTCTAAAATTGTATCCATCCCACCAATCTAGTTCATTCCTATCTGCAAATTCACCATTTTCTTCTCAATTATCACTCATATGCAGCAATTACCATGCATTTAGACTATAATTATAGCCAAATATTATTTATTTTCCTCGTAATTTTTACAATGTTCAGCACTGTTTTTATTTAGAAGGTCTTTTTTGGGACTATTCACATTCACATCACCAGCCATTAAACATTATGTTTTTGGCTCTCTTCTAAAAAAGTATATAATATCTCTAGATAGGGATACACACTGGGGCTGACATTTCAGATTGTTGAAGTGGATCATCAATTAACCTCACTTGCAATGAGTCGAATCATACCATGTTCTATTATTCTGTAACATACTGTGGAAAAAATCTATTTGATGTGATATAATTTTTCTTTTTTTCATAAACCATTTTTTTTTATTTTCTCTGGTCTATTTTCATCATGAGTTATTTAATATGTTGGTGACTTTCCATCACACATATAACATTGTGACTAATAATTAGATGGGCAAAATTAACTTAATAACCTATGGATGAAATCTACCTTCTTCACATTGTGAAAATTTCATTGAGATATCTTTGCCTTAAAAGAGAGTCTGTGAAAATTAAAATGCCTCACTAAGAATTTTAATTGATGATAATTTCAAACACATAGAAGAAAAACTTCTGATGTTGGTGGCAAATTTCCTCAATTCATAATATTTTGCTTTTATCTCATAGAAAATAATAATATTTTTTCTGCAGTAATATCAAAAGTCTCAACTCACATTGTTACCACTCAGTACATCTCTTTTTTTTTTTTTAAGAGAAGATGCTGTTTATGTACCTCTTTCACGTTTGAGAAATACGTTATTTATTTCATACGCTTTCTTTATCTCATCCTTACCACAAAGTTACAAACTAGTTATTATTATTATTCCTTTTTACATGTAAAAAAAGAGAGGTTTTAAGAAATCAACTTATATCCTTAATAAGTGATATATCTGAGTCTCAAAGTTCAAAAAAAAAGACCTCAAAAAAAGGTCTGTCTGAATTGAAAAAAACCAGCATGTTAGGGGCGCCTGGGTGACTCAGTGGGTTAAAGCCTCTGTCTTCGACTCAGGTCATTATCTCAGGGTCCTGGGAATCGAGCCCCACATCTGGCTCTCTGCTCAGCAGGGACCATGCTTCCCCCTCTCTCTCTGCTTCTCTGCCTACTTGTGATCTCTCTCTGTCAAATAAATAAATAAAATCTTAAAAAAAAAACAAAAAACAGCATGTTAAAATTTCAAGTAAATCTCTTTCAACTATAAATATAGTTTTTAAAACAATAGCAGGCAGTCTCTTACTGTAACATAGATCAGTATATTTAATGTATTTAGTATAGAACCAGTTAAAAAGTGTGCGTGCTTGAAGAGTGCACATTTTGTAATCACTAACTGCAACAATATAATAAAAAATAATGAAAATAATATTTTTTAAAAGTATTTATTTATTTGAGAGAGAGAGAGAGAGCTGGAGTGGAGGAAGGGAACATGGAGAGAGAGAGAGATCCCAAGCAGATTCCCTACTGAGTGCAGAGCCCTAAGCAGGGGTAGATCCCAGGACCCTGAGATCATGACCTAAGCTGAAATTAGGAGTCAGCTGCTTAACCAACTGAGCCAGCCACCCAGGCACCCTAGTAAGAGTTTTTATTAAAATGAATTGAGTAATTTAACTCAATTTAATTTATTAAATTCTCAATTTAATTGACAATTAAATTAGTAATTCTAATATCGAAAGCATAGATTTTATACTACAATTAGTAATATTTAATGAGTTCTGGGTTATAAAATGTGTCCTAGGAGGAGAGGTGAAGAGCTGAAATAAATCATTTTCTTAAACATAAATAAATGCAATGAATATTTTTCTAAGAATCTCCAGTTCTGATGGTTATGTTTCCTCTCCAGATGTATCAGCCTAAAAAATCATTTAGGTTATTTTAAATTTAGGGCAAAACGATAAAACTACACTGTGGAAACTGAAACCTAAATTTATGAACTGTTCTGAAACATACAATAAATTCCTTTGAGTGTAAAGACTTCTAGAAGCACAAGTAAGTAAGCAACAGTAAAAATCCATCTTCTTTCTGACTCTCAGGCACATTAGGCTAATTCCAAAAATAAATCCAGTCAATTGGCAACTTAACCTCTTACTTTCATCACAGAAGCCTTGAGTTGAACTGTTTTCTTTCCCCTTGGTCTCAGTCCTTCTTTTAGTGACTCTTAGTATTTATGGTGTCACTTGGAGAATTTATCTATACTAAGAATGTGCCTCCTCTGAAAAATCATTTGTTTTATAAAAGCTTGGACACGGGCATCATATATTAAATAAAATCTCCTTAATTCTTTTAACATAGATTATTTTTTCTACTGTGGGGTACACTGAGTTACTCATTTGATTGTTTTGTATTTTTAGCACTAGTGACTCAGGACTAATTTTATTTGGGCTTTGGAAATAACTGAAATGTGTTGGATAAAATTTGGTTTTGACCCATTTCATTCTAACCTTTCTGGCAGGCTCACTTTACAGAACCCAGTTCAATGGGCTGAAAGACAAAATCCATCTGTAGAGTTGTTTTTTCCTTTTTCTCTTGTGTAATCAGAAATGCAAAATTGTAAACATGGGCATGTTTACTTTAAAAGGTTTAGATTTGGAAACTTTTTCATTTAGATCTTTAAAAGTAGATAGGAGAAGGACAATCCTACATATTAAGAATATACTAAACATGTATACATATGTAAATTATTGCTGATAAATGCTGTTCGGCAGAAATGGATGATTGGATGTTTTATTCAATGTAAGAAATTTGTATCTCTTATACTCCTCTGTAAAATTACAACTTATCTTTTAACAGATTCTCAGACCTAATCAACCTTTAATAAATCATTGAGTAACTATGACCAGCATAGACTGGTTAATATATATTGTTTGTAATAGCAAATAGCAGTGACAAGTAACATTCCTATAAAGTTTATTGTTGGCTTGGCTCTGTTCTAAGCATTTGGCTTATTTAAATCATTTAATCTTCCAACTGTTCTAAATGCAGTATGGTTGAGCAACTTGCTCAAAATTATACAGGTGTGAGGTGATGAAACTGGGATGGATCTCCTCACAGAAGGTTTCCAGAGCCCATACTCTTTAACTATTGTGTTTAAAAAATCATTTAAAAATAGCTATTAGAGGTCATGTGTGCTGTGATTAAATTTCCTATTTTTAAACAATATATAGTATACCTATAACCTAAGGTTAATTAAGTTATTGAATACCTAGTTAAAATAAAATACTGGCTAGCACATTATGTTCACATGCATCTGGTTAAAGCAAACTCTCATGAAAATATCAGCTGGGAAACAAAATCATTTTCTTCCATTAGCAGAAGGCTTACTTTATTCCATTGTTCTCATTATTTTTTTGCTCTGCTTTGTTTCTACACATATGAGCTATAAATAAACATTTTTATGGTGGTTGATTTAAAATATAAACCTTTTTTAGTGTTTTGAGTATGTCGGTAAGGGCTTGGGAGGATCTTTGCAATTCAATTATACAAGGATTTGTCTCTAGGAATATCACCTTTTAAAGTGAGCCCTGCAATTAAACCAAATTTTCAGCATGGGCTAGGGACAAAACTGTTTTCCATTTTGCTACAGTTATCTATCTTTTAACTTTCTACAAACTGTCCAAAAGTGATCCAAACATTATTATTTTTTTGGAAATCCATATCCAGAATTTGATTTCATTTTTAATTTAAACAAATGTTATTTTTAATTTATGAAAGTGATATAGAATCACTGCAGAAGAGCAATAAAAGAGAAAACAAAACTACCTATAACCCAAATCAAGAGATAACCGCTGGTTTGATCTTGTATAATTTTCTTCCTGTATTTAAAATAGATATGCATATGTATTTTATAAGTATGTATTCCTATCTACTTTTTTCTTAGTTGTATAATATGCTATAAACCATTTCATATCTTCATTTTTCATTAAATATTACATCATAAAAATCTACCCAAGCTGTTGATTTAAAAGAAATATGTAGCTATATGTTACCCCTTCATACAATTTGGTAATTTTTAGCATTTTGATATATGCTGACATTTAGTTTTTGTAAATAATTATGGTGAAAAAAATAAATTTTGTAAAATCTTCTAAAATCATATGCTTCTAAATCATAATAATCTTTTAAAATCATAATCTTCTATTTAGACTAGAAGAATAGCCTGGGAGGTCCAGATGCTTCTGAGGTTCTCGTACAGGAATACTAAATCATTTCTTTCCCACCGGCAGTGTTGATGTGGGAAACAGAGACAGAAGAAAAGTTATTAAATTTCCTTACTATCTAGAGCTCACCAATGAGTCCTTGAAACAGGCAGAGTGACATTCCTCTAGGGACTCAACTCCTCCACCTTAATACTTTGCTAAGGGCCAAAGGCAATCCTAGTCTGACCGACCCCACCCACCCCCCAACCAGGATCTTGTAAATCTACTTTAACATTTCAAAGTTCCTTTGGAAACTTCCTTTATCTCTAAACCCTCCAAGATACAGGTGGGCAATCATCCCCAAGCTTAAGGCCCACCAATATACATCTCAAGGGTCTCATGACTAAGGTTTTATTAGATGGTAACACATAACTTTTTCCCAACAGCTAACTCCTCAAGGTCCTGGAAACCTTGCATCCCAAATTCCTTAGAGACTTAGGCTATCCTTGACCCCCTCCCAACTTGCATGTAATGGACCATTCCTCACATCCCAGGAGCAGCAGCAGCAGCAGCAGCAGCAGCAGCAGCAGCAGCAGCAGCTTTCTCTGTCCACGGGTCTTGTCCCTGTGCTTTAATAAACAACCGTTTTGCACCAAAGACATCTGAAGAATTCTTTCTTGGTCCTCAGCTCCGGACTCTACCCCACTGAACCTCACTTATATTCTAAAACTTCATCAATGTGAGTGTCCTTCTCAAGGCACTCTTGCACTCACTGAAACTTGTTTTTTTTTTTTTTTTTTTTCAGTCACCACTGCTTATTACTTAAAAATGACATATTAGGGGTGCCTGGGTGACTCAGTTGGTTAAGAGTCTGCCTTTGGCTCAGGTCATGATCCCAGGGTCCTGGGATCGAGTCCTACAGAGGGCTCCTTGCTCAGTGAGGAGCCTGCTTCTCTTTCTCTTTCTGCCTGCTGCTTCCTCTGCTTGTACTCTTTCTCTCTGACCCTCCCCCCAAAAAAGACATTTTACTTAAAACTTGCCAGTCTCTGAGGACTAGAGAAGCAAATATTTGTGTATGTGTAGTATTAGGTATTAACATTTACTTTCCTCTAAGTTGTTTGCTTTCTGGCTTATGTTTGTTTTTGTCAATCCAAAAAATAGTTACTAATAAATAAATCATGAGCCCATTTTCTCTTAGAAAAAGAAGACACTATTGGAATTCATCTGCCTTTAGGACTTTTCTAAAAATTACTTGAGTTTCAAGCATATTCCCCATTTACATAGGATAACCAAGGGAAAGATCTTTGCTAACAATTTCTCTGGCATTAGTGGTATTAGGTTTCTGCTGACATTTCACCAGGTGTGACATAACTGACTCTAGTTAAAGGTGGATACTACCATGTGTGCAGGTACATGTGGTGGGCAGGGAAGGACAGTGTACCTCCATAAACTGTCTTCTCTTAAGTAGAAGTTAGTATTTTGGCTCTGTTAACAGCACCCTCAAACAGGAATATTTCTGGTTAGAATGCACATTTTAGTTAATTTGCATAATGATCCCTACTCTGGTGCAGTTATATCCTAGCTTCTCTCATTCATTCTAGTAGTTTTAGATTAAGGTACAAAGGTATGAAGTGTGGTGGTAATCATTTGTAGAGAAGAGAAGGGGAGGGTGTTGTGTTTGTGTATGTGTTACTCAATTACCGAAATGTTTGATCACCTAACATGAGTCAGATGCAATTGTAAATGCTAGTGTGTTAGTGTGTACATGGCTTTTTTGTATGCATGTGTCTACTTGGACTAGTGGTTTAGACTTGAGATGACACACACAATAAGATGACGATTATAGTTTTGTAAGTGAGGGGGTTATTTGAAACATATAGTGTTTAGTTAAGAATAGCCAGGTAAAATTGTACAAGATAGACTGATGCAGGTAATGACTCTATGAGGACACCTATTTGGGAGACATGACAGATAAGATTCTGATGTATGGAAATGTTTGGCTAACATGCTGGCAGTGGGAAAGGTTAGAAAAGGGGGCGGGAAGAGGCATTTTTAAGGAAGAAATGATAATATTTTGAGGAAAATAAATAGTAGAGAAGCAGGAAGATGAACCAAAAGAATCATCAAATCAGCTTTTAACAATGATGTTAATATTACTCAAGAGAAAGCAGATGAGAAGAAGAAGTGATTTGTAGAAGATAAGAAATTTTATATTGCTGTGGCAAATATTAAGTGAATATGTTTAATAAGAAGCAGATATATCTCAAGTGAATTAGAATTAGAAGTCTATGTTGGGAATCCTCAGCCTGGAGATAGCAGTTAATGCTCTAGGACAGAATGGCCCTTCAATAGAGTATTGGGGAGAAGGACTGTGAGTGGAACCATAGTGGTAGAAACATGAGGGAAAGCAAGCAAAAGTGAATGAAGCAAATGGGGGGTGGTGGTAGGACTTGGTGGGGAGAGAAATTGAAAATGCAGATGCTTCCTCAAGGTACTGCAGATATATGAGAGCTAAGACAGGAAAGCATTTCAAGGTGGTAGCTATAGTCAGTATTATAAAAACCAAAGATACAACAATAAACAAAGACACCATCCACACTCTTTTCCTGGGCCAAAGGAAAGGTGACTTTTGGTGGTTGGGCAAAGAAATCAGGAATGAGACTATAGCAGTTTAATGTTTAAATGAAGAGATTAGGGGCGCCTGGGTGGCTCAGTGGGTTAAAGCCTCTGCCTTCGGCTCGGGTCATGATCTTAGGGTCCTGGGATCAAGCCCCGCATCAGGCTCTCCGCTCAGCAGGGAGCCTGCTACCCACCCCCTCTCTCTGCCTCCTTCTCTGCCTACTTGTGATCTTTTTCTCTCTCTGTATCAAATAAATGAATAAAATCTTTAAAAAAAAAAAAAAGAAAGAAATGATTAAACTATCATTGGCCCTGCATAGTTATATTTAAGATATTAAAACAAAGAGATATGGAGGTTGATTAGTATGTTTCTCTAACTTCTATTGATTGTTTCAGTGACATCTTTCAGAGCTAATTTTCTTAAGAAAAACTGTAAGAAATCCAGGCTTTTATAATCAAAGCTATGGATGGTATCTTTGAGTAGTGTTCATTTTTTTAGGGTCAGATAATAAAGTACTTTATTTAATGACTATATTTGTTGGTGTGACCTGGAATTTTATGCTAATGGAGCTAAAACAGGTTTTAGCTGTGCTTCTCATGATGAGTTTTATTTCTGAAAAGAAATATCTTCTGGGGCACCTGGGTGGCTCAGTCGTTAAGCGTCTGCCTTCGGCTCAGGTCATGATCCCAGGGTCCTGGGATCGAGCCCCTGCTCGGCAGGAAGCCTGCTTCTCCCGCTACCATTCCCTCTGCTTGTGTTCCCTCTCTCGCTGTGTTTCTCGCTGTCAAATAAATAAAATCTTAAAAAAAAAAAAAAGAATTATCTTCTGTTAATTTACATAGACATAGTTTAACAGTATAATTCCTTCATTTTCATTAACATTACAAAAATTGTTTTTTTGTCTTTCCCCCAACCTATTGTTTTATGAGAAGAGTTAAATTTTGCTTTTTGTGTCTCCTACATTGCATGGGGTGTGTTTTCATTTGTTTTTATAGCCCTAATTGGAAATTTAATGTGTCTTTCTCTTGAAGACAGGAAGGCACCAACCTTTTCTTCTTTTTTTTTTTAAAGATTTTATTTATTTATTTGACAGTGAGAGAAAGATTACAGATAGGCGGAGAGACAGGCAGAGAGAGAGGGGGGGAAGCAGGCTCCCTGCTGAGCAGAGAGCCCCATGCGGGACTTGATCCCAGACCCTGAGATAATGACCTGAGCCGAAGGCAGAGGCTTTAAACCACTGAGCCACTCAGGCACCCACCAACCTTTTCTTCTACATAGAATTGTTCCAAAAAAGTGAAGTGAGTCCTTAGGGGTATCAATTCAGAAAAAAATTGGCATGAATTAATAAAAATAGCTGCATTCAGAATTGGGAAAGCAGAATTCAATATTTTTTTTAGTAGGGAATATTTATACAAGTTCTTTCAATAATAATCTCATGAATTTCATAATTAATATCAGTGGATGTTATGAATCAGACTCTAGATTTTAACCATTCACATTTCAGTTTCTTTTTTATTATTTTTTTATTTATTAAAGATTTTATTTATTTATTTGACAGAGATAGAGAGAACACAAATAGGCAGAGGGGCAGGTAGAAGAAGAGGGAGAAGCAGGCTGTTTGCTGAGCAGGAAGCCAGATGCAGGGCTCCATCCTAGGACCCTGGGACCATGGCCTGAACGAAGGCAGACGCCTAATGGACTGAGCCATCTAGGTGTTTATTAAGCACCTAGCATCTCAGTTTTTTAATCAGTATACTTATGTAACTAAATCATATTCCATGATTCTAAAGAGTTATAGGAAGTGTGACCAATAGTTAAGATGATGAAAGAGAGCTCACTATTTAAAAAAATATATATATTAGAAGTGACTTTCATTTATAATATGCTTTGGTTTGTTTGTTTTACACTTAAAAAGTAGATGAAGTTCTCTGGAGAAATAAGACCCATTATGCCAAAAACCATGGAACCTTGCAAAAAGAAACATTAAGAAAAATTTTAAAAGCATTATTTACGGTTAAAGTGAAATCAAATTGCAATATGAATTTACTTCTACATTTTTAATTAAAACATTTACTCAGACTGTTTTTGTATAAATGCTAAAAGTAAAATAAACCTTTTTTTTTTTTTTGAGAGAGAGAGAGCATTAATGTGTTAGGGGGCTTGAGGGTGTGAGGGCAGTATGGGGAGAGGGGCAGAGGGAGAGAGAGAGAGAGAGAGAGAGAGAGAGAGAGAATCTTAAGCAGGCTCCATACCCACTTCCTAATGCAAGGGTCTCCATCTCAGGATCCTGTGATCATGAAATGAGCCAAAATCCAGAGTCAGATGCTTAACAGGCTGAGCCACCCAGGTTCCCCTAAAAGAAACATTTGGAAATGAACTACAATAAAACCATATTAATTTGGACCTCATTCAAAATTTGGGATAATAAGGACAAGTTTAGTCTTGTCTTTTTCCCATTATTTATGAAGCAAGTAGTTGTTAAGCAAATTTAACAGTGCAAAAATATTCAAGAGAATATCCTCAATTACTTCCATTCACACTGAGTATAAATGCACACAGAAAATTCTTGACCAAATTCAGTTGATTTATCAATTTAAAGATCCATTGAGAAAAGAAACACAGTGAAACAATACAGAACCAATAGGGCAGCTTAGAAATGATCCATGCTAAGTGAACCTGTGTCAATACATGGAATTGTTGGGATGCTATCCATCTAAGAAAAAAGATCATAGGTTTCAGAATATGTGCTTCCACTTAACCCCTGAATATAGCCTGGCACCAAGTACATATTAAGTAAATATTTGAATGAGTGTGTACAGGTATGGTTTAATTTTTCCTCATTTTAATCTGTAATGCTCATCATGTACTTTCTTTGCACAAGACACTTTCAGTCTTGTGTGAAGGATTGCCATCAATCCTGCACTTTCTGTTCATATGTGTGGGAGTAAGATGAAAAACACAGGCAAATGGAGGCTCAGACTATTCTATAAAATCTACTGGGGAAACTATTTTCTTTCTAACTGAAAAGCTTTGAGTACACATTAGTTGTGAACAATATACTAGTTAGAGTAATTTTAATTAAGGTAATTTTGCCCTGTCCATCAGATCAACAGTATTTTTAAAATAGCTAATTACCTATTTGCTAGTTCACAATAAAGATTTTGGAAAACTGCCTATATGCCTTAATTCAGAGAAATATTTAATTACAAATATCCCTCAATGTCTAATTCATTAGATTACTTCTATAGGAACAGTTAGGTAGGACTGAACACTAAATTTTAAGGTTATTTTCATTAATTTTTTTTTTTACAATAGAATCAAGGCGTGTGATGCTCAGAATGGTAGGATAAAGCCATAAATAATATTCTGGAAATGGCTTGGAAGAGAGTGGGAATGGTAAGTTTAAAGCTCAAATGTTCTTACAATCCCCATTTACCTTCCTCTAATGAATAGTCTTCTGTTTGGGGGCTTACACAAGGAATCTGAATCTGAAGGTACTGTTATGACACATAAATTTGCTGGTGGAAATAACTCTAACCCAGAATGGAAATAGAAAGAAATATTCTGAAATGCCAGGTGTCAGCATATCAAACTGTAATAATGGCAGCTAAAATTGACAAAGCACCCTCCTTTCTAAAAAGAGACTTTTTCACACTGGTTTTCCACACTTTTACTTGCTAACTTGTCTATAATTTATATTATAGTACTGAAATAAGGGGTGTGATAAACATTTGTTAAGAGTTCATTTTAGACTCTCCTAGGGAGGCTGGAGATGATGGGGGTTGGGGAGGGTTAATTAGCATTTCAAGTACACTAATTGGGAATATTCCCAGCAGGGTGGTTGCCTGAAGCCCTCACTCTAGAAAGGATGCTACTATTAGACTTTCAGCTATTTTTACTTGATCAACATTAGAGGTTTGGTGATTTAACACATGGTATATTAGATAAGATTTTTCTGTGGTGACATAGGTGGTTTTTAAGATATCTGAATTGCTAGAAATATTATGTAGCCACTCCTAGTTTAAGAGCCTTTGCCTTTCAGAATGGCCCTGGGTTTAAGATTCTGATCCATTCTTTTGTTTAAATATTTATTGGAAGATTTTTTTACCTGGATCTCACTAGAAAGTTAACAAAATTATGCTATGTCTCAAAGGAAACTTTAACACAAGATTCTGTGAGAGGGTGGAAAAGGACATTTGGGACTTTTCCAAGAGTACAGGTAGTATGGTCTTTTTGATGCCTGCATTTCTGTGAATGTATGCTGATAGGGCTAGTTGTGGTCTTTAATGTTCTTTCACTTAACATCCTCCTTGGTATTGAGATTATAGGGGGGAAAAGAGATTATAGAGGACAAGACATATATTCAGATTTTCCCACAATTGAAGGAAGTTACTGACTGGCTACAAAAGATGAGTATGAGACACTCATACTCATCTCAAGATAAATAGTCTTACATAATAACCTTGTCCCAGTAATCACAAAGAGGAAGAGAATTATGTTTCATGACTCACATGAAAGCACAGAAAGGGATGTATTAGTTTCACAGGTGTGGAGCCGGAGCCCCATGCTTGATCTGGATTATCTTGCTGCTTAATTAAAATCTCTATCAACTGTTTACAAGCTGCGTAACTCAGCACAGTTAACTTTTCCATGTTTCCATTTCCTCACCTGTAAAATGGGTTCAATAGTAATATCTACCTTAAAGTATTGCTCTGGAGAGTAAACACATTGATATATATGAAGAATTTGTAGCATCTGGTAAAAGGAAGTATACAGCAAATTGTAGCTATTATTATCACAAAATGCGAGAATGAAGACTGAGCTGTGTGCTTTCCTTAAAATGTTTTTCCCATTAACCATCCTGTTGAAAATTTGTTAGTTTTTACTACCTAATCTGTCTATAATGTATGCATAGTCTAAGCCATACTGACCAAATAATCAAATGCCTAATATAATGTAATGATTTATTTGAATCAAAATTTTCCTAAAAACTTTAGGGAAAATCATTTGAGATGGTTTTATTTTCCTACCTTTATAGAAGAAAATTTCATATTTTTATTTCAGTTTTGTTCACCAAATCTAAGAGTCTTATTGCTCTACTTTATTTCATACAAGCCCTGATGAAGGAAAAGTTTCTTAGACTTTTCAGCAAAGAAAATTTTCTTTATCAAGTGTTGAAATGTTTACTATGTTTATAACATTCTAACAAACCCAAGGGGGTATACAACAGTTTATTTACAATAACTAGCAGGAGAGACACATATAATACCCTGAACAAATGAATTGCAATTTATGTAATGGATGATGATACCTGCTAAAGGCATGGCATCATTACATCCCAATAATTTTGTGGACATGCACTGCATTGGTACATGTGGAAGAATTCAAGAAGATTTATTCACAAAGTAGGACTTGAGCGACACTGAAGAATGTATAAGGGCTGAGCAGGGCAAGATGGGAAGGGAAAGTTCAATAGAACTTTGCTCCCTCCCATTCAACCAATTTCCTTCCTGCTTAAGTGAATTTCTTCACTCTGAATCCCCATTGAGGGGTGACTGGGTGGCTCAGTCATTGGCTAAGTATCGGCCTTCAACTCAGAGTCCTCATCTCAGGATCCTGGGATCAGGCCCATCCTCCAGCTTCCTACTCAGCAGGGAGTCAGCTTCTCCCTCTACCCCTGTCCATGCTCATGCTCTCTCTCTCTCTCTCATAAATAAATAAATAAATAAATAAATAAATAAATAAATAAAATCTTAAAAAAAAAAAAACGGATCCTTATTGGAAGTCCACAGAGTAGGGGTATATTTGGAAGTCATAACAAAATCAGCTTCTCACAATGCAGTATAATTTAGTCAGTTTTTTTAAAGGTAATTACCATATCAGTGTCTAGACAGCTGTCTTAACAATACCAATACAGTGTTAGGCTGGCAATAGATGTCAATGAAGACAGGCTTCTTTCATTCAGTTTATTTAATCAAAGGATTTTTGTTTTTTTAATCTAACAGGTCACTAAGTTCAATGGGACAATTATGCAAAGGAAGGAAGGGATTGGAGAGAAAGGAATTTGAGACTATAGAGTAATTCAGTGAATAAAGAGTTTCACTGGGGTATCAGATCTGGGCATTCAAGGCAAGGAGAAGGTAGTGAAGTGTACTGTTCACCAGAAAACCAGGAAAAGGATTTTGGCAATAATGAGAAATCAGGACAAATATTGAAGACAGATATCATTAGCTGTTTTTTGTTTTGTTTTGTTTTTGTTTTATTTTTTGTTTTTTGGTACTGAGAGATCTCATGAGAAAAGGCAAGGTGAAAAGGATGTACAGGAAAGAGTGAGGGATTCATGTTGGGTAATATTGAGAGATAAGAAAGGTAGCACTGGTCTGTTTAAGACTGTAGAACATCAAGCTAAAGAATGTGGTTTTTATCTCATATGCAACAGAAAATACCCTTGGTTGCTCTACTTGTATCCCACAGCATGCAATTAAACTAAAGGGAACACCCTGCAATTATTCTGCAGTGTTGGGGGAAGATGGTGGTGGTGGTGTAATTTTTGAATCTCCAAATCTGCCCTCCTACTGTCCCTACTATAATTAGTTAAGCAATTGAAAGAACCTCTAACTCTAACTAACAGATATAGGGGACATGAGGGTACAGAAACATCTTTAACAAAACCACAAGGATGTATGAGAGAAATTTTATGTGGAGATATATAATATTCTTCAAGAAATGTGTGGTATTTTAAAAGAAAGTGAAGAAACTTAAGAGACTTAACAGACATAACAACCAAATCCAATGTCTCAGGAAAATCTGAACATGGTACTGGGTATTAGATAATATTACATCATTATGCTATTTTATGAGATGTGACAAGGGCACTATGTTAAAAATCATCCATTAGAGATACATGAAGATATGCTTTTAAGTGAAATGTTATAATGTCTAGGATGTACTATAAAGGGATAATGTTCTTCCTTACAACCATATTGGGGATAAGAAAAAAAGATTGGCAATATATTGATAACACTGAAATTTCCTATTAGGATGCTGATTTTCATTATTTGTTCTTCTTATGGAGATATTTGAAAATTTCTGTGGTGCATCAAGCTATTGTTCAACTTAACACATGACATGAAACTTTTGTAGACCTGAGTGATTTGACACCTCTGCTTAACCCCTTGGGTGAGCATTAGTCAAGATAATGTTACCATATCATTTAATAATCAGCTCATTCAGATCCACAGAGAGTTAAAATCTTATTTCTCTAACATAGAAGGTGCCCTCGACTTCTGTTTTCTTACCAAAGAATCAGAACAGAGCTAATTCACAGAAGCTTCAGGTTTTTGCAGTGATACATACTGGTTCCTAAAAATTCTCTTTAGGATGCATAACACTAGTTTATATTTTACAATGCTGTGAAGTATAAAAGACTATTTTCATGAGCTGAGATAGCAAACTGAGACAACGTGACATTATAGAGTGGCCTCGAAAAGGAAAATCTATTTCTTCTATTAAACATATATTTCTAGACCTAGATTCAATACCTTTGTCCTGGTTAATAAATGATCACAATAAGATACCAGGACATACCTCTCAGAATGGCTAAAATTAAATAACAAACAACAACAGCCACAAAACAACAGACAATGCCAACTGCTGGTGAAAATATGGAAAAAAACTAGAACTGTAAAGCATTCCTGATAGAATTTAAGAATGCAGCCACTTTGGAAAACAGTTGGCAACTTTTTAATAGCCAACATGCAGTTAATATACAGCCCAACTATTTCACTCTTGGCACTTCTTATTTTTTACCCAAGAGAAATTATGCTCCCCCCAAAACTATTCAAATAATACAGCAGCTTTAACTCATAATCATCCAAGCTGAAAACAACCCAAAAGATTTCAGCTGGTGAATGGATAAATGAACTGGATACATCCATACCTGGAATACCACTTACTTAAAACACAAAAACTAACTACTGATACACAAAAAAAATGTGTATTTTTTTCAAATGTATCCTGCTATGTGAAAGAAGGCAGACACAAAAGCTACACATTGTATGATTGTATTGATATGACATTTTGAAAAAGGGAAACCATAGGGACAGAAAACCGAAGCAGTTGACAGGGAATTGAGGTAGGCGGAGGCCAAAGTACCATGAGGGAATTTGGAGCAGGGATGGAATTTTTTTATATATTGGTGGAGGTAGTAGTTGCATGACTGTGTATGTCAAGGTTCAAAATGTACACTGAAAAGGGTGGATTTTACTCAGGTAATTTATACTCCTATAAACCTGACTAAAAATTAAAAAAAATTAAACAAAAACAAAACAAAAGCTTTCAGAGTCCTTTCCCAGTTTCCTGCACCAATTCTCATTTTTTTTCCTTATTTCCTTATTTGTGAAAAATCTGAAAGGCTATAATATTCTATCATTTGGATGAATTGTCACTGGCATAACAATTCTTCTATTTGAGGATATTGTTTCAGAAAAGTAGTCTTGCTAACATCCAAGTCCCTGTAAAGGTCTTTAATTAGGTAACCCCCAAATAACATTACTGCTATTGTGTGACTTCATTAACATAAGTTATCTCTTTTGCAAAGTCATTTTAATGTACAATATGGGGAATTCCTGGATGAAGTTTAGGCAAGTAGGAATTGATAGAGGAGACACAAAAAGGGAAAAATATAAGCAAATAAATGCATACTCCTATCACTGTTCATCTCAAGGTGCTTGTTTCAACTTACCTTTATGGAGCTTCAGCCTATTAACCTTCTCTTTAAAAATATCTGCCTTTGCTAGGGACCTATACAACTAGCAGGAACATTTCTTTATTAAGACTCTCTGTGTGTCTAAGCATTTTTAATGACCCCCATTTCCATGGCACCATCTGGACACCTGACATTTTAAAAACAAACATTTCAGCATAATTGATGAATTCTACCTTAGATGGCTATTGTGCAGGTCTGACTGTTAAACATACAGGCAGCCTTCATTTCACCAAATTACACCTTGCTAAGCAGAAGTATCACATTGGGCCTATTAGCATGGGTGTATACAGAGCTTATTCTGAGGGGACCCTTTATAATACTATGAGTGATGGTCTCACCAAAACCAAACCATGCAAAATAACCTGCTGGATTTTGGCCAGCTGCATAATCACAATGGAGAGGTCACTGGAAGATACTTGTATTGAGATGAACCCTAATTTTCCTAAACAAACAGCCCCAGCAAATAATGTTCAGCTAACAAATGGCCCATCCAAGACAGTATCAGTTATCTGCTTTCCAGATCAGAGCATGTACCTTTGCCAAAAACCCCTTAAACTACTGCAAGTGGTGGAAAAGGTGGAAGAATTAAAATTAAAGAGCATCTGTTATTTCTGACGCACTGCTGATGCATGTGTCCATTCATTCAACATAATGTATTATGTATATGTAATATTTTCAACAGAAAGATTTTATATAGAACTTTATGCAAAGTACTATTCTAGGTCTTGCAGACGCAGCAGTAAGCAAAAGAGACAATATCTCTACATCTTTGGAACCGAAGTTCTACTGGGAGCCTTTAGACCATCTCTGAATTTGTGGGCTAAATCTCTTTCACACATCAGGAAACTGAGGATGAGAAAGACTGACTTATACAAAGTTACTAGTAGGTCATAGAAATGGCATTAGAATCTAGGACTCCAACATAACACTTTCATCGCACAATCAGGAAACTTGCTCTAGATGAGCATCTCCTACCTTATTTACTCCAGGTGCCCTGAGGAAATTGGGACTGAAAGCCCTCTCTGGATTCAATACTTAAAGTTCTGGATCAGGGTTTAAACCTTAGAGATTTAGGGGAAGTTAGGGAAAACCAGGGCTCACAGCTTCCATCAGCTTAATTTGAGATAGTTTAGGATTTTGATAGGGTTTTGGAATACCATTTTGAACTACACTGCTGTGGTAGGAAAAGCACATTCAGAGTTCTAACAGAATGATTCACAAATCAACTTTTGGAGTCCATCAATCTGCTACCCCTGATTTCTAACCCTTTGGTTTCTAAAATCCATGCTAGCTTCACATCATCCTGAATAAAAATGGAAACTCAACATATTTCTTCTCTTGTTTTTATTTCTTTCAGAATTATTCTCCTCCAATAAGTACTGTCTAGTTTCTGCCCACTTGACTTCTGTATGCAGTAATTATTTTCTATCACTAACATCCTGTGTGTGTGGAGAGAGGGCAGGTAAAAGCTTTTATATCACAGTGTTCTGGAATTTTAATCAAATTACTCTATCACAGCTAAACTTTTTCCTTTGCTTAACAAAGTTTACTAACAGAGTCAGTGTCCTAAAACCTCATAGTACATTATATAGAAGGATAGTATATGTATCCTCTTCAAATGAACAAGGAAATAGTAAGGTAAATAATTAAAATGTCCAATATAAAAAAGTACCACACAAAATTTTTCAGAAGAAATCATATTTGTGGATTTTAATATTGAGACACTAAAGTATATTAAAAAGTGTCACATATAGGGGCGCCTGGGTGGCTCAGTCGTTAAGCGTCTGCCTTCGGCTCAGGTCATGATCCCAGGGTCCTGGGATCAAGCCCCGCATCCGGCTCCCTGCTCTGCGGGAAGCCTGCTTCTCCCGCTACCATTCCCTCTGCTTGCGTCCCCTCTCTCGCTGTGTTTCTCACTGTCAAATAAATAAAATCTTTAAAAAAAAAAAAAGTGTCACATATAAATTAACATACCGAAAAGAATTAAATGAAAGCCAAGTAATGATTAAGTTGTTAACTAGTCAGCTCATACTGTAGAACAATTTGCAGAAGCAAAATTCAAAGGCTGGCTACATGAATAACAGTAAAAAATAAAATTAATTTTCCTATTACATAAACTTATTTTTGCCATCGTTGGAAGTTATGGCTGGTCTTTATAATTAATTATATACCTATAAAGGAAGAGAATTTATAGTACAAAAGTATACCTTTGCAGAAAGAATTTTCCACATCATCAATAAGATCCTTTATAATGTCTACTTTATATTGATTGTTTACTTATAACAAGAATTCTTTTTTCTAATCTCAACCATTTATTTGTTGGCCTGAAAATATGATTACTTCTGCTTACTTCTTTGTGCCCAAATCCACATCTCAGCAATCTGCTTAATATCCCACTCCTTCTAGGACTTGAGGAAGCTGCTCTTTCTCAACAGGCTCTCTTTAAGACATTGGGTCCTTAAAAAAAAAAAAAAAAAAAAAAAAAAAAAAAAGACATTGGGTCCTTGCCTGCCTACACCCCGTTAAGAAAGAGTCACCCAGATGTACTTATCTGCCTGTACGGTTTCCTTGTGCTACCTATCTCCCTCTTCAGAGTTCCAATGTCATTTTGAGTCATATGTTGAGTTCTTATCTCCTTAGTTTGCAAAAGCCTATTGTTAAATGTTCAGGAATATTGTGAGTGGAGCCATAGCTGGAAATAAGCCACAGTAAAACTATTTAACTCAAAGAAATGTCAAATGCTTTTTACCTCTAGGGAACTGGTTTATCAACATCCCACTGGATCATTGTGGCTTTCAGAATACATTAGATAACTGTGTTTGGGCCCCCTGACAACAAACTATCACTGAAATATGTATTTCATATCATATTCTACTGGGTCTTTTCCCAGTACTCTGAACTTACATTACCTTAAAATGACTACCTGACCTCAGTAAGGCAGTGAGGTTACAGATCCTAGTTCCTGTTTTCTTCTTATTCTTCTATGAGCAACTGAAACATGAAACAGTGACCTTCTGAACAGTCTGAATAGTCTGTGCCTTGCACCTGGGCCTGTCTTTCTGTAACCCAAAGCCTCCCTCTGCTGGCCCCAACTATTAAAATACTTTTCTTTGTATTTTTGGCCTCCAAAGTGCTGGAGTGTGGTAAAAGACTTAAAACAAAACAAAACAACCTGTACTGTTGGTTTGGGGAAATACACACTTCAAAGCATGCAAGCTAAGACAGGGCTGGTCCTATGGTAGTGATTGTCAACTGCATACAGGTCATCTTGGTGTAATATCAGGTAAACAGTCACTCACTCACCTTTACTGTATGGGTATTTTTAGCTATGGATAGTAAAATGTGGATGACATGCTGAGCCACTAGCAAAAGGGTTGACTAATACTCGCTCCTTCAAGCTGAATTTCCTTATCCAGTTCTCCTTAACCAGCATGTGTTTTTTTTTTTTAATTTTTATTAACATATAATGTATTATTTGCCCCAGGGTACATGTCTGTGAATCGTCGGGCTTACACATTTCACAGCACTTAACAGCACATACCCTCCCCAATGTCCACAACCCAGCCACCCTATCCCTACC
>CM053615.1:26955301-26974648 GCA_028646535.1 Procyon lotor
TTTTTTTTTTTTTTTTTTTTTTACCAAATGTTGCTTAAGCATATCCTCCAGTTGTTTCTAATGAAAGAGTAGACAGGAAGTGATTCTTAAAATATTTTTCCTGTCTAAAATTACCTTGACTGCACCTTTGCACTCTATTTATAGTGTGGATGGATACAGAATTCTAAATTAGAAATTCTTTCCCTATATAAGTTTGAAGTAGTACTGTCTTTTAGCATCCAAGTACTCAATATTATTTTGAAAACTACATTGCCATTTTTATTTCCACTCTTTTGTATGGGACTATGATTATCAATGCCCTCTCTGCTGCCTACAGTCTTTAGGCTTAGAATCCTTAGCCTGATTATTTCATAATTTCCTAATGATTGTCTTACAGTAGCTCTTTTAAAAAATCTGTGCGTTGACAAGTCATTGGATTCTTTCAATTTAGAAAATTATGCTCTTAAGTTCTAGGGGAATTTTCTTTTGTTATATCTTTGCTATTTTCATCGTTTTAGATTTTCTATGATTGCTCTTTTTCTACGATCTCATGGATTTTCTATGATCTTCCAGAAGTCATTTTAGTCAGATGTTAGATATCTTGGGTTAATTCCCTCATTGAAATAATCTTTTATCATGGCCATTACTTTTCTTTTTGGTTATTTTTCTGGGAAATTTTCTTAATGTTATTTTTAAGCTCTCCTTTTTGTATTTTTGTCTATCTACTATAATACTTTAAACATGCAAGATTCTTTAGTTTTTCTTTAGTTGTTCTTTGTTTAAGATACACATCTTTATTTGTATATTTATTTGTTTTGTTCTCTTTTAAGTTAAAACTGTTTTTCATATAACTGATCATTGACTACCTACATGGCGCCATAAAAAGTTTTTATAAGCAGCTCTGTGTTAGTGTGTGTGTGTGTGTGTGTGTGTGAGTGTATGTGTGTAGTCAGAGCTTTATGATGGGGTAATGGGAAATGAGTTAGCTTTACTTTGGAATAATCACTGTTGTTATTTACATAATTTACATAATTGTTTTATGTGGCTATTTTCTCAGGGGCTTAATGGTTAATGCTTTTCCAATGATTACTCTAATTTAATTCCTGGTTCTGATACCCTGAGAGTAGGGATTTTGTATCTAGAAAGGATATTTGAGGTATTTGTTTTTCATGATTTCTGACCAGTGCCTCATCCTCATCACGTTTTGTTTTGATGCCATTATTTTAATTCATTTTTGTCTTCCAGTTTATACTTCTGATTTCCTGTAGAAAAGGGGAAAGACAGTCCTATAACTATTTAGGAACATGGGAAGGGATTGGGTGATCTAATCATATGTTAAAAACTTCAAATAATCTTCTTGTTATTTAGTGTTATTTAGTGGTAAGTACTTTCTTTTACTTACTATGTACAAAGTAAGTCTAAGTGGTGAGAGTGGTACAAATCACAATTATCTAACCTACTGGCACATAGTATTCAGATTTTTCTACTTTGCTAATTCATCTACTTTCCATCTTCCAAATCTTTGTTGACATCTCTTAATCATTTTTAATCCCTCTTTTTCAATTTTTTTTGTATTATTCTTTTAAAAATTTTTAACTGGTATTTTAGAAGTGTTTTTGAAGGTAGCAGAGGACTTTGAATTCTATATGCCTCCTTTTGCCTGAGACTGTAGACTATATTTAAACACATGTTGATTATAAGATTTGTATTAATATGAGATATAATATTCTAATTAACTTCTAATGGCATAGTACCACTCAGACAGAAAAGTTTCTTGATATTACATAATGTAAGATAGGATTCAATTTGAATGAGAAACTCAAGAATAAGAGTTGCTGTGGCATTTATTTATTTATTTATTTATTATTTTTAGAGTTCTAAAATTTTATTTTATTTTATTTTTATTTTTTCAGTGTTCCTAGATTCATTGATTATGCACCACACCCAGTGCTCCATGCAATATGTGCCCTCCTTAATACTCAGCACTTGGTTCACCAAAGTCCCTACCCCACACCCTCCAAAACCCTCAGTTTGTTTCTCAGAGTCCATGGTCTCTCATGCTTCATCCCCCACTCTGATTTCCCCCAATTCACTTATCCTTTCCTTCTCCTAATATCCTCTTTTTCCTTATGCTCCACACATATGTAAAACCATATGATAATTGACTCCCTCTACTTGACTTATTTTACTCAGCATAATCTCTTCCAGTCCTGTCCATGTTGATACAAAAGTTGGGCACTCTTCCTTCTTGATGGAGGCATAATATGCCATTGTATATAAGGACTATATCTTCTTTATTCATTCATCTGTTGAAGGACATCTTGGCTCTTTCCACAGTTTGGCGACTGCTGGGGATTGTGGCCATTGCTGCTATGAACATTGGGATAAATGTGGCCCTTCTTTTCACTACTGTGTCTTTCAGGTAAATATCTAGTAGTGCAATTGCAGGGTCATAGGGTAGCTCTCTTTTTAATTTCTTGAGGAATCTCCAGACTGTTTTCCAAAGTGGCTGCACCAAATTGCATTTCCAGCAATAGTGTAAGAGGGTTCTCCTTTCTTCACATCCTCTCCAACAATTGTTGTTTACTGTCTTGTTGATTGTGGCCTTTCTACCTGGTGTAAGGTGGTATCTCAGTGTGGTTTTGCTTTGAATTTCCCTGATGGCTAATGATGATGAACATTTTTTCATGTGTCTGTTAGCCATTTGTATGTCTTCTTTGGAGAAGTATCTGTTCATGTCTTCTGCCTATTTTTTGACATGATTATCTGTTTTTGAGTGTTGAGTTTGGGGAGTTCTTTATAGATCTTAGATATCAGACCTTTTTCTGTAGTGTAATGATGTGGTTTTATTAGCCAAATGACATTAAGATATGGGCTGGGAATTACTTAACATGAAAGTTGAGTTTCTAGGAAATCATGACTTCATTTCTACCCATTGAGAGAAATGTCTTCACCAAGTTATGCCACTTAACATTCCTTCTTTCTGAAAACAACTTGAAATAATAATTATGCTAATATGTGAATGACCAAAGAATTTATAAGAAATTAAAAACTCTTCTAATTTAATCATCTTTTTTTCAAATGTTTTTTTTAAGGTTTTATTTATTTATTTGAGAGAGAAAGAGAGAGAGAGAGAGAGATCACAAGTGGACAGAGAGGCAGGCGGGGGTGGGGGGGAAGCAGTCTCCCTGCTGAGCAGAGAGCCCAATGTGGGGCTCGATCCCAGGACCTTGCGATCATGATCTGAGCTGAAGGCAGAGGCTTAACCTACTGAGCCACCCAGATGCCCCAAAATATCAGCAAATTCTTGAGCTGCATTGGAAAGCATTCTCCAAACCTTTCAAGTTTTTAATGTTGTTCAATTAACTTATTAATAAACATTTATTTATGTCCTATATCTATGAGATACTTCACTGGTGACAGTAAAAGAATTAGATGATACCCTATCCTCAAAACATTCTCCTCCCTTTGGAGAGTATAGGCATATATTTACACCTTTATAATGGAGAACAATAAGAACTATTAGAAATTATTTGGAATACCATGGGATTAACTGTGAAACACACACACACACACACACACACACACACACACACACACACACACATAAAATCCATGGTACCACAAAGAAGAGCCTTTGGGGAAGCAATAGGATAAATTTAGTAGTGTTAAAGCACAGGATGCATGGAAGTGGGAATAGGGTAGAAAGATAAGGCTAGATATGTTAGAGGAATCAGTTCATGAAAAATCTTAAATTCTTTTAATAAATCCTATGCCAAAGTGGTGATGAGACATACAATAATCTGCATTTTAGAATCATTATTCTAGCAGTATATAAAATAAGCAGTATAAAGTTATAGATAGAATTCAAATCTTTGTTTATAGAATTCAAATCTTTGTTTCAAAGAGACAAATCTCTCCAGCCAAACAAAGGCACCCAATGATATAAACAGAGGTAATCTTTCTTATAGAAGAGGTAGAGAGTCAGCCGGGTAAGCTATAGCATGCTTATTGACCTCTGCTTGGGTTTCTTACCCATAGCTGTGGAAGAGAAGGCTAATTAAAAACAGTCAGAAATAGAAAACAAGTATCATTTAAAAATCAGAAATAAGGGCGCCTGAGTGGTGGCTCAGTGGGTTAAGCCTCTGCCTTTGGTTCAGATCATCATCTCAGGGTCCTGGGATCAAGCCTCACATCAGGCTCTCTGCTCAGCAGGGTGCCTGCTTCCCTCTCTCCCTCTGCCTGCCTCTCTGCTACTTATGATCTCTTTCTCTCTGTCTATAAATAAATAAAATATTTAAGAAATAAAAATAAAAATCAGAAATAAATTTTGCTTGAGGAAAACATATAAAGTTGATAAAGAAAAAGGAAAGTTACAAGGTGATATATTTTAATATTTTTAGCCATTTTGAATGCCTACTTATCCTATATTCTAGCTAAGAAAGTTACAGTCCAAGATAGGCTGTCAATTACCCATACTGTTTTTCTTCCATCATTTAATAAGAATGCATTCTAGAGTCCCCAGTCTGTCAACTCTATGGGAAAAGTGAGGGTATGAACTTTGCACCTGTTATATCATTGGCTGTGGTTTTGATGAGGGGAAAAAAGAATAAAAGAAATCAAATTATGAGACTGACACGCTGCCTACTGCGCTAAGAGGGCAACTTGCATAAAAGAAATCAAAAAGTGAAATTATGAGTTATAATATTCCAACCACTGTTTAACATGCTCTTTGGAGTTTTGCAAATAGCTTCATTAATAATATACTGGGAATTGCTGGTTTTATAATTTCAAAACATATTATATCACTGTAACTATTTTTTCTTAAATTATATAGGATCTTTTATTTCTCTTCTCTTTGATCATAATACTAATGGATAAGTATCATGGCAGGTAAAAAAGTAATTTTACTTGAGATAAATTTAATGACATTGTACTTAAAAGGAAAAATATCTTAAATTATATAAGTATAATTACAGAAGAAAATAAAAGTAGTCCTAGGCACACTGCCTTAAAAAGAAATCCATCTATTTGAAAGATAAACAAACAAACAAAAGCCCCATAATATCAAGCTAACATGTATATAAATATAATAGGTTTCTCTATAAAATTATAAAAAATTCACTCACTCACCTAATATTCATTTTGGGATATTTTTTCCCATTATGCCCAATAGAGATAGAAAACATTCAGATTGGCAAGGAAAAAGTAAAAATTTAACTATTTGTAAATGACTTGTTACTGTATATTGAAAATCTGAAAGATACAACCAAAAAACTACTAGAACTGAAAAATGAACACACAAAAATTCAGCAATGTTGCAGATGCAAAATCAACATACAGAAATCTTTCATATATATAACAATATATATTCATATATATATATATATTCATATATATAACAATAATGAAGAGCAGAAAGAGAAATTAAGGAATCAATCCATTTACAATCACATCTAAAACAATAAGATATCTAAGAATAAAAACAAAAGAGAAAGACATATACTCTGAAAATTATAAACCACTGATAAAATAAATTGAAGATGACACAAAGAAATGGAAAGATATTCCATGCTCATGGATTGGAAGAATAGAATTGTTAAGAGGCCTACCCAAAGCAATCTACAAATAATGCAGTTCCTCTTAGAATATCAACAACATTTCTCACAGAGCTAGAACAAATGATCCTGAAATTTGTATGCAACCACAAAAGACCCCAGAGAGCTAAAGCAATCTTGAAAAAGAAAGCAAAGCTGGATGTATAACAATTCAATTTCAAGTTATATTATATTTATATATATTTATATTATTTATATATATATTTCAAGTTATATTACAAAACTGTAATAATCAAAATAGTATAGTACTAGCACAAAAATAGGCACATAGATCAATAGAACACAATAGAAACCCAGAAATAAACCCATAGACAGTTAATCTTCAACCAAGTAGGGAAGAATATCTAATGGGAAAAGGATAGTCTCTTCAACAAATGGATGTAGGAATGCTAGACAGCAACGTGCAAAAGTATGAAACTAGACCACTTTCTTATACCACACACAAAAATACATTCAAAATAGATTAAAAACCTAAATGTGAGACCTGAAACCATCAAAATTTTAGAAGAGAACACAGGTAATATTTTTTTTTTTTTACTTTTTTTTCTTAAGATTTTTTTTTATTTATTTGAGATAAAGACAATGAGAGAGAGCATGAGAGGCAAGAAGGTCAGAAGGAGAAGCAGACTCCCTGTGGAGCTGGGAGCCTGATGTGGGACTCAATCCCAGGATTCCAGGGTCATGACCTAAGCCAAAGGCAGTTGTTTAACCAGCTGAGCCACCCAGGCGCCCATAACTTCTTTGACATTAGCTGAAACAACTTCCTTCTAGATAGGTCTCTTGAAGCAAAGGAAACAAAAGCAAAAATAAACTTTTGGGATTTCGTCATAAACAAAACAAAACAAAAAAACAAAACTTCTGTAAAATGAAGGAAACAATCAACAAAACTTAAATGGGAGAAGATATTTGCAATGGCATATCTGATAAAGGGTTAGTATCCAAAATACATATAGAACTTATAAAACTCAGTACCCCCAAAAAACAAATAATCCAATTGAAAAATGGGCAGAATATATGAACAAATATTTTACCAAAGAAGACATACAGATGGTGAGAAGACACATGAAAAGACGCTCAACATCACTCATTGTCAGAAAAATGCAAACCAAAACTGCAATGAGAGACACCTGGGTGGCTGAGTCGGTTAAGCAACTGCCTTTGGCTCAGGTCATGACCCTGGAGTCCTGGGATGGAGTCCCATCTCAGGCTTCCTGCTCAGTGGGGAGTCTGTTTCTTCTTCTGACCAACCCCCTTCATGCTCTTTCTCTCTCTCAAGCAAATAAGGTCTTAAAAACAAAAACAAAAACAAAAAACTGCAACGAGATATCACTTCACACCTGTCACAATGGCTCAAATCTACAATACAAGAGAAAATGGATATTGGCAAGAATGTGGAGAAAGGGGTGCAGCCACTCTGGAAAATGTTATGGAGGTTTCTCAAAAAAATTAAAAATAGAACTACTTTATGATCCATCAATTGTACTACTGGGTTTTCCCAAAGAATACAAAAATACTGATTTGAAAGGATATATGCATCCTAGTGTTTCATAGTAGCATTATCTAGAACAGCCAAATTATAGGAACAACCCAAGTGTCCATTGACTGATGAAAAGGTGGTATATTTATATAATGAAATATTACTTAGCCATAAAAAAGAATGAAATTTTGCCATTTGCAAGGACATGGATGAAGCTAGAGCATATTGTGTTAAGTGAAATAAGTCAGTCAGAGAAAGGCAAATATCATATGGTTTCACCCATATGTGGAATTTAAAAAGCAAAACAAATGAGCAAGGGGAGGAAAAGAGTGAGAGAGAGACCCACACAGAGACAGAGAGGCAAACCAAGAAACAGACTCTTAACTGTAGAGAACAAACTAATGGCTACCAGACGGCGGGTGAGTGTAGAGATGTGTGAAATAGGTGATGGAGATTAAGGAGTGCACTTGTGATGAACACTGGGTGTTGTATGGAAATATTGCACTGTATGTTAGTTACTGTATGTTAACTAACTGGAATTTAAATGAAAACTTAAAAACACAACAAAAAAGATTATAAAAATATCATCTGTTTAAGAAATGATAAAATATAAAATTAATAAAAATTGACTTGTTTAAAGTCATACAAAGTCTAAACTTAGCACCCAATAGAAATGAAACATTGGTTTGCATACTTTCACAGTCCTAACATTAATGACTAAGTGATCCATAGATTTTAGTTGTAACTTTTAATTCGAAAGTGGAAGTGAGAAAGATTTCATGAAGAAAAGTCAGATGGCATGAAGGAAAAAAGATGGGAATGATTTATCCAAATATGTACGAGTGATTAGAAATGTAAAAAATGTTGAATGATGATTTGGATTAGAGTTAATATAATTTAGATATAATAGATATTAGTCTCTCCATTGATAAAACTGGAGGATTTCATTCTGTGATTTATCTGCCAGTTTTGAAATACTCTATCTCAAAAAGCTTTTGTGAAATGATATCTCAAATCTAGGCATAAGATTTTTTTTTAATTTCCTTGCATAAAAAGTATAAGGGAAGGTTGCAAAAACATTAGGTAGCAAACTATAATTTATGGCAACCTTCAGAAATTCTCTCTAGATTTTGGATAACTTTCTTTTAAGGAGTTCTGATTTGTGTGTGTGTGTGTCTGTGTGTATGTGTGTGTGTGTGTACTTGGAGCCTATGTGGAGAAATCTTGGGTGACTTTTTTTTTCTGTATAGTCCTTGGGACTTCCTCTATAGAATATTTGGAATTATAGAAGTATCCTAAAGCTAGGCAACCTATATGAAGATGGAAACCATTAGAAACTGCCTTGGGGGCATCTCTAGTCATGAATGGTTAAAAGAGAATTGAAAATTTCAACAACCTCTATTAGAAGCCCCATGATTTCTAAAGAGGTCAGAATATTAATAAATGAAATAAATGATTGATGTAGGTCCTAAGGTGATGTTAAAAAAATAACAGATTCAATATATCTTTGACCAACTCTCCCCAGGTATAAAAGGAAGAAACAGATAGAATTCAGACCACAGACAAAAGTTGGAATCTTAATAAAAATAAGACAAAATTCTCCACAACTATCTATGAGTTTTGATATACACTGATATGTGAGAGGCTAATCCCTGCTTGTTCCTCCTGGTCCATTCTTCAGTCTGACCCTCCCAGCATATAACATGCATACCCTTGCACTGTACTTTATGACCCCGATGTTTATGCACTGTGTCAACCAGGCTCTCTTTCCTTGTGGCTTCTTATTGGTTCAGGCAATGTGAAACATCAGCAGAATATTAAAAGGTAAAAGAAATGGAGAGTTATGATATTTATTTCCCTTGTTTTTACTTGCTAAGACACATGTTGTCATGCTGTTTCTCTTAAGGTCAAGTTCTTCTTGGGTGGCCCTCTTAAACAGGACAAATCTTTGTGTGCTGATAACCAGCTGTATGTTCCATCAAACTTAGGCATGGAAGTAGCTTCAAGTTGTAGTTAGCACAGGATGCTTCACTATCCTTTAATCCTATCTATCCCTCTGTAAACAGTTACTTTATTAACTCTCTTCAAACCCCTTTCAATGGTGTCATCAGTTTTCTGACATGGTTCTGACCAAAACACATTCAGTAAGTGGTCATATGATCATTGTTAGATGTGAGTAGGGTTAGTATTGGGCTGAAAATTTCATATTTATTGCAAAAGGTGTCTCCCAACAAGAGTTAATGTGAATAAATACAAATATTTGTAAAATTCAGTTGTTTATGTTATTTTGGTATGGAAAATATCTCCTTTACTTCAGAATTCATGTGTAGTATGCTCATAACTTAAATGACTCTAGTTAGAAAATGTTATGGAGTGTATATCCTGGTTAACTTAGAGATTGCTTTTCTGAAGTAGGAAGTGGCACTTAGGGTCTAAAGGGGCACTCAGAAATAGTATCAGTTTTTGAACTACAGGAAGATAAGAAGTTGTGGAATTTTTCAGGGAGCACTAGATGTGACTGTTCCAGTATTTCATAGTTCCACACGTCCCAATTCACTGTTCCTTTGGGGAATACAATAATTCATCCATTGTTGTCAAGTCCTGGAAGACTAGTAAGCCTGGAGCTTTTGATTTAAATATTATAGAATTAAGTGCTTATGTGAGAAAACAGACCTATGGATAAATAGATGGTAAAATGCATAATAGCTACAGCATATAATTACTTAGTATATAATCACCTCTGTGGTTGTTATAGGCCAAACAATAGTAGACAAGTGAGGTGTACATTAAGCACAGACTGTGTTATTCAGAGTCCTGAAACTCCGAATGCACTCACCAAGGAAAGAGATTCACATGTTATTCATTGTCAAAGAAACTACGAATAAATTCCTATTCCCTGAAGATCCAGTCTCCAACAATGAGAAATGCTGTGGGAATGGTGCTTTCATAGATCTAGTGTAGTGACAACTCTATACCCTACAGCTATTTAATGGCTATTTTACATTTTCTTCAGTAAAACCAAACCAACATTTTTTTCTTCCTGTAATATTATTTTAAATTCTGATTCATAGTTGGGATTTCAGGGCTGATATTGATGCTTATGATGATAGCTGCTCTGTCAGACAGAGTCTAAAGTGAACCCCAGGGTCCCTTCCTTTTGGTATGGACAGAACCTATGATCTGCTTCTAACCAGTATAATTTAGCAAAGATGATAGGAGTCCACTCCCCAATTACGATGTTTTGTATAATATTCCATCTTGCTATCAGAGTAGTGCTAGAGTTTTAAAGAAGCAAAGTGCCGGACTGTGAGGGGTCATGTGGAGAAAGACGTGAGGCAAGGGACTTGAGGCAGCATTCAGGAGCTCAGAGGAGCCTCTAGCCAATAGGCAACAAGAAGTTGGAGCCTTGCTCTTATGGTCACAAGGAAATGAATTCTACCAACAACCTGAGTAAACTAACTGGAAGGTGGATTCATCACTAGTAGAGCCTGCAGATGAGAGTTAGGCCTGTCTGATGTATTGACTACATTCTTTCAAGGATCCAGATAAGCAGTGCCTGTTCTTATCCCTAAAACTGTGAGAGAATGAATATATATTGTATTAAGCAACTGAGTTTTTGGTAATTTGTTACAAAGGAGAGGAAATTAATTCACTTGGCCAATGCATACTTGGTACATAAGCAGTGACTAAATGCCATGAGCCAAAAATTGTTTACTCTATTTGAGAAGACTATAAGAGAGAAAAATCCATGTACTCAAAGAAGTTATGGTGGATGATTTTAATACATGTGGATTAAAAAACAACAAACAGGTAAGATGCTTTTCTTTCATGCATAGATACAGGGAAATTATTTACAATGTTAAATGACAGCTCTACTTTAAGTGGATATGAGAACAGAGCAGATTTATCCAATAACATTGGAATTTTTATTTAGCTCCTTTAGTTAAAGTCTGATTCTACATGCATGTATTTTTGCCGTTTTGACATCTGGGATAAGAGATCACCATTATCTATCATGTGAGGATGTATATCCTTGCCATTTCATCCTGTAACATCAGGTAGAAGAGTGAACTTTATACAGTTTCACAAAATTCAGGATACTAATAGAAAATCAGTGACTTGCTTTTGTTCAGGGACCTTATTAACCTTCTCTGAACAGTTCCAATTTTAGTATTTTGTTGCTGGAGTGAGCACTTGCTTTGTTTTTGCATTCACTAGCCACTAGCCTACTTTGCCAAACATCTATATCAAATTTCTATCAGAGAGTTGCTCACTGTCTTAGATGAAGTTTTCAGCAAAGTTTTTTGAGTGTCTGAATTTCTTGAATGAAATAGGTGAACAAAACAAATCATACTAACTGGGTGAGAAAGAAAGGGAATTAAAGAGAAGGATGCAGATAATACAGATAATGCAGATAATCAAATGAATTAAAATTCATTTTAAGAAGGTATACACAATAGCGTTTGAAAGCCTTTGCCACTTCTTTTTGTTTGTTTGCTTGCATATTTTCAATTTCTGAGGCTTTAGGTAACAAAAGAGTGGCTAAACCCTGATATATGATAAAAAGCCTCTGCAACAATAATTAATATAAAGGGGCATTGACACGAGAATTAATCTTGGAAACCATTCTCAAGGTGATGGGGGAAATAAATGTGCCGTGGGAGTGCCCCATAGTGCTGTACCATCATTGCTGTTTTCTATCATTGATCATTGATGATAGCAAAGAAGTGATCGCTCACAAGACAGAGCTAATAATAGTCTTCAAATATGGAAGGATCTTTACTCACTTCTATGTTTGGTAACCATCCATGTCAAATGAGTAATGAGTTTTTTACTGCCCCACAGGGCACAAGCAACAAGCCTCCTTTTCTTCTTTTCCCTGCTGCATTATAGATGGTATTGGAGGCCAGTTAATTTGCTATCCTGAAATCGTTCCTTTGGATACTGATTTTTTCCCCCAGATGTAAATATGTGGCTGTAAGAGATTATCCAAGTATTAGTAGTATTGTATATATGGGTACTGTAGACAGGACCAATTCTACACTGAGCCAGATACTCAAAGTGACATTACAATTCAGGGAGTCCTTAGCTGTATCAGGCCTGATACAGGGAGGTGTCCACTGTGTTTTTTCATAGTGTAGTGAAGGTGCCATTGTCAGCATTAGTTCCATTACTGGGGTCCCACTAAATCAACCCTCCTTCCCATCACAAAAAGATACTCAAGGCACTTTAGTTATATGAAATTGTCAAGGTGCAAGCCACAGCACCTAGGTAACATGGTTCTTGTCAGGTGCACCTAACAGTTTAACCGGCCTCACAGAGACTGAGCACTCAGGACTTTCTTCACCCCTGAACTCTGCTGCTACACTTTTGCTCTCTTAATGCCTGCTGATCCTCATAATCAGTAGTTTTGTTGCAGATAATGAACATTTTTCTATAGCAAGTAAATTGTAAGCTTTGCATAAGATTCACAGGGAAACAATAACTCTCTTTCAAAATAAAGAGGTAGCCATGCAAAATAAACAACTGTTTGGTCCATTATCATTACCTCATTTCTTCCTGGAGGCATTTATTTGAGTTTCATAAGCAAAGTTGATATTGTAAATAAAACTTTCTTGTAATCCCAAGATAACACTTAGGTCTCACAATCTAGATGGAAACACGCTTATGTTGTACAATTTTGATTCCTCCTTTTGTATAAGACTCCAATAATAACATCCCTGTTTCTAATCATGTCCTTAAAAAAAACCATTTAATAGCTCACTTTTTCCCTCTGAACTTTTCTCTGTATTAAATCCAGTCTTACAAAAGCATAAAGGATACCTATGTGATTACCTAAAATAAATAAGATCATAATCAATCCAAAAGAAAACATTGTAATCGTCCAGAAATTCCTTAGCAGGAATACTCCAAAGAGGAAATAAGTGTGTTTATCTATGATAATAACAATACAGCTGCCTAGCAATCAAGTTAGCTTTACTGTCATCTTTATCAAGCAGCGTGTTTACACTGGAGACAATCTGAGGAAAGAAAAATCTGTATTGTGATAGCAGTACAATGAAAGTGCATTTCTAAATGCCTTCAGCCTCTTGTTTATGAAGCACAATGATGATAACTTAAAACATAGTATTTAGATAGGCTTGGATTATTAAAGTTTCAAAAATGGTATAATATATTTAAGGCTCAATCATTTTAACTTTTTTCCAAAATCACTTTTTCAACATATTCTAAATATATATATATACATATATATATATATATATATGATATATAGGATATATATATATATTATATATATATAATATAGATTATTTCATTGAAAAGAGGGAATTATCTTGTTATAGTCTCTGTGTGCCTGCTTTGTATAGTCTCTGTGAACATGTAATTGTGTCTATCAGTATGTCTGTGCATGTGAGTGTACATGTGCGTATGAAGAAATAGAAAGAGAATTATTTCTTGATTTTACTCAACAGTATAATTATTTAGGACAATTTATCTTTAAAAAAAGATAAAACAGGTTGATTTTAGTGAAGTCAATTAGAAACAAACAAACAAAAAATATATATAAATATATTCAATTAAACTATTAACCAATCACATAAAAGCCTCATTTTTATTTTTTTCCCTAAAGAGGCTCAAGAAGCTGGTTTGCAATATGTAAGCAAAAGGACTATTCTGAGTGCCTTTATATATAATAATTATCCTCTTGTCCGACTTTAGACCACCTCAAATGAACCACAAATTGTGTACCATCAGCAGGAAAGCAGGGGCATAGAGAAAAGAAGATCTTTGGATTTTGTTAATGAGGAGAGAATTGCCAGTAAGTAGACAGAAATATAGGACTTATGACTTCTCACTGCTAAGCTATCATAAGAATACTGATGAACTGGATCTTAAAGGCACATACAGGAGGACTTGTGGAATTTGCTGTCACCTGGCCAAGTAGGAAAGAGTTGAAGATGTTTTTTTTTAATTATCAACAATGCCTTCCCATAGAACTTACTCAAGGCACAACATTGAGTTGCTGAGACTAACTACTTACTTACCTTTCCAGCAATCCTTCCCAACCTTGGAACATAGCAATCACTTTTGCTCTCCCTCCTCTTTTCCAGTAAGCATTTTTCTCTACACCAACATAGATAAAATCACTGTGATTTTATATACTTCACCAATGATTGTATTGAAAATACTGTATTTCACTAAGAAAGACAGGGGTGTTTCACAATGTACATGAGCTGTGTAAAGAGTTCTGGATCTCAACTGCAAGTCTGTCCTTTTTCTATCTAGCTGAACCCAGTCATGTTATTCAGCTTTTCTGAGATTCATCTGCAAAGGAGGTAATCAGATATTCTTTACATGATTGATTTGAGAATTATCCGAGGAAACGTATGTAAAACCACTTTAGCCTAGTGCTATGAAAATAGAAGAGAGGTCCTAGTTTTATTCTAAGAGAGGAATGTAAGGCACCATACAGCAAATGGAGATTTTTATGAGACTGAAAACCTTGCTGTACTCCAAATGTAGAGCCATGAAGATGATGACTACAGCTTTTTTAAATGATAGGTTGATTCACCCCCCAAATAACTTTTGTAATGATAAAGTTGAATTACAAGTACAAACATCTGCAATGACCTTGCAGAGTTGTTTGTGTGGCTCATGGGCTTTTGGACAGGAACTTCTAGGTTGCTCCAAACCATGCCTCACAGACTAATGTAGACCACATTCCAAATACTTTCAGACTGAAGACCTGTTTAAGTGTGATAGTAACCCCTGAGTAGGTGGTATTATCCTTGTTTGAACATGAAGACATTAAGGCCCAGAGAGATTAAGTGGATCTTCATGGCAATGTTGGGATTTTGCCCAATATTTTGGAGTCAGAATCAGTGGGAACTTTCTACTGTACCATCATTGAATTCTGCACTATAGTTATGAAAAATAATGGATGGTAGACTGCTAGTAATAACTTGATACGTAATGGATTATAAATATAATCCAAAATCTTTTCTCCAAGATACTTCAACCGTTAGGAAGAAACCTTATATTGTGATGATCAATGACTAACACCTTATAGCCACTAAAAAACCAATGAACAACAGCAACGACCATAAACTAAAAGCACACTTCTCAAGTACTGCTAAAAAGGAATTTTTACTTATTTATATCATTATGCCAATACAAAGGACATTATCTTGCTGAATCTTGATGATTTATGCATTGGGACAAAAAAATGTCAATTCTACAAGGTTCTTTGGTAAATCTGTACATTATGATTGAGATCAGTACCACTATTAACCTTTCCATTGCCTGCAAATAGCAATTACAGAATAACAATAGGATAAATCTGAGGCTTTGTGTCCCTGAATGCAGGACTAATTTGAACTGTTCTGACTGTAAATTTGAATTATTTAACATATATTTTCTGTAAATTAGAAATGCATTTTAATAACTTGCTTCACCTCTCTAAATGTATGATTTTCCCTTTTTTAGAAGTCAAGTCATTTCAAGAGTAGAGCAAATTTAGAATACTCCTAAGAAAACTTGAAACAAATCAAGAAACAATTTCTTCATTTAAGCATTGCTTAAATTGAACAAAAAGCAGGATTCTTAGAAACATCCCATAATTATACAATATCTAGAATTTTTTCTTCAATAAGATAAAAATATTCAATGCTTATATTTTAAAGCCATTTAAGTTCTAACTTCAAGAAACTAAATGGTCAAATAAGCAGAAAACATTTAAAATGAAACTTTTTCCCCCTATCTTTTACCATTTACTCTTTTCTGTTTCCCTTTTTCCTCAAGCACAAACCTTTGGCATCAATGGCATATCTTGTCTCTCTAACATCTACTCTTAATCTGTTCCAATATCTGCTCTTTATTCTTAATTTGTTCTATCTCAAATTCCATTCTTCCAAATGGAGACAATTGAAGCATGGAATATATGCAATCTTTTTTCTTTTCTTTTCTTTTCTTTTCTTTTCTTTTCTTTTCTTTTCTTTTCTTTTCTTTTCTTTTCTTCTCTCTCTCTCTCTCTCTCTCTCTCTCTCTCTCTCTCTTTCTTCTTATGGTGATCTACTTTTCTTCTTAGTATGTGCAATTCTCCTCCTACTCATTTGCTTTCTTTTTGACCATCATTCCACCTCTTCTCCTTCTTAATCCATTATTAACATTATTAACTGAAGCTTCTTCCCCTCAACATCCCAACACATTTCATTTCAATGTTAGGGGTAGGTCTCAAATTACCAAAACTCTCTGGTACTGTCATGGCTCTATGTGAGGTGGTTTGGGGAATCACATCAATCACTCATTGACCTATTCTATTGACAAGCAAGAGGTAAAGATAAGACAAGTATACCAATGCATATTTTGTAAAACAAATAGCTTGTAAAAATTCACTGAGTGGATTCATAATCACTCTTATAAAAACATGCCCATGTTTGGGCTTGAAATTTTTCCCCATCTGTAATGCCTTTATGTCTGCCTACCATATACGGAAAATTCAGGTGGGGTTTTTAAGTTTCCAAATAATCTCAAAGTGTTAAAAGTTTACTTTTATTCCTCATACTCTATAATAAAATTGTTCATACTTTTCTAAAAAAAACTACAACCCAGAGTAGTAAAAAATACTGTTAAAATTATAAAACAAACAAAAAGTTTGAAAGTCAGGCAAAACACACACACACACACACACACACACACACACACACACACACAAAACAAAACAGCATGCTTTAAATCTTACTTGTTTAGATCCCACGGCTATTTATTGGATGTCTACCTAAACAAAGAAAATATGTGACAATTAAAATGTTGTGAAAATGATGCTATTAAAATACAGTTACCGAGATGATGCATGTTTATATTACATAGGTAGTGAAAAATATCAAATTAAAAAAAAACAGATTAGTTATATTTTGGCATTTACTTTCATATTCATGGTTGTAAAGAGCAATTGAAAATATTCCTTTTAAAAAAAAAGGAACAGAACAGGGGTGCCTGGGTGGCTCAGTCATTAAGCATCTGTCTTCAGCTTAGGTCATAATCCCAGGGTCCTGGGATCAAGCTGCATCAGGCTCCCTTGTCAGCGGTGAGCCTGCTCCTTCCTCTCCCACTCCCCCTGCTTGTGTTCCCTCTCTCCTGTGTCTCTCTCTGTCAAATAAATAAATAAAATCTTAAAAAAAAGAAAAGAAACAGAGCATGCTATGATTATTCTTGAAAGATGAATGATAACCTTAGAATATTAATTTAATATGCTTTGCTATCACAATTTTATATGAATAATATTAATAAGCATCTAATATTATTAAATTAAAAAACGAATTTCTTTCGGAAAATATGTGAAAAATTCTTACAAAATTTGCACTGTAAACTTTTGTTATGATTTAGTTATTTGGCAAACACACACAAAGTCCATTCAGTTGCTTTAACTAACATTACAACATCTCTAGAATACAAAATCTTCCAAAGTATGATTATAATGTGAAAAAAGAAAGAAAAATCTATATCTTAAAACTGGCCTGAGGAAAAGGGTAATTAAAATTTTAATTAAAATGCGGACATTTATTAGTAGTACATATACATTTTCAATTGGGGTTGAAAAACATAGAAGTGCATGAAAGTTTAATAGAGTTTCAGAAGTTTTGTGAGCCATTCTCAAAACTGGACAACTATGCTGGCATTTTTCCAATGATTTTCATCAAACCTGTAAGCCTATTTTTTTGTTTTTGTTATTGTTTGTTTTTCATTTTGTAAGAGTGAAATTGGAGAAAACAATTAGGAATCCATGTGAGTAGCTTAGGCAAGTGGAAATATTCATCCATTTCTGTAAATTTCTAAAAAATGCAAATGGATCTTGAGTAATATAAGGTCAATGATTATCTCTAGATGTGGGCAAGGAAGAGGGGAGGGGTATACATAAGGGCCATAAATAAACTTTTTGAGTTGATGGATATATTTGTTATCTTAATTGTTGTGATGGCTTTATAGGTATATAGGCATATACATATGTCAAAAATCATCAAATTGTATGCCTTATAATATACATGTACAGTATATTATGTGTTGACTACACCTTAATAAAGCTCCAAAGAAAGAAATGGAAGTATGTAAAATCTATACTTAATTTAGGGCATGAAATGTATGTTTAATCCATTAGAAAAATTAATGGAGTTGTTATTGTTGCAATTTTTGCTTTGAAAGATTATATGATTGGAAATAGAAATGAAATTCTTTAAAGAAGTTTGGACTACTGTACTGGCAATAGAGGTAAAAGTTGCTGGAATGATCGATGATAGAGTTAGTAGGTACAAAGAAAAGTCTTACTGATGTGAAGGTAGGGCAGAGTAAGGAATGAAGGATGATGGCCTGGTCTGTGGCTTTAGCAACGAAATGTATGGTGCTGCCTTTCCTGAGTTGATGAAGATTGGAAATATATTCAATTTGAGGAGAATAGAACGGAAATAAGAATCAAGAATAATCAATCAATTTTAGACATATTATTTGTGAAATGTCTATGAGACAACCAAATGAAAATTTTAAGTTGGGTAAATGTTTCTAGAACTCAGAGGAAAAGTTTGAGCTACACAAATAATTTTGAGCATTGCAGGCCTATAGATGAGTAAATGACTGCCACTGAATTGAGGCAAATGATGCTGAATAAGAATGGATAAAGGAACCTAGAGTCAGCATGCTCGAAGGCTTATCTTCTTGATTCTTATTTCCTTCCTCCTTCTTCCAAATAACCAGAACAGGGGTAAAAAAGAGCTCAATAAGTCAGAGGCTAATTTTTATGTTTCTCACACTCCTTTGAGGATACTTTCTGATTTTATATTTAAAAATGCACTCACAAAACCAATAATCACATCAAAAATGGGCAGAAGACATGAACAGACACTTCTCTAAAGAAGACATACAAATGGCTAACAGATACATGAAAAAATGTTCATCATCTTTAGCCATCAGGGAGATTCAAATCAAAACCACACTGAGATACCATCTTACACCAGTTAGAATGGCCAAAATCAACAGGACAGTAAACAACAAATGTTGGAAAGGGTGTGGGAAAAGGGGAATCCTCTTGCACTGTTGGTGGGATTGCAAGCTGGTGCAGCCACTTTGGAGAACAGTGTGGTGATTCCTCAAGAAACTAAAAATAGAGGGCACCTGGGGGGCTCAGTGGGTTAAAGCCTCTGCCTTCGGCTCAGGTCATGATCCCAGGGTCCTGGGATCGAGCCCCGCATCGGGCTGTCTGCTCAGCGGGGAGCCTGCTTCCCC
>CM053615.1:26975148-27011032 GCA_028646535.1 Procyon lotor
GACGAATATCCAACTTTTGTATCCACAAAGATGGGACTGGAAGAGATTATGCGGAATGAAATAAGTCAAGCAGAGAGGGTCAATTATCTTATGGTCTCACTTACATGCTTAAAATAAAGAAAAACATGGAGGGCATTGTGAGAAGGAAGGGAAGGGGGAATGGGGGGGAATCAGAGGGGAGATGAACCATGAGAGACCATGCGGACTCTGTACAACAAACTGAGGGTTTTGGAGGGGAGCGGGTGGGGGGTTGGGCGAGCCTGGTGGTGGGTATTGAGGAGGGCATGTATTGCATGGAGCACTGGGTGTGGTGCATGAACAATCAATCTTGTAACACTGAAAAAATAAAATAAACATATTTGGGGAAAAAAATCCACAGTGTAAGGGCGCCTGTGTGACTCAGTCTGTTAAGCAGCTGCCTTTGGCTCAGGTCATGATCCTGGAGTCCTGGGATGGAGCCCCATATCGGGCTCCCTGCTCAGTGGGGAGTCTTGCTTCTCCCTCTCCCTCTGCCTATAGCTCCCCTTGCTTGTGCTTTCTCTCTCTGTCAAATAAATAAATAAAATCTAAAAAATATGCAATGCAGATAGAAAACAAAAATAAAATATTTTAGTAAATTAATCTGCTTCCAGTTTAATCTTTGTGTGTGTCTTTATTTTTATTTATTTATTTTTATCATGTTCAGTTAGCCAACATATACTACATCATTAGTTTTTGAAGTAGTGTTCAATAACTTATTAGTTGTGTATAACACCCAGTGCTCAACACAACACATGCCTTCCTCAACACCTATCACCCAGTTATCCCATCTCCCCACCTTCTGCAACCCTCAGAAATTAACCTCAAAGGCTCTTGGATGTTATAGATGTTTATAGTCATCTCACCTAAAGAACATCTTTTAAATAATCTTTATATATCTTTTGTCACTTATATACTTTCTAAATCAAATTGGAAGTGAAGAATAGGTGCTTTGCTGAATTTCTTGAAAAGAAATCAAAATAATTTGCAGAACTTGAACATTTATTCTTTGCAGCATGTGGTTGGAATGCAGAAAAAACTGTGATATAATTTGCAGAAAGTAGTTGGAAATTCTGTACTGTGATGTTCTATAATCAACAACTCTAACATATTCACGTAGATTGATCATAGAAATAGAGTGAATAATTTTAGAATTATAGTTTATTATTATAAAAGGAAAATAAAACATAAGAATTTCATGGATTGGTATGGAATGGCATTCTTCAAAGTCATGCTCAGTTTAGGAATGATTCATTGTAGACTTGGTTTTGTTAGTTTCCATTTGTTTTGAGCATTGATGGGATGTTGAGGAGTCATGTAAACTTGCTAAATTTTTGTTTCTTCACCTGTAAAATGAAAATAATACAATACTTTCGAGGATTATAGTGAGAATAAGTCCTGTAAAGCACACAAAAATGCCTTCTACAGTGCAAGGTACTATAGACTGCCAAAATAACACCACTACAATAATAATAATGAGACATGACTAATGGTGGCACCTGATATTACACATAAGAAATATACAGTGGATTTAATTTGTGTACTATATTTAATTTCATTCTGAATTTTCTAAGTCATTAATAAGGCCTGGAAAGAAATAACACCAACTCTTCAGATATTAATGACAGAAAGTAAATGAAAGAAACACACATTTAAAAAAAAATCATGTGCACTGCTGACTGAATTTTTGGCCTACATAGTAAAAATAAGAAGTCTACTACCTGCTCACAGTGCCTTGCTTGGACTGAAACATACTTCTGAAATATGATCATTCTATCTCTCCCATCCCTCTCTTTATATTTAGTTACATTTCTAATTTTCTAATTAAAAATATTTTATTTATTCATTTGACAGAGAGCTAGAAAGCACAAGGAGGCAGAGCAGCAGGCAGAGAAACAGTGAGAAGTAGGCTCCCCACTGAGCAGGGAACCTGAGATGGGGCTCAATCTCAGGACCCTGGGATCATATCCTGAGCTGAAGGCAGCAACTTAACCGACTGAGACACCCAGGCACCCTTCTAATTTATTTTTTATTCTTTTCTTGACGCTGTGTGATATTGCCCAATTTTTCATTATCTCATCTTTGTTCAAGAATAAATCATTAATCATAATTTAATAGCTACTTAGTTTTAAATTTAATTTTATCAAAATAATACATATTTTCTTATTTACAAAGTAATTCAGTATTCACTCTTGAGAATGTACAAAAACATTGATGAAAAAACAGAAAACAAAAGTCAGTCATAATTCTTTCACCAAGAGACAACTCCTACTGGCTTTTTGGTATATAACCACTAGTCTGTTTTTATGTACAAATATATATTTTATAAGTTCAGTAATAGCATTTTGTTGCTCCTATTTTTACTTACTTTCCTATGAATATTTCTAAATAATAAGAGTTGTTTTTCCACAACGTTTTTAGGTACTGCATAGCTATTTTATATTTTAATTTTATAGATGAAACATAATTTGATAGACCCATCAAAAAGGCTGTTTTCAGTTCTTTTTTCTTGTATAAGCAGCCTTGTGATAAACATCCTCAAGGCTATATATTTGCATGAATCATGATTATTTCCTTAGGATGAATGCTGGACTAAGTCAACCCTGCATATCAAATTATAAATTTTATAATACCTACTGCCAAATTGCACATGAGAGTACGTCTTTCTTCATACTGAAGCTAATAGTAGATACTGTCATATTTGAATTTTATGCTTTTGCCAATTTGATATATAAAATTGCATCATTTATTGTTTTAATTATTTCTTTGGTTACCAAATGAGTTGCAAAAATTTGCATGTATTTGTATTTGTTAGTGTCAGAAATGCTGATTATAATTCATTGTTATCTATTATAGCACATTTTTGGTATAATCACTTAAATTAACTTCTTATATATTAAAATATTAACTAAAAACATAAAAAATTGACTAAAAAGACTAATGGTGACTTCTTGTTTCTAGGATTAACATATGCCAAGATTCATCTTAAAACCCAAGAGAAAGTTAAACAGATTTCTTCATTTACTGAGATAAAAAAGAGATTATAAGTAGATGAATGAATTTGAGTAAGTTTAGTTTTATGCTTCACTTTTATTACCCCATATTCATTCAAGTTTGAATCAAAGTTGAATTTATTTTATTGCTGCTTAGTCCCTTGCAAAAAATTTAGATTGTTACATCAATATATTTTTATTTGCTATTGTGTTGGTTATGTTTTACTTTCTCTTCTCTTGAAACTGAACTGAAACTAAATTTTTCTTGACATGTTACCCAAGTGGGAGGACTTATTGGTGTGGTGAAGGTTGGACAAAAGACAGCCTCCGATATCATTTTTGTGTAAGGTTTTCTCATTTATGGTTTGTCCCTTTGACTGGATAATCCACTCTCTATCATTGTATTTGTCACCTGCTGTGTTCCTTCCATCACTTTTTCAGGTTGTACTTCAGCTTTCCTGCACAGCTTTTGGTATATTTCATGAATCTTGTTCAACCCATTTACTACTCACACCCTCCACTATTCTAGATGAATTGACCAAATGTAACTATCAACCAGGATATAATTTGTTTTCTCTTGCTGATCATGTAGCATTTTTTGCCTGCAGTTAAGTAAACAATGACCCCTCAGACCACTAATAAACACTATATATTAATTAATTGAATTTAAATAAAATAAAATTTAAAATAAATAAACAACCTTAGTTATAAGAAGAGTTATTTGTCAATAGCTGTTATATAAACAATAAATCCTTATGGATGCATATGTATGGTACATATTGTTATTTCTTTTGTAGTCATCTAGGAATTTCAAAAATATTGACTGAGTTTAGGAAGCAATTTTTTTCTAAACTATTCTTGTAAATATTATGAGTTTTGGACTTTAGCATCAGTTTTATTTTGCAGGAAGATTATAGTGCAATATTAAGAGCTGATGTGGACATTCAACCAGATTAGTTTCCCTAATGACAGTTTTTTTTTTTTTAATTTTTTTTATTTGACACACAGAGAGAACACAAGTAGGCTGAGAGGCAGGCAGAGAGAGAGGGGGAAGCAGGCTCCCTGCTGAGCAGAGAGCCTGATGTAGGGCTTGATCCCAGGACCCTGAGATCACGACCTGAGCTGAAGGCAGAGGCTTTAGCCCACTGAGCCACCCAGGCGTCCTAATGAGTCTTTATACCATGTATTTGTATCTTGAAATCTTTAAGACTTAAACGTTCTCAGTACAATCAGAGTACATATGAAAAATCTTATCACATAAAATGGAGGTGGTGTGGGTAATACTTAGGAGTGAATAGCCCTGAAGGGAGAATAGAGTATTTGGCAATGGAAGCGTTTGAGTGCCTTCTAAGTACAGATTTCACTTATTTTACACTTTCTGTAAGATTTTCTTTGTCTAAATTACCCTTAAGATTTTATAATATGTTAATGAGTCATGACTTCCAAATTAAACATCATTTGGCTTATAGGAAGTTTCATCTTACATGAAATGATAGTAATATAAGCAAATCCCCCATGATAAAGAAAATATTACCCACATTCAGCTTCTTTACCGTCTACACCAGAATTCATTACTTTACTCAGTAATTCTTTGTGTGAAATCTCATCAAGCATTCATTGTATATGCAAACATATAGCCCACCATTGGATCTACTACTCCCTGATAAAGCATTTGCTACAGACTTTAAACCTGTACACGGAGTAATTGTACAAAACCTCCCCATAAAAATTGATGTTGGAGATCCCTTATCAAATCACTTTTTCCAACACATTCTTTTATTGAATATTCTAAATTTGTTTCCAAGAATTCCTCCATACTGACAAGATTATCAGACAATATTTGTTAGAGCTCACTAAATTATGTCTTCCATAATGTTATTATGCTCAGTATTTTTCAACTATCAATATTCTCATCACTCCATATACAAATAAATCACATAGCTAAAATTATACTAGTTTTACTTGACTTTCCATTTACTGTAGGTTATCCTCTTTCTCATATTTCATTTATCCTAAAACAAGAATAAATGTTACAGTTTGGAAAATAAATCTTCACTGAAACCTATAAAGTTAACCTTATAATGAAATCAGTGATAGTATAGTGTGGTATCATAGTCATTTGGTAAATAATACAAGACTGGTGATTAATAAAGTCTATTTATATACTAAAATTACTGTAATACTTTATTATCATCATTCTATTGACAAATATTTACTGTGTCTTCTCTAGAAAGGCACTCTGATAAGTGATATAAGGGACAGAGAGAAGTATCAGCCCTCGGGATACTGACAATCTGTCCATGATGTCTCATGCATTAATTACAAAAGGCAGAGATAGGGCATGCCAGCTGCATGGTATAGCTATTACATCTCATGAGATGAGATCATAGTCCTGTGGTGGTTAGGGAAATCTATCCAGGAGAGTTAGAACTTAAGCTGGGAGAGGCTTGAGATAGTATCAGGATTTCATTATGTTGAAAAAAAAGGAGGGATATAAGGGTGAGAGCATAAGCAAAGAATGTAAATGAGAGGCACAAGGTATACTGCAGAGCTGCTTCATCCAGTATGGTAGCCACTAGCTACACATAGCTTTTGAGCCCCTCAAATGTGGTTTGTCTGAATTGAGACATGTAATTTCAGAATCAGTATGACAAAAAGCAAAATATCCCATTATTATCAATTAGTTCATGTTGAAATAGTCATATTTGGGATATATTGGGTTAAATACAACAATGCTACTATGAAAATTATTTCTACCTGCTTGCTTTTACATTTTATGATGTGGCTACCAGAAAATTTAAATCACACACACAGCTCCCATTTGTGATTTGATTTGTATTTCTATTGGACAGCATCAAGTTACTGAGTGATTGTAAAGAGGCTGGGTTTATTACATGTGTATTTTTAAGGAAAATAATCAGACCTAAAAGTGCTGACTGGTTAGGAGAACCAGAGATTAGAGATACAGGGAATAATAACTATACAAAGGCCCATGTATGAGGGGACAGGGCTGAATAAAACAGGTGGCAAAGATGGAGAGAAGGCATGACAATAAATCGTTTTTTGTGTCTGATTACTTTTGCTCAAAAAATAGTTTTTCTATATTGTTCTTAGTTCCAGAGACATTATAAAAGAAGACTTTCAGAATAATCAATTCCAGTGACTAGGTATGAAGATAGAAAGAGGCAGAAATCAAATATGCCTAATATTGTAAATGGGGAAGACAGGGAGAATGATGATACAATCAGTAGAAGTGAGGAATTTGATGGGGGAACCTGTTTTGTTGAGGAGAGAAGTTTTTAAGCCCTGGAAGATACAGTAGCGGTGGAGTTCTGATGATGATTACTGTCTGGGTGAAAGGAAGAATGTGAAGAACAGGTGTATCATGAAGTCTGATAAAAGACTGTGGATCAAGGAATAAATGTACTTAAGACTCTGGTAAAATGGAAGTGGAATTCAAGGAGGAAATGGTCAAGTTGATGATAAAAATTAGATAACCATCTTAATAGAACTGAATGTTGATCTCAGGTGATGATATATATATATCTATAGATAGATAGATAGATAGATAGATAGATAGATATCTATATATTGATATCTATCTATATATATCGATATCTATCTATATATATCGATATCTATCTATCTATCTATCTATCTATAGTTGATAGTTCAAATGCAAAGCCAAGAACTGAATTGTGGAGAATACTGACATTTGGAGGTCGGAGAAAGACATTCTACAAAGATAAATTGATTAGTTATGGAAATAGGAACAAGATCATATAGCTTAAGGAATTAAACAATATCAAAGAAGAAGAACCAGAGAACTGGAGAAAATGTTATAAGAATTGTATAAAACAATGTTGATAGCATTTTACTAGTTAGCATCAAGATATTACTGGGCAGGAATATTATCAGGCAGGAATCTTCAACCATGAAACTAAGAAATGCCAGATTTTCCATGGTTCTTTCTGCTTTTGGATAACATGGTCCATACTTGGGCTTTTTTTCATATGCATTTGACCTTTTTCTCATTTTTGGTAAGCATACCTATGCCATAAAGTTTCTCCTGAACAATGTCAGATGTACTGTTTCCTGTAGCATTTAGTACCTGCATCCTCAACCACCACTTGTCACAGACTGCCTAATATCATCTTTTTTGTATATACTATTTCTTTTGACTCCAAAGCTATGTTTTTGTACCCCACCTGGCTTCTTCCCTAGGATTACCTTCACTGCATAAAATTTGTCATGCATAGAGGAAACAGCTGATAAAGAAAGATTCAGGTGTTATGTTCACAGGAATAGTTAATTTGGACTACTGAGAGTCACAATGTTCTCAAGAACCCATATGTCATTGGTTTTTCATTTTTCTGCCAGTTCATATCCTTTGTTTCTCTTTAGGGCCTTTACTACTGTTTGAGAGTGGAACCTTCATTCACGTACTCATTCAACAAGGTACTAAAACATTTAGAAGGTTATAAAATGAATTCAATATGCATCCTGCTTATCCTTGATTACAATTTACATACATATTTATATGTTTCTTTTCCATACTTGAATGTCAGATATTTGAGAAAAAGGACTGGTTATCATATACTTTGTCAATATTTGTATTCTTAAAACCTAGATGGTTCTTGGCATTGACTGCCAAATCACATTTGCTTAATGGATATATAAATCGATGGAAGTGTGAATTCCTTTCTGAAAGAGCTTACAGACTGAGCAGGGGAAACAAAATTTGAGCACAAATAAGCAGAGTACAAATAGGAAGGAAATGCCTGACCCAAGAATACTCAGGTAAAAAAAATATTAGAAGTTCAGTGGGAAAAATGTCTCACAGAAACAATGTGAGAAGAAAGCTCCTGAAGAAGCTGGCATTTGAGCAAGACTGGGGAGATAGAACTGTAAGGGTGAAAATGGGTCAGGTCACAGAAGGAAATAGTGCCTATTGGTCCTATATTAGGATTTTTATTCCCTTTTATTGATTAAGGAAAAACACCTACTTTCCATGGCAGGTTAGTTTTTATTTGAAATCCTGTGACCATTTTTCCTTTACAAAAAAAACCTTTTTTTTTTAAATTTTTTTTATTTTCCGTAAAAATTTCCTTACAATATGTAGCTGCACAGCCGAGTTTTATTTTAAGAACAATGGCATTTTTACCTCCTGCTTTGTGTGAGGGTCTGTGGGTTGGAGGAGATGAGAAAAGAGCTCCCAGCTGCCACAGCCCAACAAAACCCCTGAAAATGATGACTACATCCATTTCCACCCAATGCCATATTCTGAAAGTGATCCTTTTGAGATGAGGATTGCAAAAAGCTGCTGTTTCTCAAAAATTCAATTGCTTTTCATGATGCGGCCGTTGGTGTCTCTGTGCTGACACAGCTACCAGCATCGACACCAGCCTGCATCTGAACTATTAAAGATATTTCTCTCCCGACAATAAAAAGAGTGTTCTACAAACACTTGTTTGTACACGTGTACAAACACTTGTGTTGAATAAGCTGCAATGGACAAAATGGGCCGTCATGAAGTAAAGATGATTATGAGAAAGAGAAATAGAGACCTTGTGCATGCCCCCAGGGACTAGGCCATGCTGTCCACCTCTGGCTGATGCTCTGAAAAGATCTGCATAAATAGGGGTGGGTAAAGGGTATTAGAAAAAAAAATAGATGCAGTTGAAAGGAGGTGGCCTTTTCTGCATATATAATGTGCTATTGGGAAGAGCTCAGGTGTTCAGCCAAGGGTTGTGTCCCAGTTCCGCTTCTTACCAGGTTTTGTTGTTTTTATTTAACTTGCTAAGTTGCTTAACCTTTGCAAATTCAGTTTCCTGCAAATGACATGTGCATTAATTACTCCTCATTGTTACTTTGAGGGGATTGAGATAAAGTCTGTAAACCTAGCTGGTTCATAACAAATGTCAACATCTTATCTTCCAGCCTGCCTTTCTTTACCCTCTCCATCAAGTGCACAAGAGAAACCTCTGTGTAAGGACTTCTCAGACCAGTAGATTCACTTCACATTATTGAAATGTAGGCTGAATTATCTTTCACTGAGAAGATGGTGCTAATCACTCACCATCTGTAGTGCTCGTGCATGTACTTATCCGTTCCTAATGGAGATGCACTTGTATGCTAGGATGGGCAGATGTACTCTCTCCTGTTCTTCCTTGATCTTCATTTCTCTCTTGGCTCAGTTGGTATGATCCATAGACATGACATAAACCTGTGCTGTAATCAACTCAGTGTTTTCAGATGAAGGTTTTCCTTTCCCAAGGATATGAAAGTGTTGGAAACACCACATTTTATTGATAGAAAAGGCATGGAAGACATCTGATTCAAACTCTTTATACAGACTAGGAAATAGAGGCCTAGCTAACTCACCTAAAGCTTCAGGAAAGTTAATAGTTAGATTTGGGTAAGAACCCAGATTTCTGCTCTTCATCTAGAGAGTTTTCCTGAGCATTCCCATATCTCTTAAAGAGAAGCATCTTTCCAACTTTTTCAGAAGAACATACACCCATAGGAAGTCCAAATGTCACATTCAAGTTTAAGCACATGAAAATCTACAAAGGCACTGTTCTGATTGTGATTATCTTTCAGAAAATACTAGAGATAACCACTCAGAAGATCACTTTTTCCTTCTTTGGCAAGAATTCTGAATGCACTCTTGTTTAAACACATGTGGACATGCACACAAGCACGTTTGTACACACACACACACACACACACACACACACACACACACACACACACACACACACACCCCTATTCTCTCTGGGGATTAGTTGCCCAGGTGGTCTCGTTTAGTGACTGCACTATCTCTGGCATAAAATGCTGTGACTTTTTGCTGTTGGGACTGCAGCATGCAAACTGACTGGAGTCAGTTGTACCTGATTTTCTAAATTGCCTCTGCTATAACAATTCTTCCACTCAGTAATAAGCCATTGAAATCAAACAATAGGATTGATTACAGAGTCCTCACTCTGGGGAAATGCCATTAGTTTTACCTGAATAAAAACTGCAGAACAGGGCCCAATTTGGGGTCAGTAGTGTACAACATTCTCTAGAAAGCACAGTAAAAATAAGTTTGAAAAAAATTTAAACATTTTAGCCACAGGGATTATCAATCAAAATAATTTTATTTACAAGTCACATAGAAGAAAACATAAGGTAATGCTTATGTTAGTATTACTTGGTACAGGCCAGACTTGACAGAGCTCATATTTATTCAAGCTCAGCTCTTAGGATAGATATCAGGTGAATCCTGGAACCTCTGTAGCTCTGCTAGAAATCCATGTACAGAGTAAGCTTGAGATTTTCCAATTTCAAGCCACCGGTAACTAGTAGTTGAGAGATCTAGAGAGGAATCCTAGCTCTTTCTTAACTAGCTGGTTGATGTTGGACAAGTTATTTGACCTTTCTGAATCTCAGGTAAAACCTAAATTGGATTTAAAAAACCTACCTTATGGTTTCCCAAGATTGTTGTGAGGATCCAACAAAACCATCTACAAAAGTGACTTGAAACTGATTAGTACATTGCAGATATGAGGGATTATTCTTACTCTGGGTGGTCTTAGTTGCTATGCTTGTGCACAGTTCTAGAAGATATAAAGCTTAGCTGTTGGTGAGACTACCCTTCTTCTCCTGACCTAAACTCATAAACAGTGGCTGTAGTGTTCTCAGACTTTTGAAGTCAGGTAAATATATATTCACATCAGTCTCCAATTTACTTCTCCAGGGACAAGTTATCCGACTGTCAAGATTCATCTGTAAAATGGACATAGAAATAATACCTCACAGGACTGTTGTGAGAATCAAAAGGGAATATAATAGTGCGTGCAGTGTGTAGTGTAGGAGACATGAACATCATGCAATTAATGTTACTTTTTACTAGCAGATAGTAACTGGAACATGCAGAAATATTCACATGGTACCTTGCTTTTCTGAACCAAACAAGAACTATCAGTGCCTGAAGCAGTATGAAGTCTTGGCCAGAGTTATTCAGATATCTCTCCTCTCATAAGAGGAAAGTTTGAAGATCTGTGAAGACTGATGTGGCATTGAGCCCATGGGTCCTATTCCTTAGATGGTGAGTTTCTGGAGTCTGATATTAGAATTTTTTTGCATCTCACCAATATTAATATTCATAATATCTAGTATAGAATCTGGCACATGGCCAGATGACCACTAAACACTTTTTTTTCCATGAAGGAGAAGAGAAATCTTTGGTTGCATAAGGACAAATAGGAATAAAAAATATGAGGGTTAATTCCTCTCGCTGAAACTAAGATTTCTCTTTCCTCTCTTTTTATCAAAATATTTACTTTAGAAACCTATAAATATAAGTTCTTTTCTCTGTCTCTTTCAAATGTATCTTTTTAGGAACTTTAGACTTTTTATGAACATTGTGACCTAGGAATGTCTTTCTCAAGAACCAGTCATCTCTTGGAAATATAAGGATCAAAAGAGGTTGTGTCTCCATTGCCCATTTTCTGTGGGAAGGTAAGGGCTAAAATTTGGTGGGCCCCTTGATCCAAGTTCTCAAACTCCTTGTTGTAAAGATGTGAGTTTTTACTTCATCCCAGAACTCCATTTGGATAAAGTCAATTAACTAACATAGATAGTTGCCTCAAGTACCAAGGTAAATTTAAAATGTAATGATATAGGACCAGTGATGCTGTCTAGACCTCTTAGTTGAGGACAAGTTATTATTTTTTTTATCCTGGAAACATATACGTAATGGGATGTTATTTGCCTGGCCATACCAAAGGTTGAGATTTCTTTCTGTCTTTGCAATCTCCTCGTGGATGGGTTGTGATGAATAACGTATTCTAGTTTAATGACTATTTAATAATAAGTGTGTTTTCTTTCTCTATTACCTTTTTGAGGAGGATTTCTGTGTTGGGATAAGATTTTTTGTTTTTTAATTATATTTCCCCAGCTTTTTAAGCAGAGCATCATGTGTCCCAATGTAAATGGTATCTGATGACTATGGACATAAATGCTGACCTGTAGAAATTCTTAGCAACCTGACACTGCTCTGCTCTATATTAGAAATAAGCTGCATTTCCTAGAATCTTTCATTTAGAAGCTGCCTTGGCTTTTATTATTGCATTGGGAATAGACAACACTGGAGTTCCTGGCCCTTCTATCTGAAATAGAGACTGTTGAACAGATAAATGAGAAACATTGAGAAGGTATGAACAATTCTTACCCTTCCTGAGGTGAAGACTAATGAAAGTCGTATAAATGTAAGTGTTCTTAACTACTTCTTTGTATAATTATAAACATTCAACATATATGTCTACTTCTTTTAAAATTTAATTAGATTATTCTTCAACTAAGTAAGATTTAAGAGTTTCAACTCCTTTATTCACTAGTAAAGATGATTTTTCTTTTGCTACATGAAGAAAACCTTGATTCACTAACTATACTTTCTTATTGGTCTCTGGATAGGATGCCTTTATTACCTGCAAGTTTTTCAGAAATTGAAAAAAAAAATGCTTGGCAGTTAACATGGAATATGGGGACTTCTTGAGCCATTTCTAAGCAATGAAATAACTAATTAATGCTCTGATAAGTAAAGGGAGGATTTAAGACAGCTTACCCAAATAAAATAAGTGAAGATATTGAGGTAAAAGGAAAATAATTGTTAAAAAGAATAAGTGGTTAATATATAGCTGAGAATAACCAAAGAGAAATAATTTTTAAATGTAATATAAAATCCTGGATGATATTATGTACTAGAGAAAAAATAGGTAAAAACTAAGGAAATCTGAATAAAGTATAAACTTTAGTTAATAATAATATACCAACAGAAGTTCATTAATTGTAGTCTAATTAAATTTACCATTCTAGGAGCCTGGGTGGCTCTGTCGTTTAAACATCTGCCTTCGGCTCAGGTTGTGATCGCTGGGTCCTGGGATTGAGTCCCATATCTCCATATTGGGCTCCCTGATCAGCGGGGAGTCTGCTTTTCCTTCTCCTATTGCCCCTCCTCATGTGTTCTCTCCCTCAAATAAATACATAAAATGTTAAAAAAAATGCACCATTCTAACATTAATAATAAAGGAAACTGAGTGTGAGGTATAAGGGACTCTCTTGGGGGTGGGAGGGTAGAGCTTTGACAAAAACCCCAGGTGAAAATCTTAAAATGTCTTATTTGTTTATGTTTGTTTGTTTGTTTGTTTTGTTCCTAGTCCCAGCAAAGTGTATACTGAATGAAAATTCTGTTTAATATTTTCCCTTACTCTTCTCCTGTTAGTCCCCATTTCCCACCTCTTTCCCACCCGTCCCTCCCATACACACTCCATTCTGTTTAGAGAGTCCCATGCCTCTTGGTTGAGTTTGGCCAAGGTTTGAGAAGAATAAAGCATAGAGCCTAAGCCAACATATTAAGCCATTAAGTATTTTCTCATACTTCAAAGAACTGGGATGCTTCCAACTGTCCTTAAAAATGAAAGTTAAATTGGTTTGAACATGAAGGCACAAAGACTTCTGCTCCCACAAGGCAATCTGCAAGACTGTGTACTGGGTTAAAAATAAAATCTCATCTACACAATGGTAAGTCCTTTTAATAAATATTAATATCAGGAAGTAAATCATTCTGTGATTTGTACTTGGCATTCAATCTACACCAAGTCCAAACTAGAGATCATAAGAATGTGTATCTCAGGATAAAATGAGCCCAAACTGTTGGAGTTGGAAAGGATCTTGGAGACTATTTAGTCAAATAGTTTGATTTTTATGGGTGAGTAAACTGAAGCCCAGGGAGGATACCTGGTTTGTCAAAACTCCTCCAGCTTGTACATTTAGATGTCACTTTTCCCCAAAAAGAATATGAGGAAAAACTATAATAGAATGAAAAATTTATATGTATAGCCTGTGCTAGTGAATTTGACCTTAATGACTCAACCATTATGGTTAACTTCTCCAGGGAGAACTTTTCAGAAATACTAAGCTTTATAAACATGTTAGATGGGAGGGCTAGTTTACTCAAGGATGTAACATGCTTACATGTTATAACTTCAGGGCTCAGAATAGGGTTCCCTGATCTCAGCTGAACTCTAAGATTTCTTCACCAGGCAACATCAATTTTATTCCATAATTAAGGACTTACGATAAAATATCCTTTGGAATGATCCTGTCTCTCCCTTCTTGAAAAGACTTGTCAAGTGGTAGACTGAAGCTTACTAACAAAACCAGCCAGAGAGAAATCCAAAGATGATTGGAGGATTAAGCATTTAAAACTTAGGAGTGGAGCGAGTTTCCTTTTTACCAGGGCCAATATCTTAGAGATCTGATTTCAGGGCACCTTAGGGACACAGTGAAAGCCAGCACTGATAACTGGCTGACAATTCAAGCCAAGAACTTCAGGGGCAGATGCATGTGGCAGTGCAGGTGTATGTGGCAGTGCAACTGGGTTAAGCTGTGTAACCTTGGAAAAATCAATTAATTTTTCTAAGTCTCAGTTTTATCATCTTTGAAATATGAATAACTTAGCCAGTAGAGGATTCAAGCTAATAAAATGTATAACAAGATGGAAAACCCTAGCAAATGCTAAATATATTTTTCTTCTTTTCCTTCCTCTATCTCCACTTCCTATGTCATGTCTGGATACAAAATCTTTGAGGACACATAATATTTCCAAATAGCCTCAGGATGTAGGGTGAATAAGAGATTAAAAAAAAAAAAAAGGAGCATGACTAGGAAGATAGGAGGAAGGTGACAAGGCTCTGTACATGTGAAAGCAGGCAATGAGGCAAGAGAGGAGATGGCTAGCTGGGGATTCTCCAGAGATCAGTTTGTGCTAGGCTGCCTGGTCTATCACTTTTCCATACTCCCAGCTGCATTTCTTTTATTTTCTTCAGTAAATTCCCTTCCACTCTACTTTTAAACAATCCCAAATAGAAACAATAGGATCCCGACAGAACTGAATGTGTGCAAAATTACTGCAATTCTTTAACTTGGACTAATTCAATGTTTGTTCAACGTATATGATAGCTATTATTTTTTATCTGAACAAATTTTCCCTAACAAGAAATGTTTTTGAGTCTCTACCGAGTGCTGTATACTTTTAGGAGTTTTGTTACAATATTTTCATGAGTATTACTTGCAAATAGTACAGGGAGATAATGGTAAGAATCTTCTTCCTCTCCCCAAATATTAAAGTAGAAAATAAGAAATTAAGGTAAAGTTGCTTTCTGAGAGTTAAACTGCATTATAAAATAAACATTAAGAATCTAAGTACAGCTATACAAATTCTATGCAATGAACTATATAAATGTGTAGGCCTACAAAGCTATACCTTAAAAAGGCAGAATGTCCTCCCAGCTAAAATCTAGCCTGGAACACAATCAAAGTTAGTTACCTATCTGGAGAAAATATGTCAACAGGAAGGAGTGTTAGTTAGCAATAGAAACGCAGGATGCTGGGAAACAAACATTGGTAGTAAATGAACTCCTACCCCACTTAACGAGTAGGCTTCTTGATCTCCCAATCCAGATATCAAATCCATTCTGAAGCCCTAATCCTGCAGGGAAGGTAGGTGCTCTCAGAGTGCTCATCTGGATAACTCTTACCATGTAATCTAGGAGTCCACAAACTAAGGCCTGTGGGAATCCAGTTACCAGCCTTTTTTTTTGTAAATGAAGTTTTTTGGAACCCAGCCATGGCCATCAGCTTGTGTATTATCTGTGGCTGTTTTCTGCTACAACAGCAAAGCTGAGTGATCACAGTTATGGCTGAAACTGCATGATCCACAAAGCTGAAAATATTTACTATCTGGCCCTTTCCTGAAAATGTCTGCTGACCCCTGATAATTCAGCCCACTTGCCTTGACTTCATGTTAACCAAACCACCTTTCGATTCGATATTTGTTTGTTTACTCTTGCACATCGTTTGTACTGGGAGAGTGAGAACTTGCAGAACAGGAATAAGTCCCTCTGTCGAAAGTTCTTTTTATCTGTTAAGATTGATTCTCTGGATAGACTACTGTTTCCATATCTCTCCTCAAAGCTACTAGACTGCCCTGGTGCCCACCTTCAAAGTGTTGTCACTTGGGTTTGTATGGAGGTCAGCCCTTCTTCTCTAGCCAACTTGGGACTTAACAGTGTATGTTCTTTTTTTTTTTTTTTTTTTTTTTTTCTGACAGCATTTTTCTAATTCCTACATTTACAGATGAGGAAGCTAGAATTCAGATTTAAAGGAAGAAGTCAAATGTTTATTAAGTTTCTACTCTGTGCTAGACTCACAGCTGTTTTCCTATGTAATGCCATTCAATCTTCACAAGTCCACCTAAGAAATATAAAACTCAAGTGTATACCTTCACAGATGTGAACTTGGAGACTTAGAAAGGGTTTGGCTACATTAATTTGTTGGCAAAAGGACCTGAAAGCAGGTCCTCAGGCTTGAATACTTTACTCTATGGTTTTTCCACACGACCTATACTGCCTGACAGAGTCTTCTGATGCCAGGCTTAAGAAAGCAACACCATATGCCTTGGTCTCTTCCTCCCACCGAGGTGTATTGTTGTTCTTTAACAAGCATGGATTAAGTTAGAAAATTCTAGAGATTTTAAAGGTGTAAAATTTTAAAACAAATCCTGAACATTTATACTGGAGTATAGAATCTTAGCCAGCTACTTTACATATTCAACCATGCTCTTGCATAAAGAGATTGGTGCCACCACGGCCTGATGTTCATAAATAACAGTTCCTGAAATTTTTTTTTTCAAAACTGGTTTTGTACTTGAAGCGATTTAAATGTTGTATTTTGAATTCATTGCAGCAAGAACATATTTTAGAATTTCTAAAAGCTGAACAGAATGGAAGGTTATCTATAACATAAGCATAATCACAGTCATAATATCTGTTTAAAATAAAACACTGAAAAGAATTAAATGTTCCCTTCAAGCCAAATTCAAAGAAATTTTGACATAAAATAGATTGCAAACTTGTAGTTAATGTTGCTTGCTGAGACCCATTCTTTAGGAGTTCAGAACCTCTGAAAAGCTCTCAGTTATTATTATTAATTTTTTTTTAGTGCTAAAGGAAACCAGCCTTTAGAAATAGACTGGGTCCCACCTTCTCACACATTGGCTGTGCACTGCCCTGATTTTGATTTGTAGAAGTTCTACCTTAGTCTACTTCTTGTCTTCTTATCCATATTGAGAACTCTTAGGTGACAAAGGGCATCTCCATAACACTTCATGAACAGCTAGGCATAGGGTAGGTCTTTCATAAATATATTTGCCAATGCATATTACTGTTAGGAGACTTTAACAAGTATATCATAGGTGTGAATATATATGGAAATATTAAAAAAAAAAAAACCTCTTATCTGTAATCAATTCATTTTCCTGAATTTCTTCCCTGACTCTAAAATGTATGAAGTTATTCTAGGTCTCCTTAGTCTTGTCAGAAAAGGGACAGTATATTTCTCAGAAGCCTATTGGTGTGACAGAAATCGATTTCTCCTGGGTGGAGCATGAAAGAAGAGTATACTGGCTTGCATAACCAAACTGCATGTACAAGCTATGGGTGAATAGACCCAGAGTCTCAAACATCATTAGGATCTCTTCACATTTCCTACCTGGCTCTTTCCTATGCAGATGGTTTTAGTTTCTCAGCTGGTTGTTTCTGTGCAGCTGGAATCAGAACTTCAGGTACCTCAAGGTTTCATCCTTACTGCCTCATAACTAAAGAGGAACAAGAATTCCTCCCTGCTAGTTTTAATTAGGGAAATCTTGGGGGGGGGTTGTGTGTGTGGATGGGTTCTGGTAAGATCAAATGAATATCTATGGACCATCCACTGTGGCTGAGAGGTTGGTACTAGGATAACGGTAACTGGAATCATGTACCAGAGAGCAGCAGGCTAGTGAGATACTTGGAGTTTAAGAGATGTGGGTTCCCTAAGGGGTTGGAGATGAGGTAACCAGAGCAGGGAGAAAAGATATGCTGGGTGGTCAAAACAGCAGGTGCCAGATGCAAAGTTAGCCACACTGAAGACTTATTTTTCCTCTAGAGAAAACACTAGGCCCTTAATGATTCCTTTAGCCTCCTCAGCATCTGGACCTCCTTCCCTCTTTTAGGGAATCATGAATCTCATTAGCCTTATGGTGGAAGGCACAAGCCATTTTCTAATACCCATTTTTTGGAGAAGTTGAAAATGTCAAATACCTGGATTTCCAGCCTCCTATGTAACTAAGGTTCAGGAAAGCAAGCTAGACACAGCGAATGTCCCAGACTTTGAGCTGAGAATTAATGACAGCAATATTCAGTTCTCTAACAGTATCCAGTCTGGGGCAGCTGCTGTGGTGGAAGGCAGCAATAGCAGTGTCCAACCGGAAGCAGAACTGCAGTTGGAATTTGAAGGTGATCTTGCCTGTTATGCAAATTCATTTTCTCCTGAATATCTCTGAGCTGGTTCTCTAGCCCTCCTGGTGATTCTATTAATTACCAGTAACTTTACAACAAATTGTAAATTTGTAAAAATTCTCTGCTTAATCAATCTAGAGTTAGTTTCTGTGACAAGCAACTAAGCTCCAGAAAACTCATGTATTTTAGTATCCTAGGATCAGAAAATTCTGACAGCTCCCTTTGTTGTTGAGAAACTTAATTACTTTCTCTCTCCTCTAAAAAGTTTTGATTAGCATTTTGCCCTATATTAAGTGTAGCTTGTTTTTAATACTTGATATTACTTACATCAATCAATATTAAATAATTCCAAAAGCATATTTGATAATCTATGCTATCCACCAGCTGGTACATGTCATCATTAAAGTTCAAATTTCTCTTGGATTTCATTATCGAGATGCCCTCAAGGTCACCATAACCTTCTCTGTTTTTCTCCTCCAGTTCTACTAAGGTAAAAATGCCAGGAAATGGTACACTTTCAACTAAACTCTCAGGTGGAACATGCCATCCTTCTGTTTAAAGAAAAATGGTCTGATTCTAAGTGCCTCAGAAGCCAAAAGAAAAATAAGCAAGCAGAACAACTAAAACTGCAGTGATACACTTTTAATACATAGCTAGTATTTAATTCAAATAAGAGGAACTATTCTCATTCGCAAGTCTGACATATTTGTGGTATAATTGTGTACCTTAAGTTGCTACAAACAACAACGAAGATTAAAAAGTTGCTTTTAATATGACAACTTGAGTTCCAGTTTGATTTTATAGTTCTAGGTGGAAAAGAAAATTTTGAGTGAAGCTACTAAGGAATGACAGGAAACTATTGCTAAGGCTAAATACCATCTGAAAATCTACAACATATCACCAAAAGATTTATTAATTTATCTTCTCTCTACGCAAACAAAGCATTTGGAAAGTGAACACAGACACAGGGTTGCTAAGGATAGATGTCAATGACCCCTACAAGTGGCCCATTTTCATCTGCCACAAATATTTAAACACAATGCTTGGCTCAGTCCTGTTGGGGACACTTATAGCAAACAGGGTGCTACATGATTTTTCACTGCCTCCCAGCAGTACATGGACTGTAGGTGTGTTCAGTCTCTCATTTTGTGAGCACTGACTGGTTTAGGTACAGCTGTCTCTTCTAAGGCATGGCCATGTGTAAAACGAATGATGGTCTAACTTAATAATCATAACAGTGTTAAATACATGGTACACTTTAGAGAAGTAGATCTTAACTTGGAATTTATTAGGAACTATCAAGTCCTTACATACTGACCATACTAGGAACTTAAGGCATTTTCCACAGAAGGAGAATATACATTTAAATTAAAGCATTTTAATTAAAACATTTTATCCTAGCTTCTTCTCTTTTGCTTTTTAATATTAGTTTTAGTGGGAGCTAATCACCTTTTAGAAGGAATGACAAGTCCTCTCAAGCCCGGAGAATACCAATGAAATATTTACTTTGAGTATATTGTCATATTAGCTTATTAATAAACATTACCCAAGATAACACGAGTCAGATCATTTTCTGAGAAGTACGTAGGACAATGATTTTGCTTTTAAAGCAAAATCAAGATAGTCAACAGAAACAAGAAACAAATGAATCAAGTTGAGACTCTTGATGATAGAAAGTCAGTCAAGTCATTCAGAAAAACAATGCCAAAGAAACATGATTGTCATTTTCAGCTAAAGAACTAGACATGTTCTGTTACAGTCCAAATTAAGAACATGAAATACACTCTACTACCCCAGGGATTTTGAAGCACTTAGATGAATCACAAGAGACATATGGGAGCTTATTAAAGGAAGGTGAATTTATGAGTACCCAGGGGGGTTGCTAGAAATCAGAGCTTTAAAAAAAATAAAAGGCTTCAGGGGTCAGCCATCTTGATTGGAGGATGCTCTTCATCCTCCTTAAAAATAATCTGTTTTGATTTAGCATTTCTCAGCTATCTCATTGCTGGAGTATTGACCATTAATGCAAATTTTTAAGTTGTAAATGTGTTGGGGTGGGAGTAGATGGAGGGTGGTGATTTGATTGCTTTTGATCGGCACACAATAAAAGCCACTGGAGGGAAAGACCACAGCGAAGCCTGCTTCTGTGGTTTCACCTGACTTTATGGTCACAGTTGAAGTGGCACAAGCAAGTATAGCCCGTCGTTGGTCCTCTGCTATGGAAGCTATGTGTAAGCTGAGCTTTGAATGACACATTATTTCCTCTGTGCACCCCAATCTATTTTCTGCCTGACTAAGCTTATAAAACTCTGCATAAATTCTCTCTCTCAGCCTGTTCCATAATCCTATGAACACATTGTCTTCCTGTTCATTCCTTCAGCCAGCAAGTACCAGCTGTTGGGTCCTAGAAACGTTTTATGTTAAAGAAAAAAAAATAGAGGATCAGAAAGCTGTAAAAACTGAAAATGCTTGAGTTATGCAGATGTTTTAAGGTGGTGAATATTTGACCTGAATAAAGGAAATGATTAGGCTTCCATCAATCATATATTGACATACACTTTGCTGAGATCAGTTTATCCAGACATTCCTTAGTTGCCTCAGTTCTGCATAGTCTATTAACTAAGCCAGTTTTGTTTGTTGTGTGCTAAAGAAAGGATAAAGTCTGAGTTTAAAAATATGAACAAAGGTATAAGCATCTTAACATAGTACTCACACTATTTTTATTTAAAAACGCCACAAACTTTATTATCTATATTGTTCGGTTTCAAAAGGAAAGCCAAAGTGATAATGCCTCTCTAATTAATTGAATGCACACATCACGCCTCAAATATACAGGAAGACTGGTTGCTATAATTAGAAGTTATAAGAAGACATAGTTTATATTAAGTTATAGCTAATTACTTAACTAAAATGCCAGTCTTTTGCTATTCTACAAGGAAAAACATCCAATAATATGTAATTTTTAAAAAGATTTTATTTATTTATTTGACAGAGAGAGAGAGATCACAAGTAGGCAGAGAGGCAGGCAGAGAGAGGAGGAAGCAGACTCCCTGCTGAGCAGAGAGCCAGGATGCGGGCTCCATCCCAGGATTGGGGCTTGATCCCAGGACTCTGGGATCATGACCTGAGCTGAAAGCAGAAGCTTTAACCCACTGAGCCACCCAGGCACCCTCAATAATATATAATTTGAACATTAGGTCAGAAAGGGAGATGTGGCGATTATAATGTGAATTTTTTTTAAGAAATATTGGTGGCTGTTACTGAGGACTGAATAAACACTGTTTCCATTTGGAGACTTAATTGAGGATATATCTGGAAAAAAAAAAACTCAATTCACACTCCAAGTAGTTTGGATAGAACATTTAAGCACATTCTATTACTCATGTCTTTTTATTAATTTTATGGATAATTTTTAGGGGAATTGAAAACTAATCAAATAGATGGTAATAGTCTGTAATAGGGATTATAAAACTTTTTCTTTAATGGACTACATAATAAATATTTTAGACTTTGCAGGATGCTGAGATCTCTTCTGCATCTATGCAGACAACATTATAGCTGTAGTGGGAAACCAGGCACAGACAGTCTGGAAAACATAAGCTTGGTTGTGTTTCAGTAAAATCATTAACATCGCCTCCACTCAAATGAAACTCAAAGACCCTAAGACTTTGAGATTGGAAACAGCCTAGTCCCCAGCATCCTGGGCATTAGAAATAACTATGTGAAGTTACCTTGAAAGGAATGCTTCCCATATCACTTCCCATTTTGATCTCAGAGTTAGCAAGGTATGCTGAGAGATTTTGCAATGGGAAGGCAGTCACACTGACCAGGAAGCAGGAGACATGGCAGCCCCCTCTCTCCATCATTTAGCAGCCATGAGCACTGGTGCAATTCATTGCCTCACTAAGCCTTGTTTTCCTCACTTCCAAAAACTACAAAAAATTATTTCCTGACATAGGAGGGAGAAATTTGAAACTCATACCGCATTTGAAAACTTCCTCCCTTCAAGTTTCTCCTGAGGTAAAGCAGTGTTCAATGAATCAATGAAACCATAGGATCATAACACTGACAGCCTGTTAGTATAATAGTTTCATTTTAGAAATGAAAGCAGTGACTCTAGAAATGCTGAATCATACAGTTAACAGAAAATGACAACACCTGGGCTTGAACTGCAGACTTTTTTCCCTTTTCTAATTTTACAACACTGTTTCCCAACACTCAAAGACACTGTTCCTACACACCAAGGATAACATGCTAACCATTTAAAAATACTAAAATAAAAATCACATCAATTACACATCATTCATGTAAAGGTACTACTATAATTTTTCCTAATGAAGAAGATGTAGCCTTCTGATTCCTAGATAGGGAATTTTTCCATGCCCTTATACAGTCTCTTAGCTCTCAAGGTCATTCTTTATAGATATTCAATAATTAACAAATACAAATAAGTAATAAATAAAATTTATTATAACAATATTATGAATTTATGAGGCATAATAGTTTTGTAGTTTTATTTGTCTTTAAGCATAAAGGGGATTTATTTAAAATAGGGCCCATTTTATTAAAAAGGATGCTTTCAGTTTGACCGACATGCATTGCTTGAAATGTTTCATTATGCAATACAGCATGTTTATTCAGGTGAAAGTATGCAGAATATTGCATATCTCCAAACACATTGATCTAAATGCAAATGCAGTTAAATGTAAAATCCAACCTTACTGTCATTTGGTGTTACATTCTGCTATCAAAATTTAGAGTTGTTTTTTTTTCGTTTCTTTACAGAGAAATTCAGAAACCAATGGTAATTCTATGAAAGACTTATAAAAATAGAGGTAGAGCATTTGAAATTCATAATCTAAATCATTTAGAAAGCTTTTTTGCAGGTATAGAATATAAATTAATGTTTAATTTGTGACATAGTCATTAAAAAAAGAGATTTGATAGCTTCTAGAAGATATGACAATTATAGAGTGTTTAAATATAACAGAAAGGCAAGTGGCTTCAGGTCCTTATTTTACCCATTGGTAGGACTAACCAGTTTGTTTTCTATCAAATTCATTTAAACCAAATCGTTTTGGGACAAGGTGTACTCACTCAAAGATAACAAATCCTTTTTGTTTTCTAATCCTACCTAATCAAAATTTTATATTCTCAATATCATTGCTCTATTGCCACAAGACATAGTGAATCTAAAATAAATGTCATATTTGCAATCTGGGCATGGAAATTAAATGCAACTATCTCAACCCGAATACTGAAATCTGGTAAGGCTAAAAAATTTGTTTATGATCCTACTGGCAGAATGAATCCAAGATCAGAACCCATGTCTTTGGCGTCCTAATCTACTATTCATGGGGGTGTACTGAACACACAGCATAAAACTATAAAGGAGTCACAGGTTCCCACTAGGTAACTTTATGCTTCTTTAGAAAACTGCATTAACAATTTTATGCCACTGGAGGCATATGTTTCTTTCATGGCAATAAAAAATAATTTTATTAGTCTGAATGAAATAATATTGAAAAAGAATAGGGACATTTTAGCCAGCTTGCTGAATGTGCCTGCCATCTACCCACTGTCTGTAGCATTTATGAAAAAAAATAAATTTTATTAACTGAAAATTTCAGCTAAGTGTCCTTTGAAATAATTTTAGATGGTGAATGACATTTTACAATAGGAAAAAAATAACGTATCAAAAATATTTCTTATTTGCTAAGAGAGTAGACCTTAAATGTTCATATCACACACACACACACACACACACACACACACGGTAACTCTGTAAGATACTAATATGTTAGTTAATTATAATCATTTCAGAAGGTATGCATATTATCAACTAGTATACTCTAAGTATATATAATTTTATTTGTCAATTATTCCTCAAAGCTGGAAAAAAATTAAAAGATATTTCCTACAGAACAAGCTTTATGTTGTATATACATATGTAAAACCCAAACATATTGATTCTTGTTTCCCAAAAAATAGCATCGTGGGTTGAACATTTTGCAAAATGTTTGAATTTCAGAAATTTTGTAATATTTAACATAAATATAACCCAGTGGGTCAGATCATGAAATCTGGTCACAGAAGGCTCAAAGTCAAATTCTGCTTCTTTCACTTAGAACTGGTAGATGACAAGGGCAATTATGAAGCAATTCTTAGAAAATTCTAACCCATGTGCCTGCCATATTGTAAGTTCAGGAAAAAAATGCTAGTTATTTGGTGATGATGATGATGATGATGATGATGATGATGATGATGATGGCTACGACAACTATGATGAACTTAGTCAGTTTAGGCTGCTGTAGCAGAATACCATAACCCCATGGGCAGTATGTTTATACAACAAACATTTATTTCTCACAGTTCTGGAGGCTGGACAGCCCAAGACCAATTATCCAGGAGATTCGGTGTCTTGTGAGCACCTATTTCTGGTTCATAGATGGCTGTATTCTTGCTATGTTCTCACATGGCATAGAGCTAGAGAGCTCTCTGGAATCTCTTCCATGAAGCCTCTACTCTCAGGCCTTATTATTTCCCTAAAGTCCCACCTTCTAATATCAGCATATTGGAGGATTTTAACATATGAGCTTAGAAAGGACAAAAATATTCAGTCTGTCACAATGAAAATGATGATGATGATGCTGATGATAATGATGGTGGTAGTGGTGATAATGTCTGTTCTATACAACTAATCCATCCTGGTTGATTCAATGGGTTTGGAGAGTTGATGTGTTTAGAATATTTTGGCTATTGTGAGAAAGAAGACACGTATACAAAATTAATTCTTTTTTTTTTTTTTTTTTTTTGTGAATGAAAATTGAATGCCACTGAAAATGTTGATTAGCCTTCTAGGTAGATTAGGTTTAGAAAGTAATTCTAATGTATTCATGATGCAATCACTTTTTTATGGATTGAAACCAAGATATAACTGACTGGAGAGACTTTAAAAGGACATGAGAGGGGCGCCTACATGGCTCAGTGGGTTAAAGCCTCTGCTTTCATCTCAGGTCATGATCTCAAGTCCTGGGATTGAGCCATGCATTGGGCTCTCTGCTCAACAGGGAGCCTGCTTCCTCCTCTCTTTCTGCCTGCTTCTCTGCCTACTTGCGATCTCTCGTTCTCTGTCAAATAAATAAAAATATCTTTAAATAAATAAATCTTTAAATAAAAAAAATCTTTAAAAAAATAAAAGGACATGAGATTAGAAAGGACATTTGGCTAACTTCCTTATTAAGAAATCAATATTCTTCATACAATTAAGAATCAATTTGATAATATTATAAACAAGAAAGCAGATTTTTTCTTTTACTTTTTCCTTTTAAATTCAAAGTCAAATAATGATGACAATAATAAAGCTACTAGATCACATTGAGCACCCAGTACATGCTAAATGTCTCAGACATTGTGTGAAGAATTTAAAAATATCATCTCAATGGGTGAGCCTGCTGGTGAGTATTGAGGAGGTCATGTATTTCATGGAGCCCTGGGTGTGGTGCATGAACAATGAATCTTGGAACCCTGAAAAAATTAAATTAAATTAAAAAATAAAATAAAAGCATCATCTCAATTAATCTTCTACACCAATTCTATGAGAGTAGTCCTGTCATTATCGCAATTATACAAAATCGAAAATTGAGGCTGATAAGAGTTAAATCACATTCTAATTGTCATGAAACTAATAAATGAGAAATTCAATATATTGAAACAATTGTACCTCCTTCAATTTTGAAGAGTTTAGCCAAAAGGTATACCAAAGTATTTATAGGTAAATAGAAGAGATAGACTATGGAGGGTCACAGAAACCAAGGGAATTTACTATTTTTTAATTATAATCGGTACGTGTCTTTCTAAATAAATGCAATTTGAACTAGTAGATGTAAAATTATTATGACTTTTACCAGTAATCTTTTGTGACTCTTTCTGCATCTGGCCTTCATAACTAACTAGGTCATGCCTCATTACAAGTCCATGGAAAGAGTCTTTGCTATGGACAGGAACACAAGCCTGAGGATCTGATGGCATCTCCTGATGCTCTTTATCTCATCATTCCACAATCTTAATGAACTATGCTCCAAATCCATTTGGAGTTTGCTAATTATATTTAATTCCACTTAAACATATGTTTATCACTTAGATACTTATATATTTGTCATTGTTGCGTGATCTAGTAACTCAAAGGTAAATAAAAATATATCACAGCCCATGAAGAGAACATAGTCCTGCACGATAGACAGGAAAGAAAGTAGATGATTTTAAGATACCATTTTATATACTCTGCTACAATTGTGCAAGGCAATACAAAGAAGGAGGCTAACAAGTGTCCTGAAAGAAATGATCCTTAAGCTGAATCTCAATATATGATCATGTAGCTGCATTTAAAAATGATATGCAACCCCAAGTATTCATCAAAAAAAAAAAAACCAGGAAAATTGAGGATTTGACAGTATCAATTGTTTCCAAGTGCCAGGACCTGTCAAATATTATTGGTGACAGTGAATACCACTACAACCATTTTGAAGAGCAGTTTGGCAACATCTAATAAAATTGTAATGAAAATATGTGACAATAATCTTTCCTAGGTCTATAGCTAGACAAACTTTCACTTAAGTGAAAAAAATGTATATAAGAAAAAATGTATTAAAATATTCAGTACAGCACTTTTTTATAGAAGCCTTAAGTTAGAGAAATATCCATGTTCATCAATAGGTATATAGATAAAAATATGACATGGCCATACCGTGAAACATAATACTCAAATTCAAAGTGATGAAGTAGAAAAAACTATGTATCTTAATATTGACAAATATCAAAAACATAATGTTGAATAAGTCATTTGCCAAATGATAAATATGATATAATGATGTTTATGTGAAATTAAAACACAGCAATGTTATATAGTAATGGGTATATATGTATGTATATTCATGTATGTCTGTGTGTACATGAATAAAATTGTAAGAACGGACAATTTTATAGCAATAGTTGCCTCTAGGGAGGAGGAAGGGTAATAGGATGAAAACCAGAGTTTAAAGGAAACTTTGACATTACTTGTGATGTTTATATCCTCTATTAAAAAATAGACTAAGAATATTTATCTTATAGATAATTTTTCATGTTTTAAAACCCCAACTTGGGTTTACAAATATATCTCAAAATGAAATAAAATAAACAAAAGAATACAGTGATCCAAGAACAAGGTGGATAAACTATTAAAAAGAATTGAAGGGCGCCTGGGTGGCTCAGTCGTTAAGCATCTGTCTTTGGCTCAGTTCATGATCCCGGGGTCTTGGGATCGAGCCCTGCATCTGGCTCCCTGCTCGGCAAGAGGCCTGCTTCTCCCGCTACCATTCCCTCTGCTTGTGTTCCCTCTCTCGCTGTGTTTCTCGCAGTCAAATAAATAAAATCTTTAAAAAAAAAAAAAAAGGAATTGAAGTTGGAAGGGAAGGTATCCAGACAGTGGGAATGATCTGGGGACCAAAACCACCATAGTGGTTTTGAAATAGGCTGTGGTGTTTAGAGAATACATGATTCACTACAATAGTGTGGAGTGTGAGGGAGGTAGGAAGTGGCAAGGGAAAAATATGACAGATATATAGACAGACTATGGAGGGCCTTACAGGTCAAGTTAAGGTACTTGGATTTTATCTGTAGGTGCTTAAAAGTCTTTGGAGGTTCCAAGAAGACAAATGATGATTACATAAGTGTTTATGGTAGATTACGCAGATTGCTTCAGGAATTATTTTGAAGGTATTCCTCCAGAGGAACATAAATAATAGGATATGTGTGTTTAAGTGTGTGTATAAGAGGAGAGAGGAAGGGTTATTTTTAGAGATTTTCTCACATGATTATGGGGGCTACAATTCCAAATCTGAAGAGTGTGCCATCAGGCTGGAAGCCAGCAAAGAATGCCACCAATGTTGCCAAGGCCTTCAGCATGGAGAGTCAGAAAAGAGCCAGTGCTGCCCTTCACATCTAAAGAGTATTCTTCCTAGGGGCACCTGGGTGGCTCAGTTGGTTAAGCAGCTGCCTTTGGCTCAGGTCATGATCTCAGGGTCCTGGGATCAAGCCCTATATTGGGCTCCCTGTTAGGCCAGGAGCCTGCTTCTCCCTCTTCCTCTGTCTGCTGCTCCCCCTACTTGTGCTCTCTCTCTCTGTCAAATAAATAAATAAAATATTAAAAAAAAAAAAAATAAAGACCATTCTTCCCGCTCAGGGGAGATCAAGTGGGTTTGTTGTTGTTGTTGTTCTATGCAGGCTCTCAACTGATTAGATAAGGCTCATCCACATTATAGGGGGCAATCTGTTTTACTCAAAGTCCACTTAATTTAAAAGTTAATCTCATGCAAAAAATCCTCATGGGAATGTCCAAATAATATTGATCAAATATCTGGGTGCTGGGGCCCAGCTAAATTGAAAAAATAAAGTTAACTATCCAAGAGTGAAATCACTAAAGTAGTTAAAAAAAAATAATTGCAATAATCCATGCTCCTAATTCAGAGCCTCAAAACATGATAAAGTACATACTTGTTAGTTTGAATTAATTCCACAGTAATTTAAAATATACAACAAATGTGTACGTATACATACATATACATACATGTCACGAAAGTTATGTGACACTCCATACATTCTCAGTGAGGGTTCATGAGTGTTATTCAGCAAAAATTATGCAGATTGTTTACTCTGCTGGGGTTTCTTCCTGTGCTATTTGTTTTGTGTTCTAGTTAACAGTTTGATCCAAAATGTCTGATAAAATGTACTAAGATATTGCCAGGTTATCACAAAGAAAGGCTAAATGTTAAGAGAACCAACTAGACATCAGTTGTTCTCTAGATCTATAGACCTCAATAATCGGAACAATCTGCCAAGAAGATAAAATCATCTGTTGAGTCCACCACTCTTTTGACTATAAGGGCTAACTATTCAAAGAATAACATATATGTGGGAGAATATGAAAATATGTTAATAAATTTGTATGATCAGAAGTATAATATGCCTCACCATAAGAAGTACAAAGATGACCTCAAACTCCATCCTTAAGTAAAGCAAAGTAGCCATAGACACATTTTGGAACAGTTATTATTGACCTAGAAGTTCAGATTCGGCAGCAACCTGCACAGCACAGACATTATGTTCATGAGATTGTTACCATGGTCATTTTCCATGTTCATTTCCCAGTTTCCTATCAGTGTGAATTAAATATCCTTTATAGGAGGGGCACCAAGGGACACAGTCAATTGGGTGTCTGACTCTTGATTTCAGCTCAGGTCATGATCTCAGGGTCATGGGATCAAGCCTTGGGTCAGGCTCACACTCAGTGCACAATCTTCTTTTCTCCCTCTTCCTTTGCTCCTCCCCCACCCCACTGCCCTCTCATAGATAGATAGATAGAGATAGATAGATAGACAGACAGACAATAGATAGATAAATAGGTAAAAATGTCCATTGTGGGAAATTTATGCCAATGAACATTTTTACCTCTTAAGAAGAGAGGTTTAAAGCTTCCAAGGACCGTTTTACTTCCTTAATGAGTAGTAATACTCCTGGGATTCTAGGCTGAATAAAGCTTATGCTTATAAAAAATTCAGTGACCCCCAATCTTCTTTACCACCATTGCCAAGTTTTCCATGTTTGAGGTAGAGCTGTTCACCATTGAATTTCATTCCTCATTATTTATTTGGCAATGCAAATGTATTTATTAAATCATGTTAATCATATCATCTGTTTTTATGAAAAAATTTCTAGTATGTATGCTAGAAATAAGAACAAAATATATGGGGGTGTCTGGGTGGCTCAGGCAGTTAAGTTTCCAACTCTTGATCTCAGCTAAGTTCTTGATATCAGGGTCATGATTTCAAGCCCTGCATTGGGTTCCATGCTGGGTGTGGAACCTACTAATAAATTTCAAGATGATGTTTCCACTGATTGTAATACTGACCTTTTGCAGAGGTTCTGTGTACATTGGCTCTACCATTTACTAACTTAGTGATCTTGGGTAGATCACTTATGCTTTTATATTCTCAACTTAATATTTTCTCTTTCTTCATAGGGTATCTGTTATATAGTATTTGTAATAATTAGATGTTCATGAAAATCTCTTGATAAACCTTAAATGGTTGTGCAAATACAGTTAGCATTATGGGTGGTAATCTGATTACAGAAAACAGTATCACATATTCTAATATATAAAGATTTTTTTTTCTCAGTATGTCAATGAACAAGTTAAATGCATCCAAAGGGTTATTCTTCCAATGAGTTAAAAGTATTCTATTCTTCTAGGGACTATCGGTGTTGGCAATGCTTATACTTTTTTTCCCCCTCAGAATCAGAGTATATTTGAGCTGAAAAGGACCTTGGAGAACATCCAATTCAATGCCCTTAATTCTCCCTCCCCCATCTTACCATAATGTAAAATTTAATGTGAACATAAAATAAAACTTTCTACATGGTTTAAATGGATTTCACTTCAGAAACTATATGTTAAAATGGATTTCATTTCCATGAGGATAGAAATGAAGCCTGAAATTTTAGATTCAAGAATAAGAATTAAACTTCCTAGGGGATTTTTTTGGTAAGTGAAGAATGAAAAGGATTAAAATAGAAAGTTGTTGGGTATTTTTGACATGTTACCATAATAATGTTCGACAAAGTGTACATGTAAAAAGGATGTACGGTCATTATCAAAAACATCTGAACGGTGTGAGGGTAAGCGAAACTACAGAGAATGTGGAGGGTATCATTGAAATTCTAAATTCTCTGTTATCTATAAGCTAGTTGTTTATAAAGTAAATGCTTAATTCCAACCTTTTCTCACTGACACCAAGCATGCTATTTCATATAGTTATACCAGGTATGTGCAAAGAATTGAAAATAATTATAATATTAGCCAAAGTAAGACATGATTAGGGGTACACATATTTTGTAAAAATTAAGCATAGGCTGTATTCTTGAGGCAAAAGTTAATGGCTTCTATTATTTATGTCCTCCTTTATTGTAAGATTTCCTAGCATTTACAAAGATTGCAATTCCATAATATTTACAGACTATCCTAAAATGGAGTTATAGAAAAAAAAAATCCTAGCACTTTTTTTCATAGTGCTTCTCAGACATATATCATTTACCTTATCATGTTTGGAAAGATAAATACTGCAAATAAATACATACTTAAATCTTGAAAACAGAAAATAAAGAGTGAGTAAGGCTTGAATTTATAATGAGTGGGTTTTGTTGTTGTTGTTGTTGTTGTTAGCAATATGCTCTATGGTGGATTCACTTCACTCATCAACTAAAAGAACTGAATTAAAGGGGTGCCTGGGTGGCTCAGTGGGTGAAAGCCTCTGCCTTCAGCTCAGGTTATGATCTCAGGGTCCTGGGATGGAGCCCCGCATTGGGCTCTCTGTTCAACAGGGAGCCTGCTTCCTCTTCTCTCTCTGCCTACTTGTGATCTCTCTCCTCTCTGTCAAATAAATAAATAAAATCTTAAAAAAAAATAAATATAAGAACTGAATTAGAATAAAGCAGTATCCTTTGCAATGTTATGGTTCACAAACCTTAAAAAAAAAAAGTGAGCTTCTGTTTTGGTTCTGATTGGTGTGAATTTACTTGCATTGGACTGGCCAAATCTCTAAGATATAGCTTTAAAAATAATCTCTATATGATACTGTAGGTCAGAGAAATATTGTAAATAGTGTTCCTTTATGCAAGGAGAGAGGAAATTGATGTTAGAGGAGTGTGAAAGAACAAGTCATGAAGGAATAAATGACATGTTGGCTTTGAAAAAAGAACACTGCTTCCTAGCAAGATGAAGAAAAAGAGGGAAGAATGAGGAAGACTACATGGTACTTTTATAGTGGAGATCTAGATGCACACCCAAAACATTTTCTTTTGGAGCAGAGGAGATTTGACAGAACTTAGGCCAGAGAACTTTAATCTTCTCAGTAAAAGATGAGTCTTATGCTTAGGAAAAAGAAATGGAGAAAAACTTGTTGGTCCTAGGAGTGTTGAAACAGTTTGCAACCATGGCTGTGAGGTACTAAACATGGAGAAAATATAAGGAGAGTAGAAAGCATTCTGGGGAGGAATGAGGACCCAGTTGAGGTTAGAAATCAGTGAGACAGTATGTTTGCAGTAGTCAAAGAGGAAAGAAAAGACACAGAGCAGGTAGCTCATGTTCAGCAGACAGCCAGCTACAATTTCCTAATGTGGGCAACATTGAAATAATCCATTACTATTTTGATTATTGTGCCTACTGGTCTGGATGTCTGTTTCCTTCCCAAGATTAAGAAAGTTTTCAGCTATTATTTCTTCAAATAACTTCTGTTTCCTTTTCTCTCTCTTCTCCTTCTGGGATCCCTACAATGCAAAAGTTATTATGCTTGATGGTGTCACAGAGTTCCTTTAACCTATTCTTATTTTTATTACTCTTTTATTTTTTCCTATTTGTTGTTCTGCTTGGTTGTTTTCTATTACTCTGTCTTCCAGTAACTTCCAGTAACTAATCCATTCTTCAGCATCCCCTAATTTGCTACTGATCCGTGTGTGTGTGTGTGTGTGTGTGTGTGTGTGTGTGTGTGTTTGCGTGTATTGGTGAGATACCTGATGGGTTCTTTTTTATATTTTATATCTTTTCGTTGAAGATGTCACTGAGATCTTCTACTCTTTTCTCAAGTCCAGTGAGTACCCTTATGACCATTGCTTTGAATTATTTATTAGTCATATGTTTTGTCTCTGTTTCATTTAGCTCTTTCACTATGGTTTTATCCTGTTCTTTCATTGAGGAAATATTAGTTTGTCTCCTCATTTTGTGTAACTCTCTTTGGTTTTTTTTTTTTTTTTCCTATGTATTAGGATAGCCAGCAACATTTCCTGGTATCGAAAGCGGAGGTCCTGTGGCCCCCTGTAGCATAATGCCCCTGTTCACCAGAACCAGGCATTTCAAAGGTATCTCCTATGTGTGCTACATACACCCTACTTTTGTGGCTGAGCCACATTTGCCTTTAGTACAGTTTGCTGTAATAGGCATTTTGTCTGCTGTGTGCATATTGGGCAGGATTTAGTCCCTGTGTTGCTGAGGGGCCACTGTGGGGCCACTGTGGGCTTATGGTTGGGTGATGTTAACAGAACAGATATATGACCTCAGTCCATGTTTTAGGGCTGTGGTCACACAGACTGCAGGGTACTTTCCTTGTACTGTCCCCTGAGAAGCAGTTTGTTGGTGGGTGGGGCCAGCAGTGAAACCAGATGCATACCCCCAGGTCCTCTGCTGGGACTGAAGTTACAGTGGTCAGCAGGGTGCTCTCTCTACACACTTTTCCACACTTCATGTTCATGGATTGGAAGAACAAATATTGTTAAGATGTCTATACAACTCAAAGCAATATACAGATTCAATATAATCCCATCAAAACACCAACAGATTTTTTTTCACACACAAAAATTCACAAAAAATCACTAAAAATGCTATTTTAGTATTAGAAAAAATAATACTAAAATTTGTATGGAACCACAAAGAATTGAATAACCAAAACAATATTGAGAAAGAAGAACAAAACTGGAAGTATCACAGTAATCTGGTATTCTTGATTACAAGATATAAGACAAAACTTTAATAAACAAAACAATATGGTACTGGCACAAATGTAGACACATAGATCAATAGAGCAGAATACAATGTCCAGAAATCAACCCATACTCATATGGTCAACTAATCTACAACAAAGAAAGCAGGAATATAATGGGGGAAAATACAGTCTCTTCAATAAATGGTGCTAGGAATACCAGACGCAACATGCAAAAAACAAGAAGTGGACCATTTTCTTTCACCACACACAAAAATAAACTCAAGGGGGTTGAGTGAGCCTGGTGGTGGGTATTGAGGAGGGCACATATTGCATGGAGCACTGGGTGTGATGCATGAACAATTAATCTTGTAACACTGAAAAAAGAAAATAAATATATTTGGGGAAAAAGTGGATTAAAGGGGTGACTGGGTGGCTCAGTGGGTTAAAGCCTCTGCCTTCGGCTCAGGTCATGATCTCAGGGTCTTGGATCGAGCCCCGCATTGGGCTCTCTGCTCAGCAGGGAGCCTGCTTCCTCCTCTCTCTCTGCCTGCCTCTCTGCCTACTTGTGATCTCTCTCTCTGTGTCAAATAAATAAATAAAATCTTAAAAAAAAAGTGGATTAAAGATCTACATGTGAGAGCTGAAATCATAAAAATCCTAGAAGAAAATAGGCAGTAATTTCTTTGACACCAGCCATAGAAACATTTTTCTACATATGTCTCTTCAGGCAAGGAAAGCAAAAACAAAGTTAAACTATTGGGATTACACCAGAATTAAAAGTTCTAGCATAGTGAAGGAAACCGTCAATAAAATTAAAAAAAATAAACCTAATGAGTGAAGGGATACATTTCCAAATGATATACCCAATAAAGGGTAATATCTATAATGTAGAAAGAACTTATATAACTCAATACTTAAAAGAACTACAAACAAATAATCCAATTAAAAATGAGCAGAGCACCTGAATAGATACATTTTTTTCTTTTTTAAATAAATATTTTATTTATTTTTGAGAGAGAGAGAGAAAAAAAAGAGAGCACGAGACACTGACGAGAAGGAGGGTCAGAGGGAGAAGCAGACTCCCTGCAGGGCAGGAAGCCTGATTAGGTACTCGATCTTGCAACTCCAGGATCATGATCAGAGTCAAAGGCAGTTGCTTAATCAACTGAGCCAACCAGGCACCCTGAATAGTTTTCCAAAGAAGATAAACAAGCTTCCAGCAGATACATGGAAAGGTGCTCAACATCACTAACATAACTAATAGTTAGTGATGTAAAAAACAACGATACATTATCTCACACTTATCAAAATGACTAGAATCAAAAAGAGAAGAAATAACAATTGTTGGTGAGGATGTGGAGGAAAAGAAACCCTTGTACACTGTTGGTGGGAATGCAAGTCAGCAAAAATCATTCTGGAAAACAGTTTGGAAGATCCATAAAAATTAAAAATAGAATCACCATATGAACCAGTATTTACACTATTGAATATTTACCCCAAAAAAACTAAAATGCTAATTTGAAAAGTTATATGCATCCATATGTTTATAGCTATGTTATTTATAATAACCAAGATATGGAAGCAACCCAAGTGTCCATCAGTAGGTGAATGAATAGAGAAGATTTGGTATACATATAGACAATGGAGTGTTATAGAACCATAAAAATGAATGAGATCTTGCCATTTGCAATGACATGCATGGACCTAGAGAGTATAATGCTAAATGAAATTAATCATACATAGAAAGACAAATACCATATGATTTCACTCACACGAGGAAGTTAAGAAACAAAACAAATGAATAAGAAAAAAGAGACAAACCAAAAAGAGAGACTTAAATACAGAGAACAAACCAGTTGCCAGAGGAAAGGTGGCAGTAGAGAAATAGGTAGAGGAGACTAAGAATAGACTTATTGTGATGGGC
>CM053615.1:27011532-27068531 GCA_028646535.1 Procyon lotor
GAAATTAATCATACATAGAAAGACAAATACCATATGATTTCACTCACACGAGGAAGTTAAGAAACAAAACAAATGAATAAGAAAAAAGAGACAAACCAAAAAGAGAGACTTAAATACAGAGAACAAACCAGTTGCCAGAGGAAAGGTGGCAGTAGAGAAATAGGTAGAGGAGACTAAGAATAGACTTATTGTGATGGGCACTGAGGAATGTAGAGAAACGTTGAGTTATTATATTGAATATCTGGAACTAATATAACACCATATGTTAATTATACTACCTTTTTTAAGGGCTTTATTTATTTATTTGACAGGGAAAGACAGCTAGAGAGGGAACAGAAGCAGGGGGAGTGGGAGAGGGAGAAACAGGCTTCCTGCCAAGCAGGGAGCCCAATGCTAGGCTCCATCCCAGGACACTGGGATCATGACTTGAGCCTAAGCAGATGCCTAACGGTTGAGTCATCCAGGCACCCCATATACTTCAATAATAAAAAACAAGAAATAAATAACAAAAATATTATAATAAATGAAAAGTTGTCAGATACAGCTAGAATCACCCTTAGAAAAAAATCTTATATCTTTAAATGAATTTGTTAGAAAAGAATAAAAATTTGCAAATTAATGATCCTAGGGAGGTAGAAAAAAACCAGGAAGTTTTACAAAAGAATATGATGTAATTTTGTACATACAAATAAATGATGTCAGTTAATGATATCAAGATTATTGGATTTAAGATAAATATACAAAAATTAATTTTATCTCTAATAAATAAGAATTTAAATGATAAAGAATATCATAATATAATAAGGAAATAATATAATAAGGAAACTATGGGAAGCAATTTTAATTGCTAATAATAAATCCCATAAAAATATATAGGACCTTTATATATAAAGCTTAAGATATTTTTAAGTGAAATTATATAGTTAAATAAATGGAATAGTTACACTATGCTTATGAACTGGAAAATTCAATATTGTGAAAATGTCATTTTCCCTAAGCTGTTCTATAACTTATTTATTTATTTATTTATTTATTTATTTATTTATTTATTTATTTAAATTTATATATTTCAGAGAGAGAGAGCAGGGCAAGGAGCAGAGGAAGAGACACTAAAAGAAGACCCCATTCTGAGCACAGAGCCTGATCCACAGGGGCTGGATTCCATGATGCTGTGGTTATGATCTGAGCCAAAATCAAGAGTTGGATGTTCAATAAATTGAGCCACCCAGACATCTCAAGTTGTTTTATTAATTAAACACAATCCTGACAAAATATCAGTATTTGTTTGTTTGTATTGTTGGAACTTTACAAGTTGACATTAAAATTCATATGGAAATGCAATTGTCTAAAATAGCTAAATATTCTTAAAGAAGAATAATGAAGTTGGGGGACTTTTTCAGAAAGTAAGGGTTCTTTAAAAAAAAAAAAAGGTAAGGGTTCTTTTAATACTGTGTTAACTAAAACTGACATAGGTTCATGGATAGAAAAGTGACCTATGGAACATAGTAGAGGCCAATAAGGGACCCATGCATATAGAGATATTTGATCTATGACAAAGGTGTACAGTGGGTCAATGGAGAAAGGAAAGTCTTATATAAAACAATCATTTCCAGAAGAATTGTATGTCATATTAAAGACAAAATAAATCTAGGAAGGGGCACCTGGATGGCTCAGTGGGTTAAAGCCTCTGCCTTCAGCTCAGGTCATGATCTCAGTGTCCTGGGATCAAGCCCCACATTGGGCTCTCTGCTCGGCAGGGAGCCTGCTTCCCTCTCTCTCTCTGCCTGCCTCTCTGCCTACTTGTGATCTCTCTCTCTGTCAAATAACTAAATAATATCTTAAAAAAATAAAAAATAAATCTAGGAAATAATATATGAGGTAATTTCATTACCTTGAAGTTGAAGAGAAATTTCATAAAGACAAAATACAGAAAAAAAATATTTAAGTACATAAAAGATAGAAATAATCATATATAAAATATTTTAAAATAAATTAGACTTAATATGAATTACTGTTCACTGAAAGAAGAAAGTTGAAACTATAGGCTCAGAGAAAATATTTTTAGCAAATATAGCAAAGAATGTACAGATCTCCTAGAAATCATTAAGAAAAAGACAGCCAAATTAATAGAAAAAAATCCAATATATTTGAACAAGAAATTAAAAGAGGATACCCAAGTGGCCAATAAACACATGAAGAGGCACTAAATTTCATTATTAATCAGAGAAATCACAAAGAGAAACCTGACTCACTCATTATACTGGCAAAAGTTAGTGTCATTGACATATCAGGTGTTACAGATTTCAGTACGTGGGTGGAACAGTTTAAATGTCCATCAGCAATACAATGGAAAAAACAAATCACAGTATAGTCCTAGAATGGCATTCTATTCAGCAATACAAAGGAACAAACTCAGCTGTTTGCCACAGTGTGGAATCTCACAAACATAATGTTAAAAAAGAAGCCAAATACACAAGAATGCACACACTTATTAAAGTTTATATATAAAGTTCAAAATGAAGCCTAACTAAAATTTCCTGTTAGAAGTTAGGAAACTATACTTTCAAGAAGGAAAGCAAGAGTTAAAATTGAAAGAAGACAAAAGAAAGGCTTTTAGGGCAGGGCTATGTTCTATATCTTAATCAGGATAGTGATTACATGAGTTATTCACCTTATAAAAATTCCTTTAGCTGTGAATTGTTTCTTGCACTTTTCTAGATGCTTGTTATACTTCAACAACAACAACAGAAAGTTTTAAAAAAAGGACCTATGAATGAAATTTTTGACAGTATATTTCTTCTAAATACAAAACAACAAATTCTAATGTAATTTCCTATTTCCCTTGCAATTCACATTTTTGGACATGTAGCCTTTAGATTCTAGAATCCTGTTTAATAGTAACAACAAGCCAAAGAGTGTTCAGAAAAAGCATATATTACAATTCTCTGATTTCAGAGCAGTTACTCCAGAATGCCTTCCTCCTTTACCCTTTTGCTCATGGATAACCTGGGCCCACCAAAATTTGTAAGATGTCCCCAAAGGTCTTCATTAGTGCCTCAAAATATTAGTTTGACTACCCCTAAAGTGTATGTGAGAGCCATAGCAGAACACGATGAAGCCCAGCTCCATTAAAATGTAAATGAAAGTAGAGTACCAATTTATTAAATGAAAATCCTCTGATCTTTCACTGTAGCAAACAGCTGTTATTCTGTATCCTATCGAGGGCCTGGGGATCCAGTGACACCAGCAGGTCTGCCTCTGTGCATGTTCCTCTCAGCTGGTCAAATAAACGGCCCCTCTACCCTCCTGTAGAGAGGCAGGGCTGCTCCCAGTTGTCAAACTCAAATAATCCCCTTCAAACAGAATCCCTGGCAAGTTCAAAGAAAACATGCCAGATTCCAGTGTTTTTGGCGGATGATAGACACCAAGAGTCCACTGCAGGAGCAGAAACAAAAAGATGTCTTCCTATATGAACCTTTAACAAACCAAACATTATCAGAAATATCTCTCCCCATCCAATGACCTGTCCCCCAAAATCATCTCTAATTCCTAATGCTCTTTCATCTTTTCTACCCAATTTCATATTCCAATAGTTAAAGTTCAAGATTACTTAGTAGCATAAAAATTTGCTTATACTATTTTCTAACCATACAAATATATATATATAGTTTGAACACGGTATAATTAAATAATAAAAAGTAGGTGGGAATGCATGTCAAAACAAAACTTGGTCCTCATTCTCTAAATCAGGGAAAATATAAAAAAAAATATTAAACAACAGGGGTGCTTGGGTGGCTCAGTGGGTTAAAGCCTCTGCCTTCTGCTCAGGTCATGATCCCAGGGTCCTGGGATTGAGCCCCACATCAGGCTCTCTAATTAGTGGGGGGCCTACTTCTCTCCCCTCTCTCTCTGCCTGCCTCTCTGCCTACTTGTGATCTCTCTCTCTGTGTCAAATAAATAAATAAAATCTTTAAAAAATTAAACAACAGATAATGCATAAATACTACATAGACACTGATAAATTAGTAAGCAACTTACTATCCATAAACAACTAATATTGCTAATAATTCATCTGCATCCTTTGTGATTGATAGGAGCCATTTTTTTCAAGGTTTGGAAATATTTCTTAATCGTCTGTCAGTCACTACAATCTTTTCTTGTATCTCCATGTACTACTCCTACAGGAAGACTGTCATCTATCCGTATGTCTGTCTGTCTATTTAATTATGCTTAAGAAAATGTAGTCCAACATTTAGCTGATTTAGCAGGTAGGACTGAATGTATGTATGTTTCAATAGATGAATATTGCCAATAATGAGCTCAGCACAAGTGAATTAAAATGTCATGTAGATATCACCACAATTATTTATATTCATCGTTTGATTTCTGCCTTTATCCACAATGAATATATTGACTTGATTTTAATAGGCACCATGGGGCTTGTTTCCTAATCTCAGGCGGCTTTTTTTTTTTTTTTAATGTTATGTTAGTCACCATACTATATACTATATATACATACTATATATACATATATACATACTATATACTATATATATACTATATACATATATACGTATATGTATATACATACATATATACGTATATGTATATACATACATATACATACATATATACATATGTATATACATATATACATATATACTATATACATATATACATACTATATATACATACATATAACCATATGTTAGTCATCATTAGTTTTTGATGTAGTGTTCAGAGATTCAGTGTTTACGTATAACATCCAGCACTCCATGTCATATGTTCCCTCCTTAATACCCACCACCAGGCTCATCCCCTCCACTCCCTCCCTTCTAAAACCCTCAGTTTGTTTCTCAGAGTCCACAGTGTGTCATGGTTCCTCCCTCCCTCTGATTTCCCCCTCTTCACTTTTCCCTTCCAAGGCAACTCTTCAAGCTCAGGAATAAAAGATTTTGCATATATAACAAGAATGCTTTAAGTATAAATGTGATAACTTGCCACAAAGTATTTGAGTTCATTGGAGAAAAGGTACTGTGTATAAAAAATGTGATATTACAATGGTTATGAGTATCACATGGCGATCCTGAGCCTACCATTTTTCTGAACAGGAGGTCTCAGGATTTCCTTTCAATGGAATGCCACCTGGGACACCTAGATCCTTTGATAGTGCTACGGTAGAATACGCATTCAACTGAGAGTCAGGAGACCCCGATGTTTCTCATGGCTCTATTTCCAACTAACATATGGTAAGTTTTTATAAAACTCTTTACTTCTCTGTTACTCCATCAGGTATTTCATCTTTAAAATGAGATAGAACTAGGGCGCCTGGGTGGCTCAGTGGGTTAAAGCCTCTGCCTTCAGCTCAGGTCATGATCTCAGGGTCCTGGAATCGAGCCCCGCCATCGGGCTCTCTGCTCAGTGAGGAGCCTGCTTCCCCTCCTCTCTCTGCCTGCCTCTCTGCCTACTTGTGATCTCTCTCTCTCTCTCTCTCTCTCTGTCAAATAAATAAATAAAAAATCTTAAAAAAAAAATGAGATAGAACTAGACATTACATGAATTTGAAGTGACTTCCAGCTTTAGCATTCTGGAATTTTATGATTCTGTGTGACCATTCATACTTAAGAAGACAAGTAATTGTTTTTGAAAGTAAATAGCAAAATGGTGGTTTAGGAGTTAAGGTTCTCTCTTCACTGAAAAGCCTACTTCCATCAGGTAATTTGAATTTAGCTTTCAGGAGTGATTTTCAGAAGGATATGAGAAAAGCCTTCCCTTATCCTATCCAGGTTGGTTTCCAATTATTTCTGCCCACCATCATATGTACTTTCTTTAACTCACTATATATAATCTGTAAGTATATATATATATTTTTAATATATATATACTCACTATATAATATTGAGTTATATTTAATATATATATACTCTATATACACTATTTAATATATATATACTCACTATAATCTGTAAGTATATATATTTATATTTATATATTTATATATATAAATATATTTACATATAATATATATATATACATATATTTTAAGATTTGTCTTCTCAAAAAGGATGTAGGCTATCTTGTTTAACCACTGAATCTTTAGTGCCCAGAGCAAAACCTAGCCAATATTAGAACTCAAAAACATGTTGCGTGAGAAACTGAATGCATAGTATAACCATTTAACCAAAGATAGCATAAGGCTAGATCTGTTTAAGGAAAAGATGTTTAATGAATGCTAATGTAGGAAGACTTTGTTTTCCATAGACATGCCAAAAGGAAAGATGATGTGCAGGAATTAAACCAATAGAAAATATCTGGAAGATTTCCCAGTCTAAAACTCTTTTGTCAGGTCTCTAGAGATATGGCTTAAATATGATGAGGTTTTGCATTAATACAAGGAAAATAGTCCTCTATTTTATATAACATGGCTTTAATTTGATAGGTTTTATTAATCCCAGAGTAATTATTTTATTGACTGTGGCATGGTTTTAAAAAATATACAGGTGAGATGTGAATTTTCGCGAAAAAATAACCTGAGTGCTTGAATCAGTTTCATTTTGTACTAATAATATATCATAACATACAAATTGTTATATACTATGTTTTAAAAAAGTAATTTCCATAACCGGGCTTAAAAGAAAATGTAAAGCATAAGAAATGGCTTTTGCAAGTTTCCTCAGCATCTGTAGTTTCAACAACATACAGATTCTATTTGTTATTGCTATTTATTTGTGCATCTATTTTTAAGGATCCAAGTTTAGCAGAATTAAAAATATGGATATCATCTGCATAGCTCCAGACCATTTTATCGTAGAATAGTAATTTGTATATGGGTCATCAGATTTTTTTAAAAGAGAATCTGTAGTTATATTTTATGTAGTCAGAGAATTCACTGTTCCGTAATGCCTTTTCTTGGGTCATCTTGAAAACTGATTGTCACACAATGATCCAATCAGCTGTTTGATTGATCTGATTCAGTTCATCCATGGCACCTGGACCAAACATTTCAAGGTCAGGTTATTTCTGTCTGACATTGATGGACATGGCATGCAACATCAAGGGATAAAAAGAGCCCATTATATTAAAAAAAAATGCCCTATACCAAATACATTTCTATTGCTTTGCTTAAAGATAACTGAGGTTATCTAAAGTGGATAATGTTAGCTCAATGATTTCACATGTATTTGCACAATTAGTATTGAACCTCAGTCAAATTATTGAAAATCATGATGGTAATAATGCTTCATTAACGAACAGTAGTTTTGTGTTCAGAAAAGTGGATTTGGAAGAACTTGCCCAACACCAAATGAGCAAATAGCTATGGATCAACAAGCATAGTGATATAATACGATGTCATCCAATTTAACATGTTTTATAACCAATTACCTAAATTTGCATGGACTTTTGAATTTCCTGTCCTATGAACAATCAGTCCCAAACTCAGATTTATTTCTTTATATCAGAATTTCTGGCTAATTCATTCATCCCCCTAATATTCACTGACTATGAATTTACTATGAAATTAGCATTTTTTCCAAGAGCAGGGGATATAGTAGTATATAAATTAGACAAAATTCTATTTTCTATTAGATGTGAAATTCCATTGGGTAGAGATAGATAATAAAGATATCTGGAGTGCTTGTGTGGCTCAGTGGGTTAAAGCCTCTGCCTTCGGCTCAGGTCATGATCTCAGGGTCCTGGGATCGAGACTCGCATTGGGCTCTCTGCTCAGCGGGGAGCCTGCTTCTCCCCCTCTCTCTGCCTGCCTCTCTGCCTACATGTGATCTCTCTCTGTCTGTGTCAAATAAATAAAAATCTTAAAAAAAAGATATTAAAAGAGTTATTCAAACACTGTCAGAAAGTGATAGTGCTGTGGAAACAAAGCAGGAGAAGTTGGTTAAGAAATAACCCGGGATTGGAGGACACAATTTTAAATAGATCAGGGTAGACCTATTAGAAAAGTGACAGTGGAAGAAATTAAAAAGTGAGAGGGTGGGGCACCTGGGTGGCTCAGTGGGTTAAAGCCTCTGCCTTCCGCTCAGGTCATGGTCTTGGGGTCCTAGGATTGAGCCCCGCATCAGGCTCTCTGCTCAGCGGGGAGCCTGCTTCCTCCTCTCTCTCTGTCTGCCTCTTTACCTACTTGTGATCTCTCTCCTCTCCATCAAGTAAAAAAAAAAAAAAAATCTTTAAAAAAAGTGAGAGAGAGATCTTTATCAGTAAGAAACATGTTTCATGCAGATTGTGTAGCCAGCACACAGCGTAATCTGGATTGTACCCGACATGTTAGAGGAACAGTAGGGAGGTCAGCGAAGCTGGAGTGTCATGGAAGAGGAAGTAGGAGTTAGATATAAAGTCAATTCTGTAGGTATGTGTAAATCATGATAAAAACATTGTCTTTTCGGGCGCCTGGGTGACTCAGTCGTTAAGCATCTGCCTTCGGCTCAGGTCATGATCCCAGCGTCCTGGGATCGAGCCCCGCATCGGGCTCCCTGCCTGGCAGGAAGCCTGCTTCTCCCGCTACCATTCCCTCTGCTTGTGTTCCCTCTCTCGCTGTGTTTCTCTCTGTCAAATAAATAAAGCCTTTAAAATAAAAATTGTCTTTTACTCCGGTATGAAGTAAATAATGGGGAGTTTTGGACAGAAGGGTGCTAATATCTGTATTAAAGTTTAACAGACTTACTTTTCTCACCAAAGTGAAAACAAATTTTGGGGTTTCAGGTTAGAATGTAAGAATGTTTAGTTAGGAGTGAGATGATGGTGGCATGGATCAGTTTTAAATCACAAACTGCTCCAACCACAGATCTCCACTCTGTCCTTGAAATCATATCTTCAGATTTCTGGAAGACTTTCAGAATTTTTGCAGTTTTTACACTAGTAGAATCCATTTATGCCAATAATTAATGTAATTTATAAACATAATCCATTTATCTCACTTATTTGTTATTTGTTAAGTGGGGTTTAAAATAGCGCCTAATCCATAAGGTAATTATGAGAAGAATTACATAAGAATATGCATGTAAAGCACAGCACAGTCATCATACAGTACAACATACGTTTCCAATACATGCTAGCTGTTATTGTTAATATGATTAGTGATACAAAATCTATTTCAGTAAAAAATATATTTTTTACCTTCATTTATTTATATCTTCCTTAATTATTCTCAATAATGTTCATTAGTTTCAATATAGCAGTCTTGCACATCACACATCAAATTTACATCTAATTCCTGTAAATTTGTGTCATTAAAATGATTTTCTGTTTGTTCATTGCAAATAAAATAGAAATATGATTGAATTTTGCATGTGGATGGTGAATTCATTTACTTTGATAAGTTTATTCATGAATTTTAATTATTTATCCATAGATTCTTTGGGCTTTCTTACATAAAGTCCTATCTTCTGCAAAAATGCAGTTTTATTTCAACATTCACATTAGTTGCACATTTTCTTTTCTTTTCTTTTTTTTCTTGGCTTATTGCAATGGCCAGAGGTTCCAGTGCAGTGTTGAATGGAAGTGGGGTAATGGGAATCATTTCATTTCTCATCTCAGTGGAAAAGCTTAAATTATTTTACTCTTAAGTTATAATGTTTGCTATATATTTTTTTGTGGATAACCATAATCAAATATGCAACCTTGAGGTGATCCATATATATGATTGGAGAGATTCAGTTTGTAAATGTTTTGCTTAACATTGTTACATCTACATTCATGAGAGATATTGAAGTTAATATTATTTCCATATATTTGTATCTAGATTTTGATGTCATTGTTATTCTACCCTCATAAAATCAATTGAGAAGTCTATCTCCTTTACTTGTTTGCTGGAAAAAATTGTGTAAGTCTGATGTTATTTCTTATATTTGGAAGAAATCATAGGTAAAGCCATTTTGGTCAGAGGTTTTCTTTGTGGAAAGTTTCTAAAAATAAATTTAATCTCTAATAAATACAAGAACAGTCACATTTTCTATCTCTTGTATTAGCCATGGTTGATTGTAATTTTCAATGAATTCATTTATTTTTGTTAGATATTCAAATTAATTAAAATATAATTGTTTATAGTTATTCTAATAGATTGCATATGGTCCCCCAAAAGATAAACATGCACTAATCCCTGGAACTTATAAGTGTGACTTTATATGAAAAAAATTAATCATTACAGATGTGATTCAGAAAGAATCTTGAGATAGAGATTATCCTGGATGAGCAGGGTGGGTCCTAAACACAATCACATGTATCCTCACCAGAGAGAGAGACATAGAAAAAGTTCAGAGACAGGAGAGAAGAGCATGGGACCAGATATTGAACTGAGGGAGACACAAGCCTAGAAGTGTTGGCAGTCACCAGAAAATGGAAGAGGAAAGGAGAGGATTCTCTAGAATCTCCAGAGCTGCTGGGGGAAGTATGGTCTTGCTGACCCACTGATTTTTGTTCAGTGATACTAATATTGGACTTTTGGCTAGAACCTCCAGAATTGTGAAAGAAGAAATATCTGTTGATTTAAACTATCAATCAGATTTGTGGCAATTTGTTACAGTAGCCTCAGGAAATTAACTCAACCTCTCATTTTTGTCAAAAACTTTTGCAATCTATAGTAATACATTTTTTTTTACATTTCTAATATTGATAATTTGTGTTTTCTCTCTTTGTGTCTCTCTCTCTTCCTACCCCCACCCCAAACATTAAAAATCTGTCACTATTTTTTAACTCCTTATCACAAGAAACTTCTATACTGGACAACAAGTTCTTCTCCTTTCTTTCCTTCCACAAGGGTTTATCACTTTTTTAATAAAGATTTTATTTATTTATTTGACAGAGAGAGAGATCACAAGTAGGCAAAGAGGAAGGCGGAGAGAGAGGGGATAGCAGGCTCCCTGCTGAGCAGAGAGCCTGATGTGGGGCTCTATCCCAGGACCCTGAGATCATGACCTGAGCCAAAGGCAGAGGCTTTAACCCACTGAGCCACCCAGGCGCCCAGGGTTTATCACTTTTATTAGACTCCTCAAACAACTACTATTTGACTCGTTCTTTCATTCTATTTTGAAATAGCTTTCCGTTTTATTAATCCATGCTCTTATCTTATTATTTCCTTTCTTCTAGTTTCTTTGTGTTCAATGTACTGTTATTTTCTCACTAGTTGAGATGAACAGTAGGTTGTTCATTGTTCAGTGCCTCTATTGCATTTATTTATTTTTCTTTCTATTGCATTTAAAGCTGCAAATTTCCATTTAAACTTTAGTGGTAGCCCACAAGTTTTACGTCATATTTTATTATTATTCAGTAAAATATAATTTCTGATATCAATTTTTCTTTGACCTGTAAGTTTTTATATATACTATATTTAATTTCTTGGCACTTGAGGCTGTTCTCTTTCTCTTTATTTATTTATTTATTTTTTGTCTCTCTTCATCTTTACATATTGATTTCTAGATTAATTCTACAATGATTATTTTTTTAAGATTTATTTATTTTAGGGAGAAAATATAAGCAGGAGATAGAGAGAGAAAGAGAGAAAGAATCTCAAGCAAACTCTCCATTGAGTGCAGAGCCAGATGCAGTCTCTAATACCAGGACCCTGAGATCATGACCTGAGCTAAAACCAAGAGTTGGACGTTCAACTGACTGAGCCACTCAGAGGCCTCTACAATAATTCTTAAACATACTTTGTTATGATTTGAATCCTGTGAAATGCATTGAGATATACATCATGGTCATCCAAGAAGTGATTCATTTTTATAAATGTTTCATGTGTAACTGAGACAGATATCTAGTATTTAGTATGGCATTCTATGTATTTCAACTAAGACACATTTCATAACCGCTATTCAAATTTTCTGTATCTTTTTATTTCTACTTGTTTTATCAGTCACTATGAGACATGATAAAGTCTCCCATAATGTTTGTAGATTTTTCCTAATGTTTCTTATATTTCTGTCAATGATTTATGTATGCATTTCTTTCTACATTATTAGAACCAGGAGATGTAAAAATTGATGTTTTCTTAGAAAACTGACACTTTCATATTAAGAAATATCCCTCTTTAATTCTAACAATTATTCTTATCTTAAAGTCTGTTTGTCTTATATTACTATAGCTATTCTTTTTTTAAAGATTTTATTTATTTATTTGACAGAGAGCAAGTAGGCAGGGAGGCAGGCAGAGATAGACGGGGAAGCAGGCTCCCTGCTGAGCCGAGAGAGCGATGCGGGGCTCCATCCCAGGACCCTGAGATCATGACCAGAGCCCAAAGAAGAGTATTTAACCACCACCCAGGAGCCCCTATTACTATAGCTATTCTTGATGGCTTTCAGATAATTCTTGTATAATATATCTTTTTATTCCTTTTTTTTAGCTCAAACTGTACCTATATTTCGTTTTACTTAGCTGGAATTTCTTGCATACAGCTCAGAGTTGTACATTAAGACTTTGATAAAGTTTAATAATCTCTGTCTTATTTTATGTATGTGATTAAAAAAATATATAAGATCTACTCTCTTCCAAAAGTTTAAATGAAAGGTACAATATTAACTATATACACAATATTGTACAGTAGCTCCCTAGGACTTTTTCCTACTTTTTGTAGCTGGAATTTTATACCCATTAAAGAGCAACTCCCCATTTCTCCCTTCTTCCAAAACCTGACAACCATCAACCTACTTTCTATTTCTATAAATTTGACTATTGGGGCACCTGGGTGGCTCAGTCATTAAGCATCTGCCTTTGGCTCAGGTCATGATCCCAGGATTCTGGGATAGAGCCCCACATTGGGCTCCTTGCTCAGTGGGAAGCCTGCTTTTTCCTCCCCCATTCCCCCTGTTTGTGTTTCTTCTCTCACTGTGTCTATCTCTGTTAAATAAATAAATAAAAACTTTAAAAAATAATATATATAAATTTGACTACTACAATTACCTCACATACATGAACTCACATAGCATTTGTCCTTTTGTGACTAACTTATTTCACTAACTTAATATCTTTAAGTTTCATCAATGTTGTTGTATATGGCAAGATTACCTTCTTTTTTAAAGGCTGAATAATAGTCAATTGCATGTATATACATTTTCTTTATCCATTCATTTTCTATGGACTTATGTTGTGTCTACATCTTGGATATATTGAATAACGCTGTAATGAATGTGGAAGTGCAATTATCTCTTTGGGATCCTGATTTTACTTTTTTTAGAAACATACCCAGAAGTAGGACTTCTGGACCATATGGTAGTTTTATTTTTAATTTCTTGAGGAATGTCCATTGTTTTCCATAGCTTCTGTATCATTTTACTTTCTCACCAGCAGTGCCTAGGTTTCCAATTTCTCCACATTCTCACAAACACTTGTTATTTATTTTGATAAGGATCATCCTAATAGATTTAAAGAAGTATCTTATTGTGGTTTTCATTTGCATTCTTGTGATGATTAATGATCCTGTGAATCATTTCATATACCCATTAGTCATTTGTATCCTTTTTTTAGAGAAATATTTTTTTAACTCTTTAGCCCATTTTTAAATCAGGTTGCATTTTATTTTTTGTCATTAGCTGTAGGAATCACACATTTTAGATATTAACCCATTATCAGATATGTGGTTTGCAAATATTTTTTCCTATTCTGTAGGTTGCCTGCTCACTCTATTGATTTTTTTTTGTTGCTGTTGTTTTGGTTTTTTTTTCTTTTCTTCTTCTTTCTCTTCTGTTCAGAAGTTTTTAGTTTGATGTAATCCAAGTCCCATTGTTTATTTTCATTTTTGTCACCTGTGCAACAAAATACTGGTTAGCTGATTCCAACCATACATTAAAAGGTTCATACACTATGACTAAGTGAGATTTAGTCCTGGGACAAAAGGATAATTCAACATACAAAAGTCAACCAATGTGATATACAGTAACAAAATGAAGAATAAAAATCATATGATTATCTCAATAGAAAGAATTTCACAAAATTAATACCCTTTCCTAATAAAAATATTCAACACATTATGAAGAGAAAAAAATCACCCTAATATAATAAAGTTCACATATGAAAAGCCCATATCTCTTATTGTAGCCAAATGTGGAAAACAGAATATGGGATATTCAGTCCAGTCTCTTCTTCCCATTCCAGGGAGAATCGGAGAGTTGGAGATTTCCTCTTACTGGGTAGTGCTATAGTTAGAGGATCAATAATGGTGGTAGGGTACCACAAATTTCCCTACCAATTTCAATGTAGTTGACTTGTGCTCACTGGTATGCAAGAACCTCTCCACTGGTTCCTGGATTTCTCACAAAGAGATTTGACCCCATGTATTGTTGAGTCTACAAGTCCCTGAGTTTCTGGAGTTTCTGGAGCTTCGATTTCACTTTGTTGATGTCACATCTTTTAATTAAAATATTTGGTCCACTTATATTTTACTGCCTTATTTAAATATAACTTTACTATTTTATATTTTTTCTTATTGCTCTCAACTATTCTACATTCTATTCTCTCTTCTTTCTTGCCTCATTTTTGTTTATTCAAGTTTTCTTCAACATTCCCGATAATTCACAAAGCTTTGATGTTACAACTCAGTCTTGTAAAGAAAACATGGAATCATTTGTTCTGCTTACTTCCTTTCTAAAAGTTTAACTTTCACTGAAAAATAAGTGATTCCATGGCAATCATTACTAAGACCTACCTTAAAACTGCAAGGTCTGACTACATTTTTGCATGTATTTGTAAAGTTAATAATTAAGTTTTTAAAACATTCCTATTTATGGTTACTTTTTGTGCTTTTATGTTTATGCCCCTCTGATTCATTGCCTTGTTTTTGTTCATTTTGTTTATTATTCATGTTGTATGTATCAAATAATATACAATTTTTTTAAGATATAAGCAGTCTGTGAGTTTTATTCAAGTGTACGTCTTCCCTCAATGCTTCTTGCCTCTTTCCTTCCTTAGTGGGTACTTATCTTCCATATTTCTGCACTCTTAAGCTTTTAAAAATATTTTATTTATTTATTTGACAGAGAGAGTGAGATCATGAATTGGCAGAGAGGCAGGCAGAGAGAGAGGGGGAAGCAGGCTCCCTGCTGAGCAGAGAGCCTGATGTGGGGACTTTAGAGTCCTGATTCTAGGACCCTAAGATCACGACCTGAGCTGAAGGCAGAGGCTTTAACCCACTGAGCCACCGGGGCGCGCCTACTCTTAATTTTTTCAAGAACATTTTCAATTAATCCCATGGTTATTGAAAAAAATATTTTTTAAAAATTATTTATTTATTTGACAGAGAGAGATCACAAGTAGGCAGGGAGGCAGGCCGAGAGAGGAGAAAGCAGGGTCCCTGCTGAGCAGAGAACCCAATGTGGGGCTCGATCCCAGGACCCTGAGATCATGATCTGGGCCGAAGGCAGAGGTTTTAATTCACTGAGCCACCCAGGGGCCCCGAAAAAAATATTTTTTAACTAAATGCCTTTATTTTATAAATGTGTAGAGTAGCATGCAATTGCAAAAAATAATACAGAGAGATTCTTTTTTTTTTTTTTTTTTTTCCAGAGAGATTCTTTGTAACCTTTCCCCAGTTTCCCTCAATGGTAACATCTTGCAGACTTGTAGTACAATAGCACAACCAGAATATTGATATTAATACTATCTACTATCCTTATTTAGATTTTCCCAATTTTACTTATATTTCTTTGTGTATGTGTGTGTATTTAATTTTATGCATTTCTATCATGTGTTGGTTTCTGTAGCTATGACTAAAGTCAAGATACAGAACAGGTTCATCATCTCAAGGATCTTTCATGTTGCCCCTCTAAACCACACTCCACACTCACCTCCTTTCTCTCCAACCACCTGTCTCTGGCAACCACTACTCTGTTCTTCATCTATATTTTTATCATTCCAAGAATCTTATGTAATGATTCAAACAGTATATAGTCTTTTGGGATTGTTTTTCTTCACTTAGCATAATTCCTGTGAGAGTCATCCAAGGTGTTGAAACTATCAAGACTTTGTTCCTTTTTATTGCTGAATAATAGTCCATGGTATGGCCATACCACTGTTTGTTTACCATTCACTTGTTGAAAGACAACTAGATTGCTTCTTAGTTAGGAAATACTATGAACAAATATGCAAAAAACATCCATTTACAGTTTTTTACTTGAGCTATAAGTTTTCATTTCCCTGGGATAAATGCCCAAGAGTGCAATTGTTGGACTATGTTGTCATTGCATGCTTTTTTTTTTTTTTTATTATATTATTATGTTATGTTAGTCACTATTTGGTACATCATTAGTTTTTGAAGCAGTGTTCTAAGTAATTGCGCGTTTTTTAAAAGAAATTGCTGTTTTCTTGAAAGGCTGTGCCATTTTTCATTCCCACCAGCAATGTATGAGTGATGAGTTTGATTCTGTTTTAAAACTTCTAACATTCACTATCTTCCAGTATTTTAATAACTCAATTGGTGTCATTTTTTACATTTTATTCCCTGATACCCAACAAAGCTCTTTTTCATTTTTATTTTTAAATTTATATTTTCATCAAATTTCTTTATAAGAAACTGTTTAGGTATTTTAAAATAATTTTTTGTGATAAGAATATAGATTTATTATGTCTAGTTTTGTAATTGGATTTCAAATACACAAAGGGAAATAGAAATCACCTACTTAAGAAAAAATAATTAAGGATATGTCTTTATTCTATAAAAAATAAAAGTTAGTGCATTTAAAAACCTAAAGGAAGGTAAAAAAAAAAAAATGCATTACTGTACTTAAGTAAATCTTTCCCAGGTGGAATTCTAAATTTCTAAGATGGTAACTAATTTGAGTAAAATAAAAATATTTTTAAATCCTATTGCTAAATAAAAATGACCTCAAATTTACCATTTTTAAAAAATGGAGGCAGCATTACTTTTACTTATAAATAAATTCTTAGTAAAAGAGCAAAAAATATAGAAAGGTAAAAAAAGAAAATAAAATTATCCATAATAGTATTCATAGAAAATTCATTTTCATATAGTCACTACTTAGATCTTTGTGGCTAGAATGAGTTATTTTAGAATAAGAGAAAAGTGGTTAATTTTAGTATATGGGATTTGAGTAGAAGAAATATGTTTCATTTCAAAATTTTTATTGATAGAATATAAAGGTCACAAACTTAAAGCATGAAAAGTTATCATGCTGCTACCCTAGTGGTTAAATTACAATCCCAGATTCCTGATAATAACCTCTTTTTGAGGACTTCAAGCCAGCAAAGTTATTAACTATTTTATTAAATGGCAATTATTTAGTTTTTTGGAGTGATCAGTGTAGTGCCTGACTCAGCTCCTCCTAAACTTGACTATCTTGAATTGAGTTTACAGAAATAGGGCTGGAATGTGAAGATGAAAGAAAGGTGTATACCTCTTAATTTAATACAGAAAGTGCATGGATTCTCCACAACTAATCCTGGAAGCATTGAAAAAGAAGCAATATAAGAATGAGTTCACCCCAGCAAGTGCCAGATTCAATCACCCAGCTATTGTGTAATGTCAGTTTGAGGACCGTCTATTGCTTATTATTTCACATAGGAGCAAAAGAATATAAAAAAATAAGCCTTTTGCTCGATGGTCTGCCAGAGATTACAGTTTAAAGTAAATCAACACCCTATTGTAAAATATTTCCCCACTTGTTCCTTCATTGGACAATGTCCTTGAGGAATCAGTCATGTATTTAAAGTATAAGCAGAACTTAGGAGACCAGCTGAGCTACATAATTCTCAGCATTTTATTTATTCACAAGGAAATCTTGACTTAAATTAGCTACATTCTGCCTTGGCTTCACTTGATTATCTAGATTTACACAGAGGTTGGAGAAGCAATTTGTGCAATTCAAAGATGCCAACTTGTCAAAGAGTAAATCAAGGTGATTTTCATAAAGCCCATTTTACATAAGGGGTCTTGTACTTTTACAAGAAATATTGTGCTATTTCCTCTTACTCCTTTGTAGAGCTATAGAAATTTTGCGATAAATTATTACACATTGCTATTGTTATTTCTCTTTGAGTATAGGTATCTATATTGATTCAAATGATTCAAAAATTTCAATTTGATCCAGTCAACTTTATCAAAGTTCTAGAAGCACTAATATACAAGAAGTTGAAAGTTAAGGGTAAATTTCCTTTTATTTTTCATTTTTAAAAAGGAGATGAAACCCATCTTGCTCTGTATAATTATCCTCGATTAGTTGTATTTTTTTAAAGATTTTTTTAATTTATATGACAGAGAAAGAGATCACAAGTAGGCAGAGAGGCTGGTGGGGGGGGGGGGTGGAAACAGGCTCCCTGCTGAGCAGAGAGCCGTTTCTGGGTTCATCCCAGGACACTGAGACCATGACCTGAGCTGAAGGCAGAGGCCTTAACCCACTGAGCCACCCAGGTGCCCTTCGATTAGTTGTATCCTTAGAAGAAAATGTAATTTTTACCTAACCTTTGGAAATTTCAGCCATAAGCACACATTGCACATTGTCTGCTTTTTCTACTTCACTCAGATGAATATCTTGCAATCACTGTGCATATATATATATATATATATATATATATATATAGTGAATTCACTATATATATATTCACTAGACACTGTATATATATATGTGTGTATATATATATATATATATAATCACATATAACATTTTGATGTTGTATGGAAACTTCAAAAACTGTTTAGTTCAAGGTTTGTATTTATCTTTATTTTGTAAATGAGATATTTAATGTGTTAAACAACCAGTCCAGTTTAAGCAGCTAATAAGTGGCAGAGATAAGGCTAAAAATCAGACTACCTTAGTACTTATAGTACTTAGTGCTTAGGTCTTGTTACCCTATACCAATAGTGCTGCCTGTAAAGGGTTTAGGAAAACATGTTTAATCCTTTCTGTAGTAGACAGAACCTAGGGTGACCCTTATGGCCATATCCCATCTGTATGCATCCCTTATGTTCATGTTTCGTATAACCAATCCTCTATCTTATGAGTGAAGACATATGACTTATTTTTGAACAGTACGATAAGGCAAAGGTGAAGGGTATTGTAGATATGTAATTTAAGTTCTAAATCTATTTGTTTTGAGTTAATCAAAAGGCCTCCTGAGAGGCCTGACTTAATCTGACTAAAACCCTTCAAAGAGGGACTATCCCCTCCCCCGCCCACCGCAGAAGTCAGACTCCAAACAAGGGAGATTTTCTTGGCTGGCTTGATGAAGTAAGCAGCCATGCTAAGGAAGCACAAAGGGAAAAACACTGCAGGTACCTGAGGAAACTATGAATGGTCTCTAGCACCTGTGATTGGTCTCCAACCTACAATCAGCAACAAATAGCAGGAGTCCTCAGGCACACACATACACACGCAAAGAATTCTGACAACAGCCAGAATAAGATTGGAAGTAAATTCTCCCCGAGGCAATCTATAGTTGAAAACAGAGCCCAAACAATGCTTTAATTGCAACCTTGTAAGATCTTGAAGAGAAAACTCAACTAAGACAAACCTCAACTTGTGACTCATGGAAACTGTGAGATAATAGTGTGTGTTGTTTGAAGCTGCTAAATGTGTGGCAATTTGTTATTCTGCCACTTACAGACAGACAGACAAAACACTATTGTGCTTGAAGTTAGAGTCTTTCATTTCTATTGAAAGAAAAATGTTTTTAACCTCTTTGTGTATAATAGAAAATGGTTGACTTCTTTGTAGTCTTGTTTCCTGTATCACATTTATTTCCCAACATCACAACACCGTTTTCTCAGAGATGGCCAGTCTAAAGTCATGATTATGTCCTCAGGCAGTGGTTCCCAGAAATCTGATTTCACAAACCAAAATAATTTTAAAACATATATGGTGAGTGCTGTGAATGGTATAAGATTGATGAATCACAGACATGGACACTTGAAACAAATAATATATGTTAATAAAAATATGTTTTGGGGACAGACATACTGGTATCGACTTTTGATTTTATAACATAATGACATTTCAAAACCATCAACTAGGGTTTAATCATTTTATCATTAAAAAAAATATGGGCATGATCTGGGCATGATCTCAGAATAAAGAAGACTCTTTCCCAAGAAAGAAGAGTTTGACACTTCCATGTGCATGCATGAGTGCGCATGCACACACACACACACACACACACACACACACACACACACACACCCCTCTTTAATTTTCCCATTTGCTTTCAACTAGAACAGACAAAACATTGTCCCAGACTTATGCCAAACTATACACTGTCATTTGAAAGCTACTCTTATTGGGAGACGTTTTAAAAACCATTGCATAGAGCATTGACATTCTTTGCTATTTCTTTCAAGCTCCTTATTACCTTTCTGGATTAAGGTGGTTTTCTTAAGGAGTGAACTGGAAATATATGTTGTCTTTTTTTTTTTTTTTTTTTTAAGATTTTATTTATTTGACAGCGAGAAACACAGCCAGAGAGGGAACACAAGCAGAGGGAATGGTAGCGGGAGAAGCAGGCTTCCCGCAGAGCAGGGAGCCCGATGCGGGGCTCTATCCCAGGACCCTGGGATCTGACCTGGGCCGAAGGCAGCCGCTTAACGACTGAGCCACCCAGGCGCCCCTGTCTTGTTATCTATTATCTTTTTATCTATTATTTATATATTATGTCTATTAATCAAAATCTTTAAAAAAATCTTTATTTATGAGGTAGCACCTATTCACTAGACACAATTCTATATACTCAGTGTGTATTATATCAATGAACCTGCTTAAAGTCCTATGATTTGTGTTAATATGATTATCTCCATTTTACAGATGAATGATCTTAAGCAATGGGGGCTTACACAACTTTCCAAAGTGACCTTAAGTTACTGAGCCCACACTTTTAAACACTATGTTATTAACTCAAAATGGATCATACACCTGAATGTAGAATGTGAAACTATAAAACTCTTAGTAGATAACATAGGAAAAATCTAGATGACTGTCTTTTTCAATACAACACCAAAGGTATGAACCAGGAAAAAAAAATATCAATGAGCTGGACTTCATCAAAAGTATAAGCTTATCCCCTTACATGTGAAGCATAAGGAAAAATATGGAAGATATAGGGAGAAGGAAAGGAAGGGTAAATTGGGGGAAATTGGAGGGGGAGACAAAGCATGAGAGACTGTGGAGTTTGAGAAATAAACTGAGGGTTTTGGAAGGGAGGGGGTGGGTTTGGTTGAGACTAGTGGTGGTTATTGAGGAGGGCACGTATTGCATGGAGGGCTAGGTATGGCACATGAGCAATGAATCTTGGAACACTGAAAAAATAAAATTAAATTGAAAAAAAAAGACAAACTCAAGAGAATTAGAAGGTATACCACAAACTGGGAGAAAATATTTGCAAAAGACAGACATGTGATAAAGGAATTTATCTCAAAATATAAAAATAAATCTTAAAATTGATAAGAAATAAGAAATTAAATAAAAATGGGTCAAAAACCTTAACAAATACCTTATCAAAGAAGATATACAGATGGCAAATGAGCACAGGAAGTAATGCTCTACATGACATGTCAACAAGGAAATGTGAATTGGAACAACTAAAGTATAGCATTATACACCTAATAGAACGGTCTAAATCTGGAAAACTGACAATACCAAATGCTGGTGAGGATGTGGAACAATAGGAACTCTCCTTCATTGCTGGTGGGAATACAAAATGGTACAGCTACTTTTTTTTTTTTTTTAAGATTTTACTTATTTATTTGACAGAGGGAGAGAGATGACAAGCAGTCAGAGAGGCAGACAAAGAGAAAGGGGGAAGCAGTCCCCCCCGCTGAGCAGAGAGCCCAATGAGGGGCTGGATCCCAGGACCCTGAGATCATGACCTGAGCTGAAGGCAGAGTCTTTAACCCACTGAGCCACCCATGTGCCCCGGTACAGCTACTTTTGAAAAGGGTTTGTTGGTTTCCTACAAAACTACACACACTTTTACCATATGATCCAGCAATTGTGTTCCTTGGTATTTCTCCAAAAGAGTTTAAAATATATGTCCACAGAAAATCTAGACATGAATGTTTATAGCAGCTTTATTTGTAATTGCAACAACTCAGAAGCAACCAAGATATCCTTCAGTAGGTGAATGAATATATCAACCATGGTGTATCTAGATAATGGAATATTATTTAACACTGAAAATAAATTAGCGTGAAGCTGTGAAAAGACTTGGACAAACCTCAGATACATGTTACTAGGTAAAAAAAAATTTTTTTGAGAAATCTGCTTAGTTCATGGCTCCAACTCTATGACTCCTGGAAAAGATAAAAGCATAGAGACAATACAAAAATCAGTGATTGCCAAGAGTGAACATGCAGGGAATGAACAGGAGATCATAGAGTATTTTAGGGCAGTGAAATTCTCTATATGCTATTGTCATGATGGATACGTCTTTATACATTTGTAAAAACCTATAGACTGTATAAAACCAGAAGTAAACCTGAAGGTAAACTATGGACTTAAAGACTTTGGATCATTATGATGTGTCAGTGTGGATCAATCGATTGATCTATCTATATAGGATTCAGATTCAAGAAAGATTTATTTACTTTCCATTTTGTGCTAAAGACTGTGAAAGACATTTTCACCTGTGTTCTAATTATTTAACAGTCACAAACTTATAGACTCTTCAGTCAGATATCTTTAAATAATGTCTCTGAGACTATATGTATATAACAATATGGTACTTCTTAAATGAAATACACTGTGATTTTTGATTTTATATGTTACCTTGGCTGACTACAATGTACAGTTGTTTGGTCAAATACCAGTCTTGATGTTATCGGAAAAGTATTTTTTAGGAGATTAACATTTACCACTAGTTGGCTTTAATTAAGTAAAGCAATTTGTCCTCCGTAATGTGGCTGGGCCTTATCCAATTAGTTGAAGGCCTTAAAAGCAAAAACAGAAATCTCCTGAAGAGGGATCTGCTTCCAGATTGTAACATAGAAATTCTGCCTTACTTTTCAGTTTTCAAGCTAAAGATTTACAACAGCAACTTTTATGTGAATCTCCAGGCTGCTGACTTGTCCTATGGGTTTGGATGTGCCAGCTTACACAAATGTGTGTCAATTCCTTAAAACAAATTTTTCCTTCTCACTCTATATGTATATCCTATTGGTTCTGTTTCTCTGGAGAAGTGAAACTAACATATATAACAACCAAGCTAAGAGTTCTAATTCTTGAAAAATCCATTAAGAAAAGCTCATTCATCATTTTGGGCATGATAACCCATATTTAACACACAATTTATAGAATATAATAGTAGGTACCCTGGGTGTGTAATCTTGATATCATCAATTCCACACTTATAAAATGAAGACTGATTATAGTACTCTCTTGCAGACAAGTTGTGAGAATTAAGTGAGATAATCTATGATGTCTTACACAGTGCCTGACACACCTAAAACCTCCTTACATATGATCTATTTTATACCTTTAAAATCATCCTGGAAATATACATAGTTTACATATGAGGAAACCTAAGCTGAGAGAGGTTAAGTAACTCTCAAGACATTAACATAATTCCTTTGATTGTGAAATGATGGCTACATTTCCTAACACAAGCTCTTTTTCCTGGGTTTTGTTGTTCTTTCAATATTATAAGCCTGCTGATAGCTGAAATATGAAATTTACATAAAGAATAACTGAAAAGAGAGGGAGACTAGAACATGATATTAGAAGAGTAAGAAATAATTTGTAAAAAATGATCATTGGGGGCACCTGAGTGGTTCAGTGGGTTGAAGCCTCTGCCTTTGGCTCAAGTCAAAATCTCAGGGTCCTGGGATGGAGCCCCGCATTGGGCTTTCTGCTCAGTGGGGAGCCTGCTCCCGCCTCTCTCTCTGCCTACTTGTGATCTCTCTCTGTGTGTCAAATAAATAAATAAATAAATAAATAAATAAATAATTTTTAAAAAGTGATCATTAGTACTGAAAACACTTCAGGATTGATTCACATAAGAGGAAATTTTGGTGGAATGCTCATTTTCAACACGTAGAAGTTCTTTGGATTGATAAAGGAGTTCTGGTAGAAGTCCAAAAACTGATCATAAATTGAAGTTTATTTGGTTCTTTCCATTTGTCCATATGGCTTATGTACATCTGGTAGAATTACTGTTGACTGAAATATAGATCAATATGAGTTGATGATATGGAGACATGAATGATTATAATTATTTAATCTGTCTAATATTTTACTTATTATTAATGTATAAATAAATATCATATCTAAAATAATCAATTTCATAGCACCAAGAACCATAAGATACCTGGGAATAAACCTAACCAAAGAGGTAAAGGATGTGTACTCGAGGAACTATAGAACACTCATGAAAGAAATTAAAGAAGACACAAAAAACCATGGAAAAGTATTCCATGCTCATGGATTGGAAGAACAAACATTGCTAAAATGTCTATACTGTCCAGAAAAATCTATACTTTCAATGCCATCCCAATCAAAACTTCACCAGCATTTTCAAAGGGCTGGAACAAACAATCCTAAAATTTGTATGGAACCAGAAAAGACCCTGAACTGCTAGGGAAATGTTGAAAAAGAAAAACAAAGCTGGGGGCATCACACTGCCTGATTTCAAGCTTTACTACAAAGCTGTGATCACCATGACAGCATGGTACTGGCACAAAAACAGACACATAGAACAGTGGAACAGAAGAGATAGCCCAGGTAGGGACCCACAACTCTATGTTCAAAAAATCTTTGACTAAACAGAAAAAAATATCCAGTGCAAAAAAAAACAGTCTCTTAAATAAATCATCCTGGGAAAATGAGACAGCTATATGTAGAAGAATGAAACTTGACATTCTTTTACACCATACATGAAGATAAACTCGAAATGGATAAAAGACCTCGACATGGGGCAGGAATCTATCAAAACCCTAGAGAAGAACATAGGCAGTAACCTCTTCAACATCAGCCACAGCAACTTCTTTCAGGACATGTCTCCAAAGGCAAAGGAAACAAAAGCGAAAATGAACTTTTGGGACTTCATCAAGATAAAAAGCTTCTGCACAGTGAAGGAAACAGTCAACAAAACAAACAGGCAACCCACAGAATGGGAGAAGATATTCACAAATGACACTACAGACCAAGGTCTGATATCTAAGATCTATAAAGAACTCCTCAGACTCAACACTCAAAAAACCAATAATCACATCAAAAAATGGGCAGAAGACATGAACAGACACTTCTCCAAACAAGACATACAAATGGCTAACAGACACATGAAAAAATGTTCATCATCTTTAGCCATCAAGGAGATTCAAATCAAAACCACACTGAGATACCACGTTATACCAGTTAGAATGGCCAAAATCAACAAGACAGTAAACAATAAATGCTTGAGAGGATGTGGAGAAAGGGGACCCCTCTTACACTGTTGGTGGGTGCAGCCACTTTGTGCAGCAAGCTGGTGCAGCCACTTTGGAGAACAGTGTGGCAATTCCTCAAGAAATTAAAAACAGAGCTACCCTATGACCCTGCAATTGCACTACTGGTATTTACCCCAAAGAAGCAGATGCAGTACAAAGAAGGGCCACATACACCCCAAAGTTCATAGCATCAATGGCCACAATCTCCAAACTGTGGAAAGAACCAAGATGCCCTTCAACAGATGAATGGATAAAGGAGATATGGTCCATATATAAACAATAAAATATTATGCCTCCATCAGAAAGGATGAATATCTAACTTTTGTTTCCTCATGGATGGGACTGGAAGAGATTATGTGGAGTGAAATAAGTTAAGAGTAGAGAGTCAATTATCTTATGGTCCCACTTACGTGTGGAGCATAAGAAAAAACATGGAGGGCATTGTGATAAGGAAAGGAAGGGTGAATGGGGGGAAATCAGAGGGGGTGATGAACCGCGAGAGACTGTGGACTCCCCTTGGAGGGTTGGGGTGGAGGGATGGTAGTGGGTATTGAGGCAGGCACATACTGCCTTGAGCACTGGGTGTGGTGCATGAACTATTAATCTTGTAATACTGAAAAAATAGAATAAACATATTTGGGGAAATAAAATAAAATATTCAATTTCAGGTCAAATTTAGAGAGAATTTTGAGGAATTAATGGTGAAATTTAGTTTAGGGAAATTTTGGGTTAAAATATTACATTGTCCTATTACATACCTCTCAGAGATATTGATGATATAGGACAAAGTTTGTCTTGTTAAGAAAAAAATATTATGGGTGTATATTTCCCCATGATTTCTATAAACAGAGTGGGACTGAATCCAAATTACTGACATATTATTATCTTGAATAAACTTGATGGTCTTAATTTTCTAATACAGTAAGTCTTTTCCATTTCTGACCAATGATTTTAAGATTGAGCAAACTGAATATATAAGGTGGTTGGATGCTCTTGATTAAAGCATATACACATGTATGTACATGAATTTATTATTCTACATGTGTAAGATAGGGGTTTAAAAAATGGTTTAAAGAACCAGTTTTCTGAGACTAGTAGAGGACAGTGTCACACCAAGATTTGTGAATATATGTACATATCTATGCTCTACTTTTAACAAGCCGTGGTTGGAGAGCTATGTGAAACATCACTTTATTGGACTAACCACATGTGTCTGGTCACAGTTATAGACATAGATATGACTATACATATAAGATAAAGCTGAAGAAAAGGCAAAGCCCTTGGAAAAGTGAAAAGAAATGACCCATGCTTCACCCGAGTTACTTTTGTGTTCTCATAGTATACCCACCACCTCCTCCCTTCAACTCTGTCTCCTTTACTCCTCTCTCTCAAGCTTGAGTGAACTCTAGTGCACACTGTGGAGGATGTGTCCATCTGGCTTTAATCTAGAGAGAATTACTAAGAGAAGAGAAAAATTTATGTTTTTCTTTCTATAAAAATATACTGGATTTCTGCTCATATATACTTATGGACTTGAATTTTCAATGGCCTATGAGATTTTCAAGATCTCCATGTAATATCTGAGTCTTAAAATTACATTCACTGGCTCTAGAACACAAAGAAAGAAACCACAATATCAAAATGAATAAATGTTTAATTAAATGTCTGCATAACATTATGTCACTTCATTAATTATTAAATTTAGTATTCATAAAAGATTTATTATATTTGAAAACAGTTTAGTGGATAAAATTTTCTACTTTTCAAGAATTTCTAAGTCCACAAAATGTCAAAAAATATTCCCAATCATAAATTATATCAATAACTTATAGCCAAATAATTTCAAAGGCAAATTCATGACATTTCTTTCCCCAACTTTTATAGTAAATAATTAGTGTTGAATGTGGGTATACTTTCATATGTTTGCGATTATGCATGCTGTGCCTTCCAAAAGGGCTAAGTTCTTAAAGCAGCTCCACTTTTAAGTCATCCATTGCTGTGCCATGACACAAAAGAAATGCATATTTGGTTGGTGTTACCCTACTTTAAAACCTTTAAAACTAGTGAGGATCTTAGACTGTGTTCTCTGGAAGCAGTCTCTGGGCAGAGTCTTGTGCGAAAGGATTATTGTGCAGTATTCTCAGGAGATACACCTATAAGGAAGGGTGGAAGGCAAACTGGGAAGAGGGAGAAGCTGTCTGCTCTGTGGTTGTAAGAGAGGCCTCAGCTGATCCTATAGTGAGCTCTGGAGCTAAGATGGCTCTTCAAAGCTGCCCCAAATTGAGTTAGGGAGCAAGACCTTCAAATCCCTCCAATCAGGTCACATCTTCCATGGGAGGAGATATAACTTTTGGGAAACATTTCTAGACTGCTGAAGGAAACACATTAGTGACAAAACCTGGAGATAGAACATCTGAGTATGTGTATACCCTCTAAGGAGTATCAGATTACCTCGCACCAAAATTTGGTCCATATGTTGCAGTTATGGACAAAGGTATACTAGGGGGAGGTGAGATTTCATCCAGTTCATTGGTTTATCAGATTAATACAATGGTAATAATGTATTCCTGGAGCAAGGGTATCCTTAGTCTTGACTGAAGTTTAATATTAAAATATAACCAGCATGCTCAACCAATCTAGCAATTCAATATTAAATGATCAAAGACTCCCTGAACACTTTAAATTCTGAACTAGTAGTACTTTATGTAAAATAAACATGCACAAGTCTGGGTTTAATTTAACTTGGTTATATCATAACCCACTGTTATTACCTTTTGACCATCTATTACCAGGGCTAGACCCCTGAATGCATTATATTATTTATATTTCAATATATGAATCCTACTTTAAAGAATAGGAAATTCATGACTAGAGAGTTGATACAACTTGTTCAAATTCACATAAAGTGTAAGACATGATTGACAGAATCATCCCAAATCTCTCTGACTCTGAAGTCCAGATTTTCCTCTCCAATTTACCATGTTGCAACTGTAGTCCAGAATAAGTTGTTAAATTTTTAAAATATATGCAAAAATAATGTAAAATTATGCTTAGTAAAGTGAAGAAAAGCTATGCATGAATACTAATTTCACTGTAAATATAGCTTGCTACTATGTACCACATGCTGTTTGAATTACTTCCCTTGAATAGACTCTTCACAACTCTAAAAGGATTATACTATCATTTTATTATCCCCTTTTTAGAGATTGGTAAAATAAAGTAGGTATGGACAGGGCTGGGCGATCTCCTAATGTTATATAGTTTTAAGCAGTAGACTTGGCTTTAGATGCTTGCAGTGTGATTCCAGATATTCCTAGTAGGAGTATCACAAAATTCTGTGTCTCTTTGGGTTAAGTGTTGATGTATTATGATTTAAGTCTGCTATACCACATTTCTTTCTTTACAAAATAAAAGTGTTTCTATTGACACACACTTCTGGGAGCCAAAGTCAATGTGTTTAATATCTAGAAATTTCCAAGGACTAAAAATGATCAGACTCTAAAAGTGTTATTTTTAAGCAGAGGTAATGCTTTGGCTTTTGTCCCTCCCAATGCTAATAATAAAAGTATACTCCAAGTGACATATGTATAGTAAAATATAGGAAAGATTTTGAAGAAGACCACTCCACAAAAGAGGAAGGGTAGTTAGCAACATAGCTCAAGGACTATTGTTTTGATCTCTCATCAAAAGAGCCATCCAAAAAGATATCTACATCAAAATATCAACATTATACTTTCTCTAAAGCATATTTTTTTCTTAGATACTATCTTTTGTGTTTGTGTGTGTGTGTTTTAAAGAAAAAGGATAGAAGACACATTTAATGAGCCATCTCGAGCACATACAGGACAAGATGATTTTTTTCTCCAAAAATAATGTTTTTTCTGCTTTCTAACGCATAATCAAACATTAAAAAGGAGGTACTGATTAAAGTATATGAGTCAATAGTAATTTTATGGTTATTTAATTAGAAAACAAAATTAGTCTGGCTATTTACAAGTCTGAGAAGTACTTGTGAGTTTTTGATCAACACTTAGATAAATTGACTTTCTCCTATTACAATGGCATTGTGCTAATGGTCAAAACTGATAAGAAAGATGAAACATAAACATATTATCTTTTAAATTATTTTACAGCAACATAGGTAGGATTGTAAGAATAAAGGCTCTACTCTTGCCACTAAGAACAAACATTTGATACAAATTATTTCCTATGTCTCAGAGAATATTTTAGTGTTAGTTAAGGTAAAAAAAAATTTTTTTTTGTCCTAATTCTTGCTTTAAGACATGCACTATGCAAGTGTAAACTTTAATGGGTACTAATGGACACCTCTTCCTAGCTTTGACCCTTAGGTTGGAAATAATAGCGTGTTGTTATTTTCAGAGAGAATAAGATCCATTTCTAAACATTTTAGAAATCTCAGGGCTTTTTTCTCCTTATAAATAGACAAATAAATGACCACATTACCAACTGCACTTCAATGTGAGCCAAGGACATTTTTAAAATGTCACAACTCAGGGTTAACACTCTCATTTTTGACATTTGGCCTTCAAATTTTTCTTCTTAATTGTCTGTTTGCTGCCTCATTGCTATATACAGGGATTTAAGGTCAAACACATCTCTTTCTTGCATTGCTGCAAGATAGAGTGCCCAGAAATTTTAAATATTTCATATATTGTGGGCTACCAGACTTTTCCAAATTCTGTATTAGTTTCAACCTTTTGAATGTAGGGAGGTCATCTATTCAGACCAAAATTGCCCCCAGAAAGGATTGTCAGTTACTTGATTCCAACTACAGGCTGCTTATTTTTTTACAGATAGTTGGGGTTTGTTTTTCTAGACCAGCAGAAACAATTTGGGCTAATTTTGCAAAAGCAAATATGAATACAGCCTACACATAGTCGTGTTTTGTTATGTAAGAAATAGGTTGCATTGTCAAGGTGATGTTGTTAAAGGTTAACTGATATAACTGGGACTTAAATTTTCTTTTTAAATCAGGATCACTTCCAGAGTGGCACCAAGTGAACTGAAGTGTGTCTCCATACACTGTTCACTTAAGAAGTCTTAAATACAAAGGTATTCTAAATCTGTTGGCAAAGAATTTTGAATGTATTGCTGGCTCATACTATCTACTGAGAACAATAGAGAATGAAAACATCATGTGATGGAGGTTTTAACATTGAAATGCTCAGCTCAATCAAGAACCTATGCCTTTCATTTCCCATTCAGCAAATATATATCAATAATATTTTATGTTCCACATATTGTGCAAGTTACTAGGGAAACAAAGAAAAAAGTTGTTTTTCCCAAGAAATTTTAGGAGCCCAAAGACTGATTTTTGTGCCACATGGCTCTCTGTATATGATTTGCTTTGTTTTCTCCCATTAGATTATTATGACCTTCATAAATCATTATAAGAACCAGAAAGTATACTAAGTCCTTAACTGCCTTTCCAAGAGTTTGTTATGTTTAAGCCCATAGGGCCCCTGTCCTCACCTCCTACCCCAATTATGGAATGTGGTCTTACATTGCTTTTTTTTAAAAAAAAATATATGCGGACAAGTTCTGTATATCAATAGAACCCCATTCCTTTGGCCCCAGATGAAATGACTAACGATGGGCAACCTATTCCATGATTGAGAATTTATGAATAAAACAATGGCACCCTATGTGGCTTTGGGAAAAGGCTTTATCCAACTATGGACAAAGATGATTGTTTAAGTTAGTCACATACTTTCTCTGGGGAATTTGACCCACTAAAACAAACAAAAAGTTTACTGTAGCAAGCTAAAGCAAGAAAAGATACACAGAAAAAAAGAAAAAAAAAAGATACACAGGAATGAGAGTATGTAGGAAGTATGGAGCAAAAGCTCTGAATAAACACCGTGGCACAGAGAAGATAAGAGAAATAATGAAATAAAGTCATTGTAGGGAAGTCTGGGTGGCTCAGTGGGTTAAAGCCTCTGCCTTTGGCTCAAGTCATGATCTCAGAGTCCTGGGATCGAACCCTGCATGGGGGTCTCTGCTTAGTGGAGAGCCTGCTTCCCCCTCTCTCTCTGCCTGCCTTTTTGCCTACTTCTGATCTCTTTCTGTCAAATAAATAAATAAATAAAGTCTTTAAAAAAATACAGTATTGCAGCTGAAGAGATATATAGAGAGAATGTCAGGCTTATTTTCTAATTATAAGAGAGCTGCAAATTCCTGGAAAAGCAGAAACCTGACTTTCATGATCTCTGAATTGGCCATGCATTTACTCCTTGGATTTCTCTCTCCATTACTTCTCCATTATAGTCTTCTAATATCAAATATTTAACATGAATTTTGTGAGTTTCTGTCTCTTTCTGAAATAGTCCAAAATATTTCATTACCACAAATATGAAAAATATCTACAGAATGCCCAAATGAGTTACCAAAACAGAATTTAGGTGCTTGGTCCTGAAAAATTTTCAATATATTGTCAAAAATAGAATGTGCATAAAAGAGAAGGTAAATCACAAATAATGAGCATATATATGTATATACAGTCCATGATTAATAGTATTTTCAATGATCTTTGGATACATCCAAGAATGAGGATAGTTGTGATATATTCCTGAATGCAGCTGCTGTGTTCAGGGTGAATTTCTTCTCATGAAGAAATCTGTGTGGCATTTCAAAGAGGAAGGATTCAGAACAAGGACTGAAATATGAGAAATTATAGATAAATGTTTTTAAGAACGACAAGAGAAACTTAAAAAAAATGTTGAATGCCAGCTAATTTGTTGGCATTACTCTAGAATTCATCGCATATATGATCTCACTTAATCCTTGTGAAAAACTCTGGGAAATAAATATTCTAAACTATAAAAAATCAATAAAAAAGAAGTGAGGCTCAGGGAATTTGCAGTAACTTCTCCAAAGTCAAGCTACCAAGTGAAATTCATTGCTTTCTGGCTATGTTCTCACTTCTTTCATTTAACTAGAATGCCTACTCTTCATTTACAATAATTATCTACTGTCAGAAAGAGCATAAAAGCCTCATGCCCACAAGATCCCTTGACTCTTGATTCTTGTTGCCTTTACTTTTATCCTGAACTTTCTAGAAATGAAATCCCTGCAAAATTGTAAGTGCTGTCAAAGAAGGAACTATCTTTACTTAATAAAATGGGTTCTGGGCTTGCAGTAGGTCGTCAAGAAATGTATGTTGAAGAAATGCTTTAATAGACATTTATACTTTACAAACATTATCACAGATTATCCTAAACCAACATTGGCTATCCATATGCAGCTTTGCTTGGGTTACTACAGTTGCAAAAAGTAGATTTTCCTACTATTTCTGGAGATGCTAAACCAATTAAAATTTAAGCCTGTGGGCTCCACAGATAGTATTCTGTATTTAAAACTTGACTGTCACTTCATAGTTGTGTTATATTAAGCATGTTATTCAACCTTTCTAGCCTCAGTTTCCTCAACTATAATGAGTTAATAGCAGATAATGATATAAGTCTTGTGTGAATATTACATGAGTTGATACTATGAAATATTTAAAACAGTGCTAGGAAAATGATAAGCAATCAATAAATTTGAGCTATTTCAAAAGAACTACAACAGTTTTCATTCAAAATTACTTCTATGTTTACCCCTTAGTGAAGGGCAGGCCTTTCCCAGATCAGTTATGGCTTACCAGAGGAGTTAACAGAACCCTATAATGTGATTGTATTCATGTGACTTTTGGTCAGGGGTGGGGGAGGTAGGTGGTAGGAGAGGATGAGGGTTATCTCTGTCTTGAAATATCTGACACAAGTTAATAGATGTCCTACTTTTGAAAAGGAGTCTTCTGTAAATGATCAAAATAATAAATATTTAAAACTTTGTGAGCCCTCATCTCTGCACAACTTCTCAACTCTGCTGTTATACCATAAAAAACAGTCACAGAAAATAGGTAAACAAACAAGTGTGACTGTGTTCCAATAAAACTTTACTGACATCAACAGGCAGTGGGCCAAATCTGGCCCAAGAGTCATAGTTTCCTGACTTATGCTAGAGGTTATGACAAGCTGCACAGTGTTCACATAATAAATACACAGCTGGGTCAACTGTTTCCCAAATACACCTGAATATTTCCCAATTGCTTCCCAAATACACCTGAATATTACTATGTCATCAGGGGCAAATCCTGTAAACTATATGACCAAAGTTTCTCATTTGTGAGTTGGAATAAATGCTTTGTGGAGCTCTTTTCAGATTAAGTCTCTACTAACTTTTAGTATCCAAAGGCCTAGAAATACCATGTAGCTAAACTAAAATTACTCTTCTATTAAGATTGCTAAATTTCCCCCTCCTCTCCTTCTAAAGAGAATCTTGCTTTGTCTACTTAAGTTCTCCTCCCCAACCTTGCTTGACTGATGATTTTGAGATTTTATAATATGGAGTAAGTAGAAAAGGGTGGATGTAGGAGGATAAGATGAACATGTTTGCCAGGGCTGGTTAAAATAGTTTTGTGAAAGGTTTCAAAGTAAAAAAAAAAAAAATGAGGAAATATTAAGAATAGAATAGAATAAAATAGAATAGAATAGAATAGCAGAAGGTGAACAGTGATGTTGTAATATATTTATTCTGTAACATATTTATTCTGTTCACTATAATTCTGAAAATTTCAAAGAGAAAAGTTTATTTTGATTTATTTTGTTTTGTTTGTTTGTTTTTATGAAATAACAGTTTATTTTTAAAAATATAATGCCACAGTTATCAGAGTGTATAGAGGTGACACATATTTTCCTTAACCATGCTTCTTTTTACCTTCTGTACAAAGGTAAAAATGCTTATTAACCTCAAGTTAATGATGTGAAACAGATTGGCAAACTTTTTCTCCAAAGGGCCAGATAGTAAATATTTTGGGCTTCACAGGTCACAAAAGATCTCTGTCACGTATTTGTTTTTTTACAACTCTTTAAAAATGCAAAATCCATTGTTGACTTGCACCACACAAAAAAGACTGGGCCAAATTTGCTTGCCTGCAGTAGTTTGCCAACATTAGGGATAAAATACCTATTTCCGGAATTGTCTGGGAGATTGCTCCCTTTGGGCTCTTTGACAGTAGGCTGCCAGAAGTAGAGGAAGACCTTATTTACAATTGAATGTGGCCTGTGACAAAGGTAGGAAGAGAGAGTTCCTACTCATTTGTCTTGCTCATTTTCCATTCACTCATTAAATAAATTTGTTGAACACCCACAATATACACTCATAAATATCTTTGTGTTCGCAGAGATTTCCAGTGTTTCTTTCTTAAACACATGGTTCCTGCAGTTTCTCTCAATCTGTAATTATCATTTCTTTAAACTCATGTCTTAGGACAGATCAGGAATAAAATCTCTACTAGCACTCAAAAGAACTCATGATTATAAAAAATGAATCTATCTAACAATGATATCCTTCCACCCAATACATATCCTTCTTCAAAATTGTAGCCTAGATGAGGAAAAATATGTAACTATCTCTACTTAAAAAGATACTTCTTTTCCTTCCATAGGCTGAAACATAACATAACAACAACAAAAAATCTCAAATCTAGAACATTTGCCACATAGTTTCTTCCATTTTCATAGCTTGTTGTCATATTAACATAGTATCTGGATCCAGGTAAGACTCTTCATAAACTTTCTATTTCACACATAAAACAATACCTTAAGGAGCGAATACTACTTTCAAAGTAACTTATATTCCCACATTTCGTGAGTGGTCATGATTTTGCTCCTTCAGGATGAAAACTCTAACTGCCAGCTTTCCAAATATTTTGGCTATCTATCTTGAGTGAGGGAAGACTTTCAAAGTGGCACAAAGGAGTCATGACTTCAGTATTAAAATAAAAAAAAATGCCCCCATTTCAGATCTTTGGTATAGACATCAGTTACAATAATCTGACTACCCACACCACAGAGACAGGGCACATTTTGTAATTAGAAGCTTTTGTAATTTTCCTTTGGGCCATGTAAACAGAGGGAAATGCCTTGGGAAACAATTTTGTCCGTTCTCTCATTTCTCTTGAATACACATGTGCACAATCAGTTCTCCCTTTGATCAACTCCATGAAGAGAAAAAAAAACAGTGAACCAAAGTTATCACTCCCACTCCCCTCTTTGTGCCGTTCTCTTTCCTCTTCCTTGTATTCCTGCTTAGCTAGTTTGTCCCTCTCCCTCTGCAGCACATCCCATTCTTTCTTCCTTTGGGACTCATCCCAAGTGAATCTCACTCCAGTTTTCCAGCGTGGAGGACATCTTCCACATTGGCCTTTCAGAATATAGATGTATGAGAACCAAGATTCATTGTGGTGGCACCTGAATCATCCTTCACATCCTTCTTGTCTTCTGCATCTGTCACACTAGCGTACTGGGTTAAGAGTGAATATTTCTCTGCTTCTCCCCTTCTGACGCCATCCTGGGCTTCACTACAATTTGTGCCTGCTTCTAAATTTAGGTGGCAATGGGCTGTATCTCATCTTCTTTTTTTTACCTGGGTCAGAATATTCAGACTTTCCGAAGACCATTGTTCCACAATTTCCTTGAAGATGTTAAGAAGATAATTTTCTTCCAAGACGGCAGAGAGGATACCTTGCAGATCATCAGGCTTCTCTTATTTCTCCTCCTCCTGCAAGACATCAAGATGTAGGGGCCCTAAATGGCTCAGTCCATTCCCAGCACCTGGAACTGTCCGTCTATCCGTGACTCAACCCAAAGCCACTATCCTTGCCATCATCACAAAATCATTCTGGGACTGGACCACATGAATTATGGCTTCTTCTTCTTCTTCTTCTTCTTCTTCTTCTTCTGCTTCTGCTTCTGCTTCTGCTTCTGCTTCTGGATAATGACTTGTTAAATATCACACATTTTTAATCATGCTAGTACATCCTCAGGTTGATTAGTGATGATGCCAATATTACTTAGGTCTGGAGTGGATGTAATTGTGAATTTTTTTTAAGCCAGATATTTGGTTGACAGACTACAGCTTCAGATAAAATAATAATATTAGGTAGCCTGGCACTTTTATACAAATTTGAAGAACATTTCAGTATTCCAAAGTGGGGTAATACTATTAATGATGGCTCTTGAACAAAGGTTATCCCCTTTCTCAAAACATCAATTGTTTCAAGTTGTATCCTTCCAGTTGAGTTACTGCACATTTGAATGACTCTTTTTAAAAATATTTTATTTATTTATTTGACACAGAGAGATCACAAGTAGGCAGAGATGAAGGCAGAGACTCCCCACTGAGCAGAGAGCCTAATGCAGGACTCCATCCCAGGACCCTGAGATTGTGACCTGAGCTGAAGGTAGAGGCTTTAACCCACTGAGCCACCCAGACGCCCCATGAAATAACTCTTAATGAGTTTTTGATGATATCTTATTCCACTGATAGTACTGAGAAGTTAAAGATTTTTTTTTTCCTTACTAATATTGGCACAAATTTTTTGGAGTTCTGCATTTCTGGTAGATCTCCAATATGATTCTGGTTCTGATTAGAGTTTTGTTAATAAAAAATAACATTCTTTAGTATTGCAAATGATAACCTAGACTTCAAGAGGCTTGGAAGCATTCTTGGTAACTTTAATATGAGTATATGTCCCACTATAATTAAAGATGGTTCTCATCTCCAGAATCAACTCTTAAAACTTCTTTTCCACAACCATAGTCCCATTCAGCACCTAGGACAGTGTTGAATACCCTCAATTGTGGAATGAATAAGTAAATGAGTAGTAGTAGAGAATGACTTAAATATAAAGCAAACAGTAACAAACTCTAAATTTGCACAAATTCTCACTAAACACATCCTAAAAGGACAAGTCCATGGTATAGTGTATGATACCCTGGAACACTGAGTTTCCTAAGGTTTGGGGCAAATCACATATTTACTTTCAGCATTAGTCTATGTATTATTTACCATCATGCTTAAGAATCAACTGGTTGCTGTGTGGAGTATGGGAATAAGACACACCAAAAACCCTAAATTAAAATATTCTTCCTCCTTATCTCTCTAATGTCACATTCTATCTGCCAGAATTATACACTGGCTACTGAGATATCTCTGCAACTTTCTTTTCTCTCTGCTCACCTTTGCGATTCTCTTTGGGTGAGAAAGTAATGCCTCTTTAGAACATTCGTTCCTAAATTTTATTTTCCAGAGGTGAAAGTTAATAGTATTTTGAATGAAAACAAAACACTAGGCTTACTAGTGTTATAAACATACTAATGTTAAGCCATTATCATGTTCTTCTTCTTCTCAGAAATAATGCTTTTTCAAATGCTAAGAATATTCTCTGTTGTAGAGCAAAGGTCTTCTTTACAGATAATACTACTGAGAACTAAAACAGACAGAAATATTGAAATGGTGATACTTTATTCATGACCATATGCTGCTACTGATCTCTTCAGCAAGACATGTATAAATTTATTACTTTTTTCTTCTTCTGTTTCAATGGACTCATAGTTATCAAAACTACAACATGTAATAAATAGATGAATGATAAGTACTCTAATATTCACTGATTGATATTAAACATTTACTATATTACCCTTATCCTGCATGGGTATGTGAAATGTACTCACAAAAATGTGATTTAGAAACTAAGTATAATAGTTATTTTCTTCACTTGTAACTTACATGAAAAAGTTATGATTTGGAAATATTAGAGATACTATATTTAGAACAAATCCATAGTACATGGAAAAAGACAATGAATCTGAAAAAATATAAAATTAATCAACATCTACTGAGTTTACACTATGTGCAATGTAGTTTAAATATAAAGATGGTTAATACTTAAGAATTTAGAGACACGAATTAAAAATTATTATGATACCCCACCATATCAATTATTTCATCAACTATAAATGTTCTAAACACACCAATTAAAATGCAAAAACTTTCAGATTGGATTAAAATGCGTTTGAAAAGAAACCCACTTTAAATAAAAAGACATAGCTAGGTTAAAGGTGAAAATGCAAGAAAAGATATAACCTGTAAGTACCAAACAAAAGAAAGCTGAAGTGGAAATTTTAGAATCAGACAAAGTAGGCTTCAGAACAAGGATGAAGAGAGACATTCCATAGTGAAATGTTGGTCAAATCACCAGGAAAACATAATCTTAGCACCTAACACCAGAGCTTCAAAATACATGCAGCAAAAACTAATAGAACTGAAAGGAGATCAAATAAATAAAACAGCAACCCTAACTGCAAACTTTGATGTTCTTTGCTTTACAACTGATAGGAAAATCAGGTAGAAAATCAGTAAGTATATAGGAGGTTGGAATAACTCTATTAACTAACTTGACTTAATTGGTATAAATAAAACATTCCATCCAACAAGAGCAGAACACCCATTATTTTCAATTGCTTAAGGAATATTCATCATAATAGACTATATCTTTGGCAATAAATTAAGTCTGAAAATATAATATAAGATAAATTACATAAATAACATTTTCTTTCCATAATTTATTAAAGTAGAAATCAATAATTTAAAAAAATCTAAAAAAATCCTCAATATTTATAATTAAATAATACATTCACAAATAATGCATTGATAAAACACGAAGTCGCAAGGAAAATTAGAAGCATTTTGAATTTGAAAAATTCAGTTCAGTTCAAAATGAACTGAAAGTCCAACATATTAAAATTTATTGAATACAGTTAAAAAAGTATGTAGAGGGAAATTTATAGTGTCAAAATATTAAGAAAAGAAGAAAATCTCAAATAAATTATCTAAGCTTAACTTACATCTTAATAAACTAGAAAGAGAAGAGCAAGCAAAAGAAAGGAACTAGTAAAGATAAGAAAAGAAATAAATAATTTGGAGAGTAGAAAAAATAGAGAATTTAATGAAACCAAAAGACACTTATAAAACAGATCAATAAAGTTGATACACCTTTATCGAGACTGATCAAAGGAGCAGGTGGGAAGAAGGCACAAAATCAAGAATTAAAAGGGGGACATGATCTTGGATCCTATATAAATCAAAAAAGATAATAAGGGGAATATTAAACTCAACTTAATGACCATAAATTCAACAACTTAGATAAAATGGACTAGTTCTTTTTAAGACACAAAGTATCAAGATTCACTCAGGAGAAACAAATGGCCTAAATAATCCTATGCCAATTAAAGACATTAAATGAGAATTTAAAACCTTCAAACAAAGAAAACTGCAGGTATAGATGTCTTTCTTAGTAAATTCAATCACTTAACAACAAGCAAACAATTCCACATAAATTCTTTCAAAATATAGAATAGAATACTTGCCAGATGATTTTATGAGGCTAGCCTTATGCTAATACTAAAATCAGACAAAGATATAACAGAAAAAGAAAATTATAAACCAATATCTCTCATGATCATAGATGCAAAAATCCTCACCATAATAATAGCAAATCAAATCAGACAGTATATTGATTGATGTGATAACACATCATAACCAAATGGGGATTTTCTGAAGAACACAAGAGTAGCTCAAGATTTGAAAATCAGCCAGAAATTGATATAAACATTCATTCATAGTAAAAAACAAAAAACAAACAAACAAAAAAAAACCTGCAGTAAACTAAGCATAGAAAGCAATATCTTTACTAATAGATAGAATTTATGACAAGCCTATAGCTAACTTTACACTTAATGTTCAAAGACTGAAGGCACTTTACCTCTAATTAGAAACAAGCAAGGATGTCTGTTCTCAGCACTTCTCTTTAAGTCTTTTTTTGTGTAATAACAAAATTTAAAAAAGAGGCCCTCAGTTAGAAAGGGAGAAATAAACTGGTCTTCAAAGACAATATTACTGTTTACATAGAAAATCTGAAGAAATCTATATTTTAAAAAAGCTAGTTGAGTAAGAGTTGAATGAGTTTATGGCTCATTTTACAGCCATAAAGCCAACAAGGTTGTCATACAAAATTGAGAGTTATTTCTCTTTTTAAGATGTTGATTCTCCCCAAACTTATCTATAAAATCAAGACACTTTATAGTGTAATAAAAATATATATCTGGCCTTAGGCAAAGCCCACAGAGGTCTTCTGGGTTTCTTTGTGCTTAAAAACACTGCTAATACAGACAACCAGAATCTGAGATCCTCTTCCATGTGACTTCCTGCAGAGGAAACTCTTTAGAATTCCCAAGAGACAGCTATGGACCTTACTGAACTGTGGAATGTGACATTGTTATTAAAATAATAGTTGGTTTTTTGTTTTGTTTTGTTTTTGTTTTAGAGATTTTATCCATTTATTTGACGAGAGAGAGAACACAAGCAGAGGGAGCAGCAGGCCGCGGGAGAGGGAGAAGCAGTTTCCAGCTGAGCAGGGAGCCTGATGTGGGACTTGATCCGAGGAGCCTGGGCTCATGACCAGAGCCAAAGGCAGACACTTAACGGACAGAGCCACCCAGGCACCCTAAAAGAATAGTTTTGACAATTATTCCCAAACACTAGTTTCTACACTGATTAGAAATTCTTGTGTACCATGAGTCTTTCAGCAAGTTTGTCACATTGGATGTCAACATTTTTTTTTTTTAGGTAGGTATTAGTATATTTATATTAATATGATTATTAGTATAAAGAATTGTGTCACCATCAAAATTTTATTTTAAATCATCTCCATCACCCCTAAAAAGAAACCTTATACCCATTTGCAGTTACTCCCCATTCCCATCATACCTGCCTTCTGTCCTAGGCAACCACTATGTTACTTACATTATCTATTGTGGACATTGGATATAAATGTAACCATACACTGTGGGGTCCTTAGTGTTTGCCTCTTGTCCCCTACCCTGATGTTTTTGAGGATGTTAACTTGTAGAAAACTACATAACATATAAATTATACTTGTCAGACAAAGATGTAATGATGTCTGTCCTTTTTAAAAAAAAAAAAAAGATTTTATTTATTTATTTGAGAGAGAGAGAACACAAGCAGAAAGGAGGGGCAGAGAGAGAGGAAGCAGACTCCTGCCCCTCAACAAGGAGCCTGATGTGGGGCTCAATCCCAGAGCCCTAGGACTATGACCTGAGCTGAAGGCAGATGTTTAACCAACTGAGCCACCCAGGCTGTTTGTTTAGTACAAAAGATTACTCCCAAAAGTTTCAGTTTAATTTTCTTCAAGACAATAAATAAATTTCATCTAAATTGACAAAAATAATGAATCAATGTGATGTGATATAAAGTAGGGGGATATATAAAATGCCGTTAAAGCTTTGTGAATGGGGCAGTAATTGAGGAAAGAAAGGCATGTCACCAATGAGCTCCTAAATATAAAATATATCTTTTTTGATATCTCCTATAGTTATTTCCTGTATCTCCTATAGTTATCTCCTACAGTTTCTCTGTTGCATCACACATTGCTGAAAATATTATTAATCAATTTAAGTTAATTCACCAATATTTGAAAATTGGGTATTTTCACATCAAAATATAGATTCATCTCTTTTCTTGAAATATTAGAATGTAAGGCAACACTCGGTTTGCCCATATACAGAGCAAAAATTAGCTGGATATGAGCAATAGCTGATCCCTATACATAAAAGATATGTTCTCTGAGATTTGCAGAAAACAGGTGGTATATTTTCTTGATTCTTGCCCTGGTGACTATCACTTGAGGGGAAAAAATGTTATAAAAGAAAATGCAGTATCAGCACTATAATTAAGAGATTCAGATTGGATCCTGCAGCAAAAGTTAAGGGGGACTGAGCCTGATACTTCTGAATTAACCTGGAAAGGATTTAAAGTACCCACAGATTAGTAACCATGGTTCCTAATGGAAGTAAGTGCAAATTATCTCTGAAGGGAATTGTTGGAAAATAATTCTTCATGGGTCTCCTATTTCTGTGTATCTTGTGAGTAGCAGCCCTAGTTTGTTACAAACTGTCTTTTTAAGGGTGTTTATATGCTGAAAAGCTTTGGATCTGTCTTTGGAAGACAGATATGGTACCTCTTTAATGAGTAAAGATAATGTTTGTATAGTATTCAACCCAATAAAGGAAAGCTTTTCCTCTGGATCACAGGGCAGGCATGCTAACTGACCATCATAGAGTTAGGTTCCCTAAGGTCAAGGTTTCTCTCACATAATACACTACCTGTGCAGATATCACCTGACAGAACTCAGGAACAATTCCTGTAGGAATTTGGACTTGGGAAATCTGTGTAAGAAAATGGCTACTGCTACTACCATAAGAAATAAAGTCTTTTGTCTCTGACCCAAGAATATTGTATCTTCTGCTAGCATCTGTGAAATCCTGGCAAGCTCAATTAATAGCTTGAATGTAGAGTAAAATGTCAGACCCTTCATAGTTCTAGCTTTTTAAAGAAACATTTGGCTGTAAATATTAACATTCAAAATGTGTATGCAATTGGGTCAAGACATTTTATTTCTAGGTATCTAATTTAGAACCATATTCTCTCAAAGGCATAAAAGCACACTAAGATATTTATTGTAACATTGTTTAAACCAAAATACATACACAGGAAACTATTTTGACTAAATTATAAGACATTTATCAGTTGTATGGAATAACTATATAATGTCCTATAATTTAATCATATAACTATAATGGCTATATTATAAGACATCCATTGTTTATATGAAATGAGATCAAGCTATATATACTTAGGTGGAAAGATTTCCTGGACATTTATTTGAGAAAGGAAAGCAAACTCAAGAAATGCAAAATTCTGCTATAAAACCATGCTTATAAAAACATCCACAGTATTCCATGCGTGTGTATATATTTATAATTGTATGCAATATACATACAATATAATTATATATGCATATATAATTATGCATATAATTATAATATATAATTATAATTATAATATATATATAATTTCTGAGAGATTGCCTAGTAAACTCTTAATATTATAACTTGAGAGAGAACTGCATTTGGGAAGTAACTGTCCAGTGGTCAAGGGGTTTTATTTATCAGAAATGATTAAATTTTAATAGATATCAGTATATTTACATAAATAAAAGTAAATGTGTTTATGTAGATGTTATACAATTATCCATTTATCCCCCAAAGACATTCATTGGGGTGATTTTTTTGGCTGCACATTGCATTTCTTTCTTCCAAATAGTGATGTACTCTCTCTTTTTTTTTTTTAAAGATTTTATTTATTTATTCGACAGAGGGAGAGAGATCACAAGTAGGCAGCGAGGCAGGCAGAGAGTGAGAGGGAAGCAGGCTCCCTGCTGAGCAGAGCGCCTGATGAGGGGCTCCATCCGAGGACCCTGAGATCATGACCTGAGCCGAAAGCAGAGGATTTAACCCACTGAGCCACCCAGGCACCCCGTGATATACTCTGTTGCTTACTGTTCCTGAGTTCTGTTCTTTTGTTCCATAAATATATTTATTAGTATCAATGTCATCATATTTTATTTTAGTTATTATTTACATTTATTATTATAATTCTATATACTTGCAATAACATCAGAAAAGTTACTAATTATAAAACAGTTATCATAACAACTATGTTCATGATAGCCCAGTGATTTATAACATTTTGCAAGTATGTGGATCTTACATATTATGAGAGAAAATATAAATTGATAGATCTTTGGAAAAAATTTAGACATATTTTGTAGAGTTAATCATTTGAACATCTTACAAGCCACCAATTCCACTCCTACTAAGACTTTTAAACGTTCACTAGGAAAAATATACAAGTATATTTGTGGTGGCATTGTCCACATTATTAAAAAGCTGGAAACAGCTGAGGTTAGCATAGATAAAATAATGGATACACATCTTCACAGTACAGAGGATTTATGTAATAGTGAAAAAGAACAAACTGTAGTTTCATAAAAAGCTGTGGGTAATTCTCAGAACCATAATATTGAGAGGAAAAAAGCAAGTGAGAGATAATACTAGATATGATGATATTTAATGAAAAAAAGGTGCTTATGTGTTTATGTGTGTAAATATGTGATAAAACTTCATAAAAGCCAAAAACAATGAGAAACACAAAGCAGGCCACACACATATTTATTGGGGACAGGTGACAGGAAAGGTAAGGAGCAACATCCAAATAAATGCAATCATATTGGTCATATTTTAGCTCTTCACTTTGGTGCTAGTTCATGATTAATAATTTTCTTATTTGCTTCATAATTTACAAATATATATAGCAGGGGTTTTTAAAGTCTTTCATATGTCTCAAAATGTTACACACACATGTAAAAATATCTTGCATATCACCAATCATCTTAATGTTGAATAAATGTCTGTGGATAGTACTTGTTTTTGTTTTTGTAAGAAGATATCTTAACTTCTGCCCTGTCGGGCCTTGTGTTTTTGGAGGTAAATAACATAATCTTCCGTGTTAAAGCCCATGTTACTACATGTAAAGCAATATGATAAGGTCTTCTTGAGTAACTATTAAACGGGCAATAGGTATTTGCTTAAAAGATGCATTTCTAAATTGGGAATTATGGTTTAAAAATAAAAATATTTCATACCAGGAAACAGCATAGGTGCTACTGGAAGCTTCATGCTGTGTAATAGAAGAGAGGATTATTTTTTTATGGCCCATGGTTTCTATGAATAGAATTAACCCGACACCAATTATCACCTCATTGAAAGGATAAGTCACTGTGACTTCTACAGCTGAGATCAAACTCATTTCTTTCGCAATGCGAATTAATTAGAGTTGGAGAGAGCTATACTGAAGGGTTAGGACGCACTGCAAATTTTAAAGAAAAGTCTATATTTTAAGCAACTAAGGGGAAAATGTGTTCTAATTAGGGTACAACGTTAATAAGCAATGATCTTATTTATACACAAGCACTTTAAAGAAATACTTTTAAAGAAAAAATTAAACAAGTCATAAAAATATTCTTTTTATGATGACTGTAATTGAAGAAACAAAAATTCAGCAGGTGTATTACTTATTTTTAACTGGCAAACAGGCTCTACAGAAAGGGTTATCTTTACTTGAAAGTGTATTCCTCGGTGGTGAATAAAGAGAGATGGCTGGCTTCTTATCATAGCTCAAAAACGTATCAGATAAATATGCCCACCAGCTTATTTGGACACAGCAGTAGATATTACCATCTGCTCCCAAATATGCCTGCAACCCTGTAGCTCTTCCATTTTGGCACCCGAATTTATGGGAAAGAGAATGACGTCCTAAGATATACTTATTTCTGAAAAAAGCCTTGAAAATGTATCCCTAGTGACACAGAGTTGTGTAAATAGCTGGGTTTACTTCAACCACCACTGTTTTTGTGGAGAGAATACCACTCCCACAACTACTTTTTCATGTTGGGATGGAATGACATGGCTCAGAAAATTTAATATCCTATTAGAGTAAGCAGGTAAACAGAACATTGCTCAGGAAGATGATCACCACACTTATTTGTTTGTACCAAATAAATGAAATGAGCAAAACAAAGGAAAAAATTGACAGCAAAAATGGATACTATTAGCATCTTTACAGAAAAGATAAAAAGTCCAGGGAAAATGGCAGCCACATTCTGAAGGAGTATTTCTATCCTTCATTCAGAGACCTGCATCCAGGTTCATTCCCTCTTTCATATTATGTTTTGTCAGTTTTAGATATAAGAATCCATAGCAAACTCACAGTGACATAATTGATAGTTCCTAATCTCATACTTCCAACTTGGATTTCCAAATTCTTATATGCATTGTATGTAAACACCACAGTAATTTCATTAAGAATTTACAATGCATTAATTTGATTTCACATGCATATAGACTCCTTGATGTGAATACATGTTTATTTTGTTAATTTTTATTATACTTAGTTATCTAAAAGAATAAAGGAGATAATGTTTATTTTTTTAATTTTTTAATAGGAGAAAGTAAAATTTAAAAGCATACATATGGGAATCCACACAGACATGGAAATTCCAAAGACACTTAGGCAAAATGAAGTATATAAGTTTTTTTTTTTTTCTTAATTACACAGAAGGAGATGTGGGTCCAGTATTCAATGCAAAGAAATGCAATTGAAGGGCACCTGGGTGGCTCAGTGGGTTAAGCCTCTGCCTTCAGCTCGGGTCATGATCCCAGGGTCCTGGGATCGAGCCCCACATCGGGCTCTCTGCTCAGCGGGGAGCCTGCTTCCACCTCTCTCTCTGCCTGCCTTTCTACCTACTTGTGATTTCTCTCTCTGTCAAATAAATAAATAAAATCTTTTTAAAAAAAAAAGAAATGCAATTGAAAGGGAGGGACCCAGCAAGGCCTGCTTGGTCAAAAAAGGTAATGTTGGAAAATCATAGAGCAAACAATAAGTTAAAATGAAGTTTGAACCAATTGGCCAATATAAAGAAGAAAGAGAGAAAGAGAGAGGGAAGGAGAGAGAGAGAGAAAGAGTAAGAAGATGAGCTTCAACAAATAAACAATAATTATGTTAAGAAAAGAAAACTAGTATGGTAATCAAAACGAAGTATCTTTCAGAGCTTAAATTGATGCTTGTGAATTCAACTGCTGGGTAAAATTTGGGACAGTAGGTAGGTCCTTGTTTCTTTACTTCGAGAAGATAGATAAAACATTAATTACATATTGATGATGTCCTTGAATGAGCAGAAGGATTTGCTGGCAGCTGTATAAAAACACACCTGTGAAAATATGATTAGTATCTCCCACTCCCATGAAATCAAGAATAGAGATGGAAGGGGGGCGCACCTGGGTGGCTCAGTGGGTTAAAGACTCGGCCTTCAGCTCAGATCATGATCCCGGGGTCTTTGCTCAGCAGGGAGCCTGCTTCCCCCTCTCTCTCTGCCTGCCTCTCTGCCTACTTGTGATCTCTCTCTGTCAAATAAATAAATAAAATATTTTTAAAAAAAGATATTCCTGATGCATTAAAGAGGCAGCAGAGCAGGGTGTGATGATAAAGTTAAGTGTCTGCACAAGATTGTCATGACTAACATTTATAAACTGGGGAAACTAATACAAGAATTATTATAATCTGTAGCATCTGATTAAAAAGAATTCTGAAGCATTAAACCATGCTATTTTCTACAAACAACTTGAGAAGCTAAAGACATGATATGCATCTGTCACTTATACATTTTATTCTACTCAGTTATTCCTAAATGACCATATGATTAATCCACATGTACAGTAAGTGAGAATATTTTTACCTAAAATATTTAATGTGGGAGGAAACTATTCCTTGACTGTACATATAGACTCCAGTTTCATTTATTCCAGAATTCTAGGATTTCAAAAAAATTTAGTATTTTATTCCTAAAGCTCCTCTCTCTAGTAATCGATATGAGCTAAATACTGACACTCCCTGACATGAAAACGCTATGACTTGCATTGACTTGCATGGTATTTGAAAGATAAACAAACAAGCAACAACAATAAGAAAGCCCACAACCCTTTGGGGGTTGATTTGATACTTACGAAAAATGATAAAAATGAACCATCTGCCAAGACAATGTACTTATCGATGTCTCAAAGGCAAGCATATAGAACCTCCTTTTAAATTTGAATATTTTGCTAGTCTTCTATAAGATTATTAAAGATCACAGCTGAAGTTTTATTGCATATGTTTTACAAATATCTAGGTTACAGCCACCACTCTATTTTTAATAGCTTTTTACTTTTAAGAGCATCTTATGAGAGAGCATTTTCCATCACCCAGATAAAAAAGCAAGAAAGAGGAAGCCATGATATGCCTCTGTTTTTTTTTTTGAAGTAAAATTGATATATAACATTATATAATATGACTACCAACAGGTAGTGCCTGGTAGGGGCAATGATCTAAGCAGAAGAAAATGGCCAATTTGAGTCACTGAACCAAAATCATACTGCTGGAACTGTGGTTTCTTCCTACTCATTGAAAGATAACTGCCAGCAAAGGAGCATAGAGAGAAGTGCCCTCTAGCCATTTGGCATTCACCAGCACGTAGGCCAGATTTGCTCCAACAGCCCAATCACCATCAATCAGCCAGATAACAGCACACCCTCTCATTGTTTTGGAACTGAAAGATTTGTTTTCCCAGCATGATTACTTATTACATAAATAATTTAGCCTACGTGGAAAAACATTTTCTTAAGTATACAAACTACAGTAGTTTTACAACACAATCATATACTGAAGTTATTTAGAAATGATCTGCTCCCATGGAACAAATTATCATTTAGTAAATTAACCTGGTAGAGACTTTTTCTTATTTTGGGGAACAGCATTTTGAGAAAAAGTAAAAATGTCACAAATGAAATAGCTACAAAAACAAAATGTGTGATTTTCTAGACTTTTTATTTGGTGGGTTAGATAATTTTCTAATCTTGGCTAGTCATTATTATTTTCTAATAGTTGACCCTCAGACAAAATTTGAGAGAAAGGGCTTAAGGGAAGTCTTTTAATTTAATTTCATTTAATTTCACTTAATTTCATTGATGAAGAGCTTTTTTGTGTTTCACCACATTAACTTTATGGACAGCTCAATGATACTTTATAAATTGTTTTAAGCAAATGTCTTTTGAAAACAATCTATCAGACCCCTGCTTGAATTCGAATGAAAAAATATCGATAAGTCATTTTGGATTAAGAGAAAATGTGGAATAAATAAATAAATACATGGTGAATTTATTTAAGTTAAATGAAAATGTATTATTTTAAATAAGTTAATTGCTCACAATAGTTCTTGACTTAAATTTCATAAAAATAATGTAAAAAATCTTTTGAGTAGAATAAATCTCTTCTTTAAGATATCCTATTTCCATAATAAAGAAACAAAGAAATATAAACCTTATCCAAGTTTTGCAGGTACTGAAACTTTCCATTTGAAGATGAAGCAGGTCTCCTAAACACAAAGCCATCACTGTAAATTGGTTTTGATAGGACAAAAGGAACTTAGAACATCAGTTAGAGCAAAGCTTAGCAAATTTTTTGTAAAGGGCTAAAGAGTAAATACTTCAGATTTGCAGGCCATACAGTCTCTGTCATAAGTTCTCAACTCTGCTGTTGTGACATCAAACCAGCTAATAACAAATAAATGAGCATGGCTGTGCTTCAACAAAACTTAATTTATGGGCAATGAAGTTTGAAATTCATATAGTTTTCATGTGCCATGAATATCATTCTTTAAAAAATTTCCCCCAAACATTAAAAAAATGTAAAAAAATTCTTAGATCACAGGGTCTACAAAAACAAGTGGCGAGGTATATTTGGCCAATGAACCATAATGTACCAATTCCTGATATGGATGAAGTCTTGGTTTATATATATATACTCCATTCCTACTCAAGTAGGTGTTTTGTGATGGTAGATGTTTTGAGATGGTAGGGGTTTTGTGATGGTACAATAATACATGTAATATTTATTCATAATAAAGTATAATAGCTTACATATTCTATACTCAAAGAATCTTATGAATGATGGACGTCTTAGTGGTAACCTATTTGCATTCTCAGATTTAATCAATGAGGAAAAAGAGGGCCTGAGAGAAGTGAGAAGTTCAAGGTTACCCAGTTTTTTAGAGGTGACCCTATTAAATTTCAAAGTTCTTCAGTAGATTCAATATTGTTTCCAACACACTAAACCTTCTTTGCTTCTTCCATAGCTTTTTACCGATTGTACATTGTTTATTCTGTCTTTTCTATGCAGATTCACTAAGTCAACTTGCAGAGCTCTTATTTTTTCTTCAGCAATTCCTTAATAATTAAATTTTTATTGTTAATAAAATTGAGAAAAACACTGGAAATAGTGTTCAAAGGGTGTTACTCTTTTTTGTTAATTTTCTGCTGATACGAAGTAAAAATAGAATTACCTCAGCTCGAACTCAGCATATCGTGTTTTTTGTTCTAAGTTACTTCATTAATTGCAATCATCATCATTTATGGCTCTCAAAAGATTATAGGTGACTGCGTACTTCATCAGCTAAGATCAGAATTTCACATGGCACAAAACAAAACACTTGTATAATGATCTAAGAGAGTGTATTAAACATACTAAATGATAGAGCTACCCACTGAAAATGTTCACCAGATTATCAGTTTAGCTTTTCAAATCCGTTCAACTAAAGCGAAATTGATGTGTCTCTGCTTAAGTATCAGTACCCTTTTAGAGTTTAACTTTTACATGTCTGAATTTCAGTATATAAGGTTTTCATCATTTTCAATCCTGAAGAGCAGGATCTGCACTCTTGCCTTACACCCCAGTGATGGATGCATATTCCCTCACTCCACCCAGGGTTCTTTCTCATACAAGAAGTGTGGGGATAACAGAAGGAAGCATGCAGGTTCCTAAGGCAGAGTCTTTGTAGATCTTCAGAGTCTAAAGTTTGTGTGCTTTTCTCTAGGACATTGTCCTTTAGAAAAGTATATTATATGGCTACGATGCCCATAAAAATTTCCAGGGATTAGACACAGCAACTACAAAAACACAGTTCTGTGTGAAACATTACTCAACAATATGACTATTATTGCTTAGTTGGTCACTGCTGTATTCCAGGGCTTCAAGCACATTATGTCACTTAATCTGCACAAAATCTTATGAAATAGTTATTATTATCTTGATATTTCTCAAATCACATCTCTACTGCAGGAAATTAACAGAATTCGGATGTTGAAGTTTTATAATAAAATATCAATTATGATAAAAATAATAACAGGTATGGACTACTTACTATGTTTTAGAGATTCTTTTTTTTAAGGTTTTTATTTATTTATTTGACAGAGAGAGAGAGATCACAAGTAGGTAGAGAGGCAGGCAGGGAGAGAGGGGGAAGCAGGCTCCCTGCTGAGCAGAGAGTCAGATGTGGGCCTCAATCCCAGGACCCTGAGATCATGACCTGAGCCGAAGGCAGAGGCTTTAACCCACTGAGCCACCCAGGCACCCTGTTTTAGAGATTCTTCTAAGTGCTTTAAGCATGTTATTAATTTAATCTTATTTATTTCTTTGTTTATTTATTTATCTATCTTTAATCTTATTTATTTAATCTTCCCAGCATCCATAACAGTTACATCCCCATTTTGAGACTATAAATTATAATTACATAATACACTTAATATCACAATTAATAGACGGCAGAACAAAGGTTCGAACCAGACAGTCTGATTCTGGAGATTACATACCTAACCACTACACCACAAAAAGCTGTCATAAAAGACAGCCAATGGAGGGTATTTATCTTCACTTTCTCAACCTATCTTCAATTGACAATAAAAGGAAAAAAAATCTTATTTTTAGGGTCCTACCTAACTTAAGGAGAGTTATTGCTTACCAAAATAAGTAATTGAGCAAACTCTGTAGTTGGTGGCTTCAGTGCTTATATACACACACATATATGTATATGTATATGTATATGTATATGTATATGTATATGTATATGTAGCAGTATGATGTACACACACACACATACACACACACACACACACATCATTACATGATAATTATTTTCTCTCCTTATTTGTCCTGAAATATATGGCTTATCCATTCCCATAGACTGAAATTATTTAGTGCTTCTTATGATTCTTGACAGTATTTCTTCATAGGCAGTGTGATATACATGTGTATCTTGTATTAATTTAACCTAAACCCCATGGGAGGTCAGTTGGCCTACTTCAGAGAACATACTCCAGGGATAGTGACATTTTAAATCTTCTAATCAGAAGTCCACCTTCCAAAGATATGCACTTCAGCTATCCTTATTGCTAATATTCTTATGTCTGATTAGCATCAGTTTAGCATAATGTGTAATATAATTTTTTTTGTTATTGACAAGGAAACAAGAAATATTGTACAGACTTTCTTGTCCTTGCAGGAATGTCGCGTAAGAGTCCAGAGACCAGTTTACCTATACCTTTTGGAAGTGGTCAGAATATGAAATGGTCTGGTGTATATCCACTGATTCTGAGAATACTTATCACCATAGTGAATCCTGCTGATAACATATTTTTGCATTTGCCTCAAGAAAATCTTTCACACAGGTAGGGTCAAACCACTAAAAGGAGCTTACAGAATAAGCTGCATGCTTTTTTACTAGTAAATGTTTGTATGTGTGACCAAATTCTTCCTGTTAAAGCCTCATTTTCATGTAACCTGGTTATAGGAGGAGACCCAAAACTCTTACCTGCCTCTATACCTAGAACTTTTATTTACCATAAAACACCTACTAATTATAAATGACTGATTGCTTCAGACCAGTAGACAGCAGGAGTGTGTGTGAGTACATACACGAGTGCATGTCTGCATGCACACGCCTACAGATACACCTACAGGAGAATGGTAAAATAGGAGGAGTACACTAGGAGACAGAATGGGGCTGCCAGCTATTTATATATAAGCTTATTTGTCCTTGTCCCTTAGGTTGGAAAGTTTTCATCCACAAATTCTCCTAAATTTCTTACGGGTGAGCAAGCTATTTGTTTTCGGCTGCCGGGATGGTAACACGTTATTTATGATCCACACTTAACTACAGTTGTTCAGATCTCTGTCACCCCCAAGATTGATGATTAAAATGCACTCTACTTTACTCTACCCTCTTCGGCTTACATGCCTTTATTTGTTATTTGAAAGCCTATGCTGTGTATATTTCAGGGGAAAATCTAGTTTAAATGTTCTTCCTTTTACATTTTATGTGTGACAAATGTTCAAACCACTTTTCTCCCTCAAAATTTCCATCATTATTGCTTTTTTCCCTTCTTCTAATGTTGCCATGCTTCTTCCTCATGTCTGTAAAATAAGAAAACCATTTTGTAAGCAATGTAGTAAATACTTCTCTAAGCCCTTAGGACTTATATCATCCAATGCTGTTTTTAAGCCATTAGAACCATGGTTTTCTTGGATTATAGGTTTTCATTTAAAATCGATGTTTTTTGCATTTGTCTATATGAATTAAGCATTCTCTATTCCGAATGGTAATTCTCGATTTTTTTTCCTTCTTACTTTTTGTTTTTATTTTATGCTATGGATTTAGCCATGGTCTTTTTCAACTTAGAGTGAAGGTATATTATGGAATCAACAGAAACCTTCATTTTACCTAGTCCAGAGTAATTTAAAATACAATAAAATAGTTAATAATGTTGTGGTACAGTAACAAATAATCCACAGTAAAAACAACAACAATATTATTTCTCACTCATATGGAGTCCACCCAAGGATGAGGGATAGTCCAGGATAGCTCTCTTCCATGTGGTGACTCAGGAAACCAGGCTGCTTTTGTCTTGTGGTTATGCCCTTTGCAATACTTGGCCTAAGTGGTTTCCAAATCAATGTAAGAGACAATTAGAAAGCTGTTTACTGGATTGTAAGTGTTTTGTTTATAAGTGACACACATTATTTCTCCTCACAGCACATGTCTAGACCCAGTCAATGCTCGCTTGACTCTAACGGGACTATGAATATCAGGTGAGCTATGCTTAGCTCTGCCTAGCGTTCTTATAGAAGAAAAGCTATATGATTGCTGAGGCCCTCTGGTATGAATATTACTCAGACCACTAGAATGCTAATAAATATTCAGGGTGAGCATGAATTAATGCTCAACAAGTATTCAAAGTTATCCTTGTATTTGTAATTAATCCTTAATTAATGCTCAACAAGTATTCAAAGTATCCTTGCATCTCCACTTAGAGATATGGATGACTGGCATCTCATCAAACCAAAGTCAGTTTCCCCTTCGCCACCTGCTAGTCCTTGCAAATTGCTAAAAAAGGGACTCTTTTATGCAGTAGTCAGCCCATTTCTCTTTTGCAGGCAAGGACGATGATGATGAGGGAGTAGGATGGGGAAGTTTTGGTGACACCTTCCTTGGCAATAAATGGGGAGGGAAGTCTTTCAACTGAATGTCTCTATCTATAATATTGTATCCTGTTGTGGATCAGTATCTTGAAAATGTTAAAATGGCCTTTTGACTTTGAAACCTTGCTAAGCTTATCTACATCCATGTACAGATTAGCAGTGAAGTCCTTAAAAATGCAGCATTTGTGCATTTTACTTCAATGCATGCAGGATGAAGAAAGAAAATCCGGGAAGCTGAAGATTGGTCAAGAGGATAGGCTCTGGCATCATTCACGTCCTGGCTTAAATTCTCTCACAGTTTCCCATTAACCATTTGCTCACTAGTGAGTTAATTAGCCTCTCTGAATCTCTCTGAATGGAGATATAAAGACCTACCTCAGTGGTGATTGTGAAAATAAAATAAAATGTACATTAACAGTACATGAACTTAGAAGTAAGCATTCAGTGGATACTGACTGTCCTTTTAGTTGTTAATTTAATAACCAAAATAGTTTCAATTCAGAGAAGGAAGGAAGAGTCACAAAAAAAGAAAACAGGCAGTCTACACCTCAGAGATCTGTCTAATTTTAGTAGTTGAAAGGTTTATAAGATGTTTCTCAACAATATTAATATCTTATTAATATAATTAATATTAATACAAATATTAACCATAGAGATTGAAGTTCCAGAGATTTGAGGCTTCCTCTGATATTCCTCTTGCTTGACATCTTTCCAATATTTTCTTCATCTTTTTGCTAATGAGTGGGCACAAGATTGTTTAATAACAATGTCTCTTTTCTTTTTGATTCTGGTTAGAGATGGTGGCCTTCTCAATTTAGTAGGAAAGTCGAGGAGTGTGCCAGGAACATTAGGCCAGATGGAAAGAAAGCTAAGATGTTGAAAATTGATATGTAGATTGAAGATGAGAGGGCTATTCATTTGGAGGCCATAGAAACAGAGGAAAATCAATGACCTGGATTCGATAGGACTAGACCAAATGAACTTGGTACCATATGGAGATCCAAGGATATACTATGGGATTGGAGGTTGGGATGAGGGCAGAGATGAGTCTTCATCACAGAAAGATGTCTGGCAGGGGAAGATGAAGCAAATTTTTCTCTACTCTCAAGGGTTCGAAATCTTTGCTTGAAACATAATAGCATGCACATTTTTACATCTATGGCATCCTGAAATCCTGTCCTTGATCCTTTGTCTATTTCTTTCACTCTCAATAGTGATGATATGCAAAACATAACCTGACACATCTCCTTAGGATAGTTGTTCTCAAAGGGTGGCCTCTACAGCATCATCTGGGAACATGATAGAAATGCAGATTATTGCTCCCCCCAATCAGAACTGGAGATAAACCCAGGAATCTGTTTTCTACAAACATTTTGACTGAATCTAATGCACACTAAAGTCTAAGAGCCATTGTTATAAAATATGTTATAGTATTTTTCCCATTTAGTATAACCAAATATAACTCATCTCTCCCTCCTCACTTTTGTTAATATACTGATTCTACTATTTATAACTTAAATGTCTTCTCTTTAAGGCTAACTCTATAAGCCAGAAACTTAAATTTATCCTCTTCTCTTTGTCCACTCTTATATCAAATCACCATTTGTCTAATCACCAAGTAGCTCCAATCCATCCTCCTCTCTCCATCTTTACAGATACCATCAATTCAGTCTGCACTATTGAAAGACCTTCTTGCTGAGCCACTATTTTGTGCCAGATTTTGTATTAGGCCAGTCAGCAAACTATAGATTGCAGAATATATCCAGGTCATGGCTTGTTTTTGTTAACAAGGTTTTATTAAAATATAGCCACACTCATTTAAAAATATTATCTGTGACTTCTTTGGTGCTGTGACCATGTTGAGTAGTTGTAACAGAGACTATATGGTCCATAAAGTCTAAAATATTTACAAGGTGGCCTTACATTGAAAAGTTCTGCCCAATTCCATGCTAGGCACTAGGCATACATGGAAAGAAAGAGAGATGTCATATCCTCCTGGAACTTACAGTCCAGCAGGGAAAATCAGAAGGTAAAGTGAGCTACCTCGTTATCCCTGTGAGGAATTTCAGAGGAAACATGAAAATTCATCAGACAAAGAGAAAAGGAGAAAAGTGTTATGCTCAGAGGAAATAATATGTATTTTATTTAATATAATTTCTCTCAGTACTTGGTAGAGTCCTCAGTCCGTTCTGGTTTTCAATGTAGCTGGCTGTCTAATAATTACTTCATAAAATCCTTTGAGACAGTGTTTAAAGCAGGGACCTTCAGATCACTCCCTTCCAAGTGGGAAGCCAGGTTGTACAGTAAGTCCTAATTCTAGAAGTGACTCTAGATGTGACACAAGGCAGTGGTGGGAACATGTCCTTAGAGCACGTGAAGCACTTTATATTGAGATGCTAAACAAATTTTTTTCCTGAAAGCTCAACATATGCTTTGGGTGTTGCCAAAAGTAGTGTATCAGATCAAATTTTACATCTGTTAACAAGTGGCCTGGGTAGAATAGTATTGGTGTAACAATTTTGCCCCAGGGTATGTGGCAAAATATGTATACACCACAATTTTTTCAAGGCTAATTGTGTGTAAGAGATGAAATGATTTTGGTTTGTGTTCCTCTTTCCCACTGAAAATTCTTTTCCTCTTTGTAGAAACACTTGAGGAAAACATCTGAAAAATCACACAAACTGAAGAAAATATAACTGAAATAATATTTATTTTTTTATTTTTTTTTAAGATTTTATTTATTTGACAGAGAGGAAACACAGCGAGAGAGGGAACACAAGCAGAGGGAACGGTAGCGGGAGAAGCAGGCTTCCCACTTAGCAGGGATCCTGATGTGGGGCTCAATCCCAGGACTCTGAGAGTATGACCTCAGCCAAAGGCAGAGCCTTTAACCCACTGAGCCACCCAGGTGCCC